>OZ012703.1:89733722-90242745 GCA_963942595.1 Cylloceria caligata | reverse complement strand
GCATATGATCTTTTTTTAAATACAGGTCGCAGGGATATGAACCACACCGCAGCAAGTATATTAGCTGAACGTGCGTCGCGCGGTGTCATTTGCACCTTTTTCCGGCTCCACGGGGCGGTATTAACGTCAATGTTGGTATTAAAACACGCGCCTGAGCTTGCCACGGGGTTGCATATGCATAAAAGGCGAGGTAACGGTGACTCTCACTTAGACGCGTGGCCCACCCCGTCGGCGAGAAGAAGAAAGAGAAAGAGAGAGAGAGAGAGAGAGAGAGAGAGAGAGAGCTCAGTCAGTGTTAAACCGGAGATCATTCTCACTTTCTTTTTATTTTTTTATAAATACATATATCTCTTCATCGCGCTCTCGCAAGCCACAGGATTCTTTGCTGCGGCAGCAGCAGTAGCAGATGTGACAGAGGAGAGCATTGGAAAATGAAAGAAAACAACATGAAAAAAGTAAAAGTTTGCCCATGGCTTCGTCATTATCTTCCATTTATCACAAAGCTACTCAAAATAGGAAGTATGTTGATCAATTTTGACTTCTTCGTAGAGAAAGTTGTGTGAAAATAGACAAATAATAAATACGCGTGGTAAAAAGTTTTACTTTGCATCTGTGTGAAAACAATGTAGTAATTAAAGCTCAACGAAATTAAATGCGACAATTGCGACAATATACTTTAACGAAAATTGTAACCAATAACGACTACGTGTTGCGTAACTGGTGGGATACATTTTATATGAATTGCTCAAGTAATTTGGAAGTTACAGGTCTTTCATTTTGTAAGCTGTAGCAATATTGAACTTTAAAAAAATTAAATGTCCTATAAAATCAAATGTCTCCATCGATTTTGACCAAATTTTATATCAAATATCCCTGAAGTTTACTACGTTTGTCTAAACTCAATATCGAATAACATTGAATGTTACTTCGTTTTTAGCTTAAAAGTTGAGTTAAATTCATCACAGGCTACCAAAATTAGAAGGATCAAACCTATTTTTCCGAAAATTCAAAATTCCATTTAATTTGAAATTTCGTATTGATTCGGTCGACATTTAATACCATTTTGTGCTTGAACATTACTTTATTTGCAAATAAAGTTGGAGCATCTACACATATTTTTGTAAAAATTCAAAACGTCATTAAAATCCCATTCGTGGGTTTATTTTGACGAAAATCGTACCGAACAAAGCGACATTTCTGCTTTATCCGTGTGTCAAATTTCAAATCGATCGGTGAATTAATTCTTCAGACACAGAGATTTAATTTTTTTGACGCTTCAACACACACACACACACACACACACACACACACACATACCCACAACACATGCGTGCGCGCATACACACGGACAGACGACCGAACATTTTTTCTCAACGAGTTTTAGGAACGTTTCGTACCATTTTAAGCATCTTGACATGAAATTGTTGAAAAATAAAACAATTTTCATGAACACAAAGCTACGATAAAGCAATGAAATAAAACATATTCTTGTGACCCTACGGAGCATGTTCAATACAGGAAGTTCGGGCGCGTGCATGCACCATAGTGCGTTGAATCAAAGCGCATCAAAATACCGGCAGCCCCCTTTTGGAACCGGATGAAAAAAAAAAAAAAAACGCTGACGGTACCAAACGCTGGATAAATGGTGCTGGATAATAGGTCTTTTGTCAAATCATCGAAGCGTCATGAAACTTTCGAGGCGACACTTCGACTCTATTGTGTACTACTACTATGTGTACTACTAATGAATTTTTAAAGGTGTGCCACGACGCACGTGGTCATTTAAATCTAATTATTCCCACTTTGTTGTGTACAATCGTAATTGCGCTCATTCATTCATTCATCATAAAAAAGTTCCATTTGATTCCAATTTTTTTTTATGCTTTGAAAATAATTCTGGTTTTCTACCAGAGAGTCGTATTATCAGAAATATTATGAATAAAGTAAAACTGGAATTCGTATTTATTTTTAAATAAAAAAAAATATTTTAACATAAATAAATAAATAAAAATATATTAAAAAATGAAAGAAAAATGATGAGGTTGTACAATTTTATTATTGAACGATAACACTTAATCTTCAATTCCTGTTGGTCTGATTAATCTATAACACGCAGTTGACTTGTTAATTCCCAAACATGATAAATGTCATAAATTCATTTGCAAAAAGTTCAGACCCATGCATTACTTAGAAAGAGTAGTAAATTGTTAAATTTCATAGTGTTTTACCCGCAAAAACTTCGTAAAAGCTAGCGAAAATTGTTTCGGATGGACAGAATGAATGGGCATCAAACGGTTAGTCGTTGCAAAGTTTTTCGAGGATATATTTCATTCGTAAGACAAGGATCATGCCCGTAGGTCATCAGCATCTGTGTGAAACCATTTCGAAACTTTCACAACGTTGATAATTCCGACAGGGCTATGAGTACTTATAGCCCAGGTGGTTCAGGATGTGTTGGGTGCACTAGAAAAGTCCGTGAAACTTACAAACTTCAGGGTTTCTCTGTTTGCCCGGAAAATATAGCGAGTAAGAGACATTTTTATATTCCCGAGAGGAGGAGAAAAAGCTGTAGAGTCAGAGTTGATGCTGAGCAACAACAGCAGCAAAGAGATACAAACGGGGAACCGTAACAGGACACAGTTGGTACAGAAACCTGCTTATTTGTCGTGAAGATTAGCGTACCTCTAATAATTACCCTACGTCATCCACATGAAACTAATTATTGCGACGCCGAGTAGCTGGTAGGATTGCAAAGGATTGTGTAGCTACTTGCCGGAGACATTGCTGTTCTCTCGATGCCCTCGTGGGATTTTCCAAATACGAATTATAATCTAGCAAAGAGCTCGGATCACTCGGGAGCGAAGACGAGCTCAGTGTTGATAAAAGGATTGATAAACAAATAAAGACAAAGAGCCTATTCATTTCCAATAGAATTTAATTTACTTAAGATTTATTAAAATATCCTCAGCATTTCCACCGAGATGCCGCAATGAAGAAATATAAGTTATGGATACTCAATTGAAGTTCGAAGGAAAGATGAGATCACAAGTGTCAGGGAATATAATTAATAATATAAATTCATTAAAATGCCGCTGTAAGTTGTACTGAGAGAAAAAAAAATGGTACTGGCAAGTACTAAAAGTTACAGCTGGGGTTAGTTCATTCGACTATTGTAATAGTTAACGTAAGAATTTTAACACTACAATAGTCGCATGAAATCACAATAAATAGTTAAAACGCTTAACAGTTGTCATAACCACGATGGTTTCTCCGAGTGAAATAATAAACATACGAAGAGTATCCTGACTAAAAAAATGAAGGCAACAACTAGTCGAGCGAGTGCTAAATTATTTGACAAATATTTACACATTTTTAAGGATTAATCAACGTTAATTCGAGATTACAATTGTTTTATCATAGCAGCTAGATATATATCAGCGAATAATTTCTAAATCTATGTTAATTAATTCATTAAATTTATTACGTTAAAACGCTATTTTATGGCAAATAGGTCAACAGATGTGAAAAGTAGAAACATCTCTATTGACAATCCTTAAATGACAATAAAGAACAAAAAAACCATCGCTGAATAGGCATTAAGACCAGCATATGTGGCTTGTCTCGTGTTTCTTATCGCTCTAATGAAATAATAAAAAGGGAAAAAAAAAAAAAACAAACACAAACAACAAAAAAATATATTCTGGATGGACATCGACATCAGAGAGTAAAAAAGGACTTTTGACACGCGAGCACTTTTCTATCACGCCTTGTCTGGCTCCGTGCATTTGTCAACTATAGCGCAGCAACCCGACATATGTGCCGCTGCTATTCTCTCCAATACTACTTACTTGGCTCTGTGTACAGCGGTCTGCATTTAACGCGCGGGAAGCGAAAAACTTGTATAAGCGACAATGAACCTGAAGAGACAATAAGACTATTTTTTTCTCTTCGATGCACTCGTTACGTACAGTGCAGTACAGCAGAGTAAGGAAGGGAGAGAGGGCGGTGGACAGGCTCCTTCTGTGCTTTCTCGTTTATGCAGGGTCTCTTCCATGTTGTATTCCCTTGCGCAATTTTCATAAATGGCCGAATGCTTCAGATCCGTGAAAGCCAGGGCGGTCCTTACTCTCCGTGCGAACGGCAATAATAATGCACGGTTTATATGCGATCACCACTACTCACACATTTTTCTGTTGCACTGGCATGTAATACGCGCGATTCCGTTACCAGAGTGTCTCGGTGCTGCTGTCGCATGTACAGGGGTACGTAGGGTGAGGAGGGCGAGAGAAAACGTGTAGGGAAGGGTGCATTCGTGCCCCTGAACGCGTGCGGCCCGCCTATGCATTTATACACTCGATGCGCATGCATTGCACATCGTACATACGTGTAATACGAAGGAGGAGAAGAAAAGGGAATGAGACTGATGTAGTACGATATTACACACAAGCTGAGCGAGCACTATGATAATCAACACGAAATGTTCGTGAATAACGGATGTACGAAGGAGTGAACACGAATGGTGGCTTCGAAGTTTGTCACGTTCCGATTGAAGATACGAATGCAGCCTGTGGGTTTCGCAGGGGTTCTCACCCACTCAGGTCGCTCCTTCGCGATGTATCGCTGTCCAGGAGATGTCGTCTGTAACGAAGACCTTCGCGCGATATGGCAAACTCTTGGGTAATATTGGACTAAACACGTTTGTCGACAGCCACCGACTGAGCATTTGGGCCAACCAATCAGTTTCATTACCAGCCAATCGATTGATTAGACCAATTAGTATCTAACTATGTAGTTGGTACGTAAGAACTAACACCCGAACAATCTTTGTTCGGGTGTAATCAACTGCGAGTTCGGTCATTTTATACACACAATGGTATCTAAAAGTTGTTGGAATTCGATACAATTTTAGCTTATATATTACGCACAATACAAAATATTATTAAGGCACTTTGAAATTTCATCCCTACACGGAGAAAAATGTTTAGTTGCGACAATTAATTACACGGTTAAACATATTTAACCGCGAAGTATGAGACATATCCGATACTTGATCGTGCCAACCAACAAGTTGAATAATCGGTAACTAATCGATGAATTAGAACAACCAGTTAGTTACGTGATCCAGTCAAGTAAATTCGTTGGAGCATAATCAACCACGCAATTATTTATCGCAACTAACCATTTTTCATTTTGCAGTTGAAATCTTAGTTTCATTAAGCTCGTAATATTTTATTTCTTCATTGATATGCCACATAAAACTATTTGTTATTTTTAATTAGTCTCCAAGGAAGTGAATAGCGCCTAATAAATCGTATTTTGATTATCGTACTTTGATATGTTGCATCAGAGTTCGGATTTATTTGGTTAGCATCACATGAAGAAAAATAGTGAGCTGCCAGAACCAACTTGGGCGCCGGAACAACAGTTGGATGAACCAATAGGTTGATTGGAACAAAGAATAAGTTGGTAGATCCAATAAATAAGTTTGTCCACTTAAGTATCGTTAGATTTGTGACATCAAAATTACTTCCGGCAATTCACGATTTTTCTTTGTGCACCGTGAAGCCTCGATGCTCAGACGTACATTGGGCATTTTTTAGTTTTCGCTCAGTCGAGATTATAAAAGTAAAATATAATCTATCCATGATTATTGAGGTACCAGTCCAGAGTACACGGTAAAATATATATCATACTATTATACTTCGTGCTCAGGGTTGGATCGACTAACCGTACACGCTATTTCACGATCAATTATTTTTCTTTCACTCTAGTCTATTACACGTAAAGAACGTAGAAATTATATTTTCTCTCAAGTTTTCCGAGAAATATAAAGAAATGAGTAATAACAAAATTTTGTCATGATCGAGATAGTAGAATGAGAAGAAATTCGTATAGCTGGATTCTCGAGTGGTTTCATCTCTCGCATTCCATCAGAACCACGCCCATAGATCCAGCGGTGGATGAACCTGAGAGAAAAGTAACTTTTCAATACAGCTGCTGGAACATCGTTTCCATCAGATTCCATCACAGCATCTCCAAGTACGTCTCTACACGTCTTCTGTAGCGAACTGTCATTGCTTATAAGGAAGATAGGAAGAAACGAGTTTGTCGAAAGGTATAATACGAGAATTCGAATCGAGAAGGGGATCTGGAGCGTCGCCGACGATTGGACGATGATAGGGTGTCTCTCGACGTGCGTGTCGAGCGCTCGATAGCAATATACCACGACGTATATCGTATACACAACCTATAGTATACCTGCTGCATCTGTATTATACGTTGAAGATACCTATACGTCTGGCTATACGTCGCTCGCGATGTCGGGTTGCCTCCACCCTGGAATATATTCATGAGCCTCGTGTCATTCGCCCTCGCGTCTCGTCCCTGACACGACGCGACCGTCAGAAGAACACGCCGTGTCAGCCACCTACGCGGAGGACGAAGGGTACGCTCCGAGGGTGTAGGAGGGCGGAGGAGGGCGCTTGGCGAGAGTCAAGTCGTAAGAGAGTTCGTGATGCGAGGATATGTAGCGACGCATTGACGTTCAATCCTGTACGAGTTGCGATGCGTCGAATCGCGTGTTTCTTCTTATAATGTTCTGTATACCCAAGTTTCTGGTACTCTAAACGCTTCCGCTGCTTCAACTCCACCGATGAGGGTTGGCGGGTGCGGACCCGACAACGGTATATCTACTTCCTTTAATTGGGATCGCACAGGAAACTCTCTATAGTCGGGCGCGTCCCGACTACGAGCACTCGACGCGAGGCAAATGAAAAGGAACGAAAGGGGTTCCGGAAAATGAAAAGAAAAGAGATGGAGAGAGAGAGAGAGAGAGAGAGAGAGAGAGAAAGAGAGACAGGTTGTGTCTCGGTAAAGACAGAAGAGCTGGATGAGGAGAAAGACCGAAAAGCTGGATGAGGAGAAAGACAGGGATGAGAGACACAGAGGGCTGTGCACGAGTGAAGACAGAGTAAAGAGGGAGAGGAAGAGCCGTGGTGAACGAGAACTTATTTTGATGCCGGTGTATACGAATGTTCTTGTGTAACATTCGCCACCCCGACGCGAGGAGGCTCTTTATGGAGTACGTGAGAGGCGGCGCACATCAGTAAAGAGCTACACAAATCATAACATGTTTCTTGAACTCTGTGGTAGGAGACGCTTTGTTGCAATACTGGATTTTTTTACTGCCATGTGATGCGTCTCACCTTTTGTATGAACTATGAGCAAAGTCGCAGGGTACAATTTAAGAATAAATTTATGATTAATCAATATATCGCTGAACTATGATGAAAAGAGATATTCATAATAAATTCATATTTTCTATTTATTTACGATGAGAGAAAAAAATTTAACGATAAAAATAGACGTATGTACTGCCAATTAATAATTGTCATTTAAAAATTGCCAGACATATCGGAATTTGATCAGTTATAGATTGGAAAAAAAAGAAATTAATTTCTATTTTATACATAACGAGATTGAACTATTAAAATCTCCGTCTGATTGTGTAGGAAATACTTATTCGATCTGTTTTCGTCATTAAAAATAACTTTAGACATCAAAATATGAAAATCTAATTTGATATACCTAGTTTGTATATTTCATATGATTTTGTCTATCGTTAAAAATGTTCATAACATGTCTATTAAAAAACTTCATGACATTCTTAATAATTTATATTTTTACCAAAAAAAAAAAAAAAAAAAGGATAAATAAAAGAATCAGTAAATTGGTAGCAATACTCGTACAATAAATGAGCCATTTCATTTTATTTACTGTATACACTACACGAAAAAAGAAGTAGTTGTAATAACCATTTCCAGCATATGTTGTGTTGCGAATTAGTTACAGAAACCAAATCGAAATAGTATTCCCAACTATTTTCGATTAGTTAGCGAAAAATAGTATCGAAGACCAACGACTTGATTCCTGTAACCAATCGCTATCACGAGCTGTTAGGTGGTGCAACTAACGTCGTCGGTAGTTGTGACAATCATTTGGATAGTGCCGGCGATCTACGAGTTGATGTCAATTGCCAATCGCTTTCATTCTATAACCAACCGGTTGGTACGGGCTACGAGTAAAACTTTTCATAAAGGCAAACAACGCCATGGTTTCAAGTGACAGGTGATTGTCGATGGACCAAGGCTTGCAAATAATAAAAGCGATATGCATTCAATACATGGTAAATATACAGTGAAATATTGTCAATAGATGACCTTCGTCTATCGAAGCATCGCGCTGAAACACGTGCCGGTTCTTGCCACTATAAATAAATAGAAATATCCGTATTAGCCTGGTTTTTTTTTGTATTACGCTGAACCGATGGATTGTACCAGCCGACCGGTAAGCTGAAGTCGTTATCTCGGTTCTGACGATATTTTACCAACGCCATTATAGTTTCTGGAACCAACTAAGTAGTTGGCGCTATGCTGTTGGTTGTCGAAATCAACGTGTCAGTTCCCCCTTTCCGTGTATCTGTACTCTATGTGTCGTACTCAAAAAAGACTGACGAAGCATACTGAAATCATTATCCCGAAATATCGTTGTTTGACGTTTTTTATTTTGACCGGTTAAAAATCGAACCCCTAAAACCTCGAGCTCTTTTAACGAGGTTCATGTTATATTGCTGATGGCGAAGAGAGACGAAAAATCTGTCCAGCACTTTCCACTGTGCGGCTTTATAAAGTCGAATGCCCTAGAGAAGGCGCAAAAAGTTTCCAGAAAAAGAAAACTGAAAGAGAGGGAAAGAGATTAGAGTTGCTGGTGTACTATTATTATAATGCCGATTAACTTGGGATTAGGACATTGAAAAAAAAAAACATTTTAAATAATCTTTCAAAGACATCGTATTACTGAATAAATAAATATTATAAAAGAACCTTTATTAGTATTAATAAAAACTACGAACATGCAAAAGCATCATAATTATTTGGTTGTAAGTACAAAAATCTTATTTTAATTATCTACTAATACGTTTTTGTATTTTTCTATCGAGACATTTAATAAATATATCAGTATAATATTAACAAAAATTACTTAATCATTGAAATAAAATCTAAGTCTAATGCACTGTTATTATTTCTGATGAAGTATTTAATTGTATTTTCTTAGACTTTATTGGAATTATAAATGGTACTTGATGGTTTGAACTCACTCGTATTGCTTCTATTTGTAATTACGATTCAACGTATTTTTCTTTTCTTTTTAGCTGCAGAGTTTTTTTGGTGTAAAAAAATCACTGAAATCAAAAAATTTCTCAAGTTTCTATTGAGATATAATTGTTTTCTCGAAAAAAAAACCTTCGACAGACCGCACCTGTACACGCACCTGTGTCGCTACTACGAGTAAATCTCTGTTGCACGATCAATTACGGGGACATTCATCTTTACGGGCACCAGATTTATCCTGTCCGTTGAGGATATAGAAATAATTTGTCATTGTCCCGTATAAACTTCGGTTTTTGTTGCTTCTCGGAAAATTCTGCACATCATATAAGAGAAAACGAAATGTTGCGTTTCTATTGGTGCACCGTTGTGTACGCGAGTACGAGCTCTCTCGCGAAAGAGCTTCGAATGCCTTAATGCGATTTGCGGGCATTGTCCATAAGTAAAATCTGGCAGTCATGCGAGAATACCCAGAATGAATGGAAGAATATACCCGGTACGAAGTAAAGGGGGTAAAGGACGAGGTACAGCGAGAAAAGTACTAGGATCAGAGTACTGGTACTCTCGTGGAGGAGGATCCTGTACAGTAGCGGTGTAGGTGTGCAAACAATGGATCTGCCATGAGTAACTGCTGAGCGCATGGGACGGCGGGTGCAGGGCGTCCTATGAAAGGGCGGAAGAATTCTCGCGAGCCAGCTCGTTGCTTGTTCTCGTGTTAAAGTTAAGTGAATATAGCTCGGCTATTCTCTGAGAAAGATTTTATTTCTATTATTATTTTTAATTCTACTGTTCAACTTTGTTGTTAGTACAAAAAAAAAAAAAAAAAAAAAGAAAGAAAGAAAAAAATATAGCAAAGACGACCGAGTTGGCTACTAGAGTGACGAATCGCGCGAGGCAATCTCTCATTTATCAGAGAAGACCAAATATTTTGCTATAAAATACGGAGACACAACGTTAAATATTGAAATAAGTCATTATCGTCGATGTACTGATATTTGAGAAATTCTTGAAGCGCGAAAGGAATGATCGCGGTTCTGCTCCCGCTTCTGGCGCAAGAGTACGATATAAAATGGCAGGTGCAAGGAAAACGACTTGGAAATTCTTGGGAAAACGTGAATTTCCGATCGTACGCTGATTGCGGCGAACAAGCACCTGCCACACCCGATTGACTCCCCCCCCCCCTCTTTCAAGTTTCAGTTCGCGTTTTCTCTATTTTCCGGTCATCGGTCGCGTTATTTATTCTTTTTTTATTTCCTTCTTATTTTCTCTTTTATCTCTTATTCTGTGCTCTTCTTTTTTATTTTCTCCGTGCCAGCGTATCGCACTGTGTAGAAGGAAGGAAGTCTTAGTGTATTTCATCGATTTTTCAGACTAAGTGAATCGTAACAATGCAGAGGCTACGAGCATATCTGATTTTCACGTCAATCGTGAATGTCTGTACATTTTTTATTAACTGGTTATGTCTGCACCTCGCTAAAAACGATCTTTTTTATTTTGTTGCCTCTCTTTACTTCTATCTCCTTCTTCTATATACGCAAAGCTCGTAAAGGGTCCTCCTTTGGCTTTGTTTCGAAATTACTCTTTCATAAATTTCTCAGTAGAACGAACAGAGTGCTTGACTGCTTTTATATGCAAAATTGATCAAAATCGAAATAACAATACTTGCATAAAAATTGTTTATCGAAATAATACGGTTAATATGTTCCTTTTGGTTAAAAATACAACAACAACAAAAAAAATCACTTTCATTAGAAATTTCTTTATTTTACATTATTCTTGACTAAACTAACGGACTAGCGTGTTGAAATGATTTGTCAAGCAAAGTGAATCATAGCTAACATGCAAACACTACAGGTATGTCGATAATGTCTGTACATTTATATCAACTGGTTATGCCTGCATCTCGTTAAATACGATCTACTTTTTTCCTGTGTCTCTCTTTATCTCTGTATGCACAATGCTTGATGGAGGGGGGGGGGGGCAGCACCATCAACTGCTTCGAAATTGATCTTTTATGATATCCTCAGTAGAGATAACAAACTGAGTGCTTCAGTTCTTTAGACGAGGACAACGAAATCGAAATGACAATACTTGCATACAAATAAATCATTGAAATAGCACGGTACACTGAAATGCAAAAGCAAAAACAAGCTTGATATTATTAGAATATTTCTTATATTTTTTCATCATTGTTGACTATACTAACGGGTGTTGAAATGGTCGATCATTTTCAACAAAGGTAAATACAATTTTGTTTTATAATTTCAATATTTGTACTCCCTGCAGGTAGGTTCGCTATTAACATGCTATTCGATGAAATGACGTTCGTTGAATAATAAAAAATGCAACGACGCAATGTGCAAATAAATCACTCGATGTTCCCCATTTGAAATTGAGTCAAAAACGTTCTGCCGCAACAACAAAAATGCAAAGCACGTACATTTTTCACGCTTCGCTCGCAAGCTTTGTTATTTTGCTTGAATATTTGTCTATTATCAATAATACTCAATTGTTATATACATTTTTGGCCCATTGTTCCGAAATTGATTCATATAACGTTAGAAAGCTATTTTATGTAAATTCCAAGCTATGGAGCTAAAATTTTTTACTCAAGTGTAGTTACACCCAAGTTGTTTGTTCGTATTGAGTTTGTAAGATATTGACAATGAGTATCAAAAGTTATGGTATTTACTATACTTAAAAAAACAGTTGATTTTTTTATTAACTTTTACGAATATCAAGTAGTTTTGTGTATACATTGTTTAAAGAAGTCTTCAAAGTGAAACCTTGCATATTGCTCTTTCATATCTGTCCACCTTTTACAATGCTCACTTCCTCCTCGAGAAAGTCAGTATCCATAATCATATTTCCTCATAGATATGACTTTGCGAAAGGTGAAAATTAATGAGAAGGTAATGTGCAAGATTGTACTTTTTGTTGTAAATTTTATACTCGTCACGGAATAATTTTAGTCGATAAAAATAAAAATAAAACAAGATATATAAAGTTTTTTCGAAGCGTGGTCGGAAAGATAACTCGATTGTTCAGTAGCAGCAGTAGCCGGAGCAAGAGCCAGTAGGGGCATTATGTGTTCGGACACGGTACGTGGTAATAAAGAGGTGATTTTTAATCTCCAACCTCGTCGAGAGGTATAGCTCATGGGAATTAAGGGCTCGCACGTGCACACGGCTGTACGTAGGAAGTATAGGTGGTATTTGAATGGGTCCAGGAAGTCGGCGAGTGCGCGCCCATATAATAATTATTATGTCGGGTAACCACGTTCTTCTTTGAGCTTGATTCAATACCGTCCGTCTATGGTAGCGAGAGTACTTCATACGTTCGTAAGAAAAGAGAAAGAGAGGGAGAGAGAGAGAGAGCCACTAATTCGTCGCGTGTTCCTTCTCATTGTGTCGCCGTCGAGCATTAAGCACCGGACATTCCGCCGACGGAGAAGACTCCTCTCAAAACCACTCGACAACTTTTACCTCAGCGGATCCCCATGCCGTTTCTACGAAACGACGACTTTTTTTCGATCGAATAGTGGCATAAGCATCCCAGAACTCGGAATATAATCGTCGAAACGAGAATAATGGTTCAACGCTTTCTGTTGTACAGTGCGGGAATGCCGAAAGTGAGTCGCGACGTACAACTCCGGTATCCGAGTTTCGTAAACAACGACTCATCAATCATCGAATTGCACGAGACCGGATACGAGAGAGAGCATGCGAATCAACGGGGCATTCGTAGTGAAGAGACTGGTATGTACGTCTAGCGTTATACGTGCCGTTGTCTGTACCGAGAACAAAATTTATGATATTCGGCTTTGTATATATACAACGCTAGAAGGATGAAAAAGTCGTCTATGTACTCTGCCGCTGGGATATGATGCCAGCAACGAGAGTTCCCGCTGCTGCCGTGCTATTCGACAAACGAAATTTCGTTTAAAACAAAACAAATTTAACAAGGTACGGTATCGGGCGTACCTCTCGTAAATAATATAACGGGGTAATTTGATATAATAGTCGGGGGTGAGGTACTCGTCGCATAGCACACATATGTCTTGCATCAGCACGTATATACCCTACGTACATATTGCACGGGTTTTATTATAAAGCCCCGATAGTTTTGTCACCGAAGAACCAGAAGGAATGAATGCACCGACGCTCCAGCACGTATTTCGATAACAGCGAGGAAACGCCCGCGCTCACCGTTACAGCAGCAACGAGTATCACAGTGTAGTAGTAATGTCGAGGTATTGTTTGCAATTGGCGCAACACCTGGACGCCACACGGAAATCACGCTGAGGGCTTTTCATCGAGTTGGCCGGTAGGGCGCGCGTTAACCATTCGAATAGGTGGTTTGGGGGTGATTCTGCGGGTGTCGGAACGCCTGGGAAGCGATACAATGCTACGTGGTTTATTGGTGAGCAGCCGTAGGTTCGAGTGGCGCGCGATACCGATGCTTCGCGATATGCTGCGAGTAAGGCTTTAATGCGCGCATATGGAGTAGTACTTGACGAATCTCGTTTGATCGCTCACTTGGCCTTTAACGCTCGGCCCGGAGGTGAACGGCGGTTGAGGGTTAACTCAAAAGTGCCAATTTCACCCCCATGCCCTTTGCCAGAGCTGCTACGTTCCGAGGTATATAATGCTTTTGCTTTGCAGCTCCGAACCTCAACCACTCTCCCCTCTTTCTGGATTTTCATTCTGTAACGCCAATAATCGCCTCGTCGAAACATACACGGACGCAAGAAGTGCGAGCCAAGAGCCCATGTACGCACCACCTTTTAAATGGAACAGAGGCAGCAACCCCTTCGCGACCGCTATTGCCGTCCCCTGATACGTCCCATAGGTCAGAGACTCCATGGTACTACGACACTGCTGGCTCAACTATAGCTGAGGGTGCATGAAGGGAGCATTATCCAAGGAGTAACGTGTGAGCCAAAAGTGTTGGCTCCTGATGCAATTGTGAAAGGTTTCAAGCGTATTTGTAATTATATATCCTTGCTATATAATGAGTAATTTTGCTTCGTCGAGTCACTGCGGGGACTTTATCGTCAACTACATAATAAAGTGAACTATAATCGGTGGTGTGTACAGGGTACAGTGAGAGAAATGAAAGAACATGAAAGGGTGAGAGACGCGAGCGATGCGTATCGTGACGTAGACACGCGATTTATTTATGCAAACTCTGTACTACGTGGGAACGAAGGAATAACATTATCAGATTGCCGGTGGTAGGCACGTGTTGCGGTACCACATGCATACCCAGCGCGAAAAGTATAAGCCTGGCAATATTGTCCGCGATCGTGGCATATGTACCGTTGCTGTAATAGGTTTATGTGTGTATATATAGATCGGTATGTATTGTATATACGCAGCGCAGAGTCAGAGCAGCGAAGCTTTCCAAACGTAGGAGTGAGAAACGCGTCCAGCTTTCATGCGCGCCTCTCTGTGTTTGCACTGACCAAAGAAAATATAATCGTTTCATGTTGTTGCGTTCCGAGTCGGTTCAACGATCGAACGCTTCTACTTATTCTCATTAGAATCGGTTCGCGAGCTTTGTGTGCAATGCAATGAGAATATAAAACTGTTTGATTAACTGTTTAACGTATAGAAAATGCCGACGTGAGCGTATAGCGATATACCGTGCGCAGTAGAACGATTTTGTTCGGGTCAGACATACTCACTTGGAAAAATAAAGACGTACGACTGCACTTATCGTCTTGATTTATTTCACGTTGAAACTAAGCAACATATTTTTATAATGGTCGATAACGAAGCTGCGATTCATTATTTAATATTAATCATTTTATAAAAATGACCTACAATGTGGTAGTTATGTATTGTAATAATTCATTTGATTACTGTCGTACTCAAATTCATGAAAAAACCGTTAACAGGGAATTAAATAATTAATGGTTGTTGTTAACCGTTTTGTGATGTGGCCGTATGATTAAAGCGTCGGTAATGGATGATCCGTCGTTCACGATCCATGGTTACATTAAAATAATGAATATTAAATAAATTATGACACACAAGCTAAAATATGGATCTTAAAATAATAAAAGTTGATAATATATGATCGTGATCAAAGAAGCAAACATTTTCTTTGCTTAATCTTCATCACATATTGTCATAATAATCGATAGAGAAGCTACCATGCCAACTATATTGTAGCAGTTTGCTAAATAATAATGTTTTTTTTATTATTTTTGTACTGAAATTCATCAGAATAAACTTAAAGAATAAAATAATTAATATTTAATAAATAATGATACACAAGATAAATGATGAATTCAAAAGAAAAAGAAGTTGGCTATTTCCGATCGTGACCAAAGAACCAAACGACTTTCTATGTCGACTCTCGATCGATTTCAAAAGTTTCGTTACAATTTTATTTTGTCTCCAATTCTTTAAAATTTAATAAGTTTTTTTATTAAAAACCATATATAGCGACAGCGAAAGCTTTCCGCACGAATAAGACAGTCATTTCACCGCGATACAGAATAGTTTTGTTCACCGATCTGCAATCTGCAGTAGAACGATTCAGTGCTGTTCTGGCAAAACACAGAAAATCGGAGATGGAGAGAATACCGAGGAGTATTGGATTAAATTGCTCGGCGAGGCATCGGATCGAGAGCGTGAAACCCTCGGTCTGAGCGCTCAATCGCCAACATGAATGCTAATAGGTATTAGTATACCACTGATTGTGAGTGTGTTGGTGTTCATCTCGCGAGCAACAAGGCGATTCGGCATGATTCGCCAGCCGGTCTACATCCGCTATATGTATAACATCGACAATACATGCTCCCCGGGAATAGGAGTGCGAATACCTCTCTATCAATCGAACGCACAGCGATCTGATTATTCGAAAGGTCAAGTGATTCGCTGATAGCTCTCGCGCTATTTAATCGCACCGGACTAGTTCTAGATATATCCACTGCTAAGAAACAGAAGAATATATCCGGCACGATTGACCGTGTAAAACGCTCTGGAAAACGCCTTTCTGTTTCTTATCGGTCTATCTATGTACATACATATGGACTATAAATCCGCTGTATCCGATGCAATGTAGTATGCAAGAATGAACATACTCGCGTACTCTGCGAGCGACGTGAGCGGCGACGATGACAAAACGACGGATGACACGACGAGGAGAAGAACGTTAGTTAAAATCAACGTTCACCGATAACTGGGTCAAGGACTCCGATCTTGATGCGAAACCGCCGTGCACTCGGTGTACCTCACCGTGCATCGTTGATTAGGTAAGTAATAACGAGGAGTGCTATTGCATTACTAAAGCGTACTTTCCTGTGTTCAATGTAGACTCAATCACATTGGGACTAGCTCAAATGTAAAGGAACTCAAAGTCTCGTGTTACGAAGTGGGCGAGAGATGCGGGCGCTTCTCCCGCTTCGTGGAATATGCAACAACCCCAAGAAGGAACTCGAGTGTGACGCTCACTCGGTTTCCCTCATCGCTGCTTCTCGGATATGTACCGGTACCGAGGAAGTAGACGTTAATCCAACGAGGATCTTCGCCCGGATCTTTGCCGAGCTTTCTCTCATGTTCACGCGGCTTGGATGCTCCGCTATATCGCGCAGTATATTTGCTCTTTATGTAATAGTATGTGCTCTCAAGCTACTGCGAGTATCAGCCGCGAGACGAGACTATAGAACGAGTTGCGAGTTTAAAGTGTCAACCAGCGGAATCACGATGCTTGTACATGTTAATTTTGCTCGGGGCTCATCGGTGTATACACACGGTGAGCCGAAGCAACGGGGAATAGTTTGGTTTTTTAAAGGCATTTATGGTAGAATTGCAGCAAGAGACTCGGAAGACTTTTCAACTATTTAACGTACTCGAGCTTAAACCGTAAAAATATTACCATAAAGAACTCATGCTACGAGCGATACACGAAATCGATTGAAATTGAACTTTTAAATTGGAGCAAATATTCACCAATGATTGTTCTTTGTCTTGTGGAGAATATATTTTTTTTTTTTATAACCAAAATTCAACCTTTGCCGGAGGCAAAAGGTTTTTAGAGGGCGCTTCAATTCCAGTGAGCAGTTTTCAAATGGATATTATACACATGGAACCGCGAGTACGAATGAGTTATATGCATCGACGCCAGGCGCGGTTCGTCGAATAAAAGTGATGCCTCTTCACTCGACGCACTCTTCTCTCTCCCTGCTGCTGCTGCTGCTGCTGCTGCTGCTGCTGCTGCTGCTGCTGCTGCGGCTGCTGGCTGCGCTCAATGTTTTTATTCTTCAATATTCCCGTCCGCGAAATTGGGACGTTCTGAATAATTCATGTTGCGCGATATAATAAGAGAAGTTGAAATACATACTCGATCGAATAGATTGGATCGGCAAGCCATCAATTATGAAAGGTGAAATTAGAAGTATAAATCAGGAATGGTATTCATTACACCTATGGCCCCGTGGCTATACTCTCTAACTCTCGATCGCCCGGCGGTTCAAATTAATAAATCAAATCGCGTTATATATGGTGCGTGGCGCTCTCCGGCCTAGGACCAACGATTTATTCATAATAACTCACTCCGTCATAATTGGTGACGAAATTTCATGTTCGGTGTTTGCACATACTTAAAATGTCTTATTCGTTTTCTTTTGAATATTTCTTTTTTATGAGTACCGTGTTCGATGATTCACTCGAAAGCCCGTTGTTACAGGGGCAGTGAGAGTGCTTTTTTCCTTTCAGACTTTCTCTTAGTTACATTACGTCTTTTTTTTTTTATTCTGGACATCGTTGTAATCCCAGAGTGCAAATTAACCACGCTGACGTAGGCAGCCCTACGGAGAACGGAGCACTCAACTTTAATTGAATGCGTCTGATTGAAAATTCCAGCGGTGTATATCGATCATGAGAGAGAGAGACAGGGAGAGAATACTTTGCGAGATCGTTGAAACACAGTGACTATTATGAAATCCGATAGAATAGTGGTAATTTAGTTAATTCTCGAATGGGATATAGTGGCGTGTATGATAATCGAAAATTGTTATCAAATATCGAACGTTCTATCGCTGAACCTAGAATACTATATAAGCCATGCGTCGATTATGTTGTCTGCATCACGTGATAATGATAAATTTGATTACCTAGTAAAATAGGCACCATGGAATTCGACTCTATACACGCAATTGTACACACCCTAACTCTACACAGTTATACACCATAAAGTCTACACGCACCAAACGCAGGCCGGACTTTTGCTACTCTACACCGTATCATCTCGGCACAGTCAAACTGCACACAGCTAAAACTATACACAGCACGACCGGTTTTGTTAACAGTTTTGCTGTGTCGAGATGATGCTCTACCGAATTTTGTGCGTGTACAGTTTTGTTGAGTCGAGTTTCACCGTGTAGAATTGCATCTTGTATAAACGTTGTCCTGTCATGAAATACTCGAGAAAATATAGTTTAAGAAGGTTCAATCAAAAACAGAACCAATTCGTAACAATTAAAGAATGGTAAATTTACAAATGTGTGATACACTTATAATGTATCCTTTCATTTTTTAACTAAAAAATAAACTCTACCGCGATCTCATTCCGGAAAATCGTCTCCATCACGTTTTACTATTCTACAATAATATAGCACTATCAGTTTTTTAATTTATTACGAGACAACTTTATGACGGTGCTGATGGTAAAATAGTGTAGAGTTCTCTCGCGATAGGGTTATTGTTTGCTAATTATAAATGATATGGTGTTACGGTTCGCGACACGTTTGAAGCATTCAGCTGGGAAATACTACCCCATGCGGCTTACTCACCAGAGTCTGCTCCTTCCGATTACCACTTGTTTGCTTCGATGGGTCACGCACTTGCTGAGCAGCGCTTTGGTTCGTACGATGATTTGAATAAATGGCTCGATGAATGGTTCGCAGCAAAAAGGGAAGATCTTTACTGGCGTTGTATTCACAAATTGCCCGAAAGATGGGAAAAATGTATAACAAACGATGGAGCATACTTTGAATAAAGCACTTTTTATGATTCTTCCGAATTTAACATGTTTTTTTTAAGAAAAAAAATCCGCATTTCATACTTGTACACCTGGTATAAATGTGCTAAATCTATTACAGGATGATTGATTTTATGATAATTGTCTACAAAGTATCTTTAGCGCCCGTTTTTTTAAGAACAAGCTGTGTTATGCATCCAATGTTTATGCTCAATTACTTATTTAGTTTGATAAAAAACATTCTGTAAACCTATAAATATAAATTGTGGATAATATTTGGTGTTTTGTTATGAAAAAAAGGTTCAGAACGATTTATTAGACGCTAAAAAGATGGATGCATTGAAAAGTATCTTTTAACGTATAAAACGATCTATTGTACATCGCAATTCAAGAAATGATGTGGCTTAATTTTATAAAAGACCAATATAAAATGTACGTCCTTTGATATTTCTTTTGCTATAATTATTATTTTAAAAAAATGGCTCTATGAATGGTTTGCAGCAAAAGGGGAAGATTTTTACTGTCGTGGTATTCACAAATTGCCCGAAAGATGGGAAAAATGTATAACAAACGATGGAGCATACTTTGAATAAAGCACTTTTTATCATGCTTCCGAATTTAGCATGTTTTATTAGAAAAAAAATCCGCATTTCATACTTGTACACCTGGTATAAATGTGCTAAATCTATTACAGGATGATTGATTTTATGATAATTGTCTACAAAGTATCTTTAGCGCCCATTTTTTTAAGAACAAGCTGTGTTATTCATCCAATGTTTATGCTCAATTACTTATTTACTTTGGTAAAAAACATTCTGTAAACCTATAAATATAAATTGTGGATAATATTTGGTGTTTTGTTATGAAAAAAAGGTTTAGAACGATTTATTAGACGCTAAAAAGATGGATGCATTGAAAAGTATCTTTTAACGTATAAAACGATCTATTGTACATCGCAATTCAAGAAATGATGTGGCTTAATTTTATAAAAGACCAATATAAAATGTACGTCCTTCGATATTTCTTTTGCTATTATTATTATTTTTTAAAATTCAGAATACTTTATTGTAATGACGACATTATTAATTGACTTTAGAAAACATGTTGGATGAGGATTTTTGAAAATTTAGTAATCATTTGAACAAGACTGTGACAACCTTTACTCCTTTAATGAAAAAAAAACTATTCTTTTTATATGGATCGTACAGTATATAGTGCATTTTAGTATTCGGCGTCGAGACGTTCATTCGAATGTCCAAAGATTGGTGGCACGAAATTTTATGGCTTAATAATGAATAAAGGTACAAAAATAGGATAAATTAGATTTTAAAAAGAATCCTAGAAAGTTCGTCCAAGTGTTAAATCAAATTTCTCTCATAAAATTGAAACTTTGATTGTTACACGACTCCCGTTAGTATTCTTCGCAGTGAACTGTAGTCGCATGAAGAGGAAACAGCGGTGGGAGTGCGAGCCGCACTACAAAGCAAGTTAATGGCTACTGAATACTTCATCCCTCACGGGAGGTTAATGAGTTCCGCTCGCCAGCGATGAAAATGAGAGCAGGGCGAGAGTGAGAGAAGCTGAGAGATCCGAAGAGCTACGTGCTCCCAAGTAAATTTGAACTTTTCAATTGTTTGGATCTATCTGTTTCTCCCTTGGTTCTGTCTTCGTTGTGTGATAATAATAAAGAGTAGATTCTCCCCATCTCCGTTGACGTTGTAAATGCATTGCGAAACTTCCGTAGAGGCCTCGGGATACAAGAAACGACGATGCTACAGAGAAGAACGGACCGGAGAAGCCGGGTGGATCACGTCCGCGAGCGAGCGAACGAAGGAATGGAAAATTCTCAAAGAGGGTGTCGAATCGAGTGATACAACTGTACAATACGTACTCTACGGAATAAAAGAGCAGATCATTCAGTGTCCGATGAAAATTAAATAAGGGTTTACGAGAGAGGCCTTGTAAAGTGTATACGAAGAATATTTTGATTGATCCATTGTTGTGGCTCGGTGAGATTCGCGTGACAATCGAAATATTGGCGAGTTTCATAGAAGCTTCGAGAAGCCGATGTGAGAAGAGAGCACGCAACCCTTTCACTGTAATTCATGGCCTCGAGGGCGTGATCGAGTGTCGTCTTCGGTCTCGGCTTGCCCCATGTGCGTTTCAACCACGATAAAAACCGGGCGTCATTGTCGCACGGTTTCATGTATCGAATGACATCTACCAGCAGCTTTCGATCTTTCCTTCTCCGTTTCTTCTTGTTCAGGATCTCGAGGCTCCCCCATCGTTCGACAAGCGGAATAGGCACACTTCTGCGGGGAAGTAAACTTTGATGCGAGGTTATTGCGCGGGACAGGGAACCTCGTGAAGTCTGATGGAAATGAGCGATCATTCCTGTGAAACAGATGTTGATGGGTGCATCACACTGGTTGTGTAACTGGATACCACAGGCACGCGCCTCTCTATTATCATACAACGCGATGGTACGTAGTTCCGTGTTTCAGCATCTGCGCAGCCCTCTCGGAGAGCAACAGGAATAATAGTGTAGAAGCGGTATATACAAGGTACGCTTGATATTCTGCTTTGCTCGTTTCCGTTGCATCGAATATATAATTCATCGTTATTGCTGTGGAAGTGATTGTCGCGGTCCCTTGCCAACATTAGACGCGTCTCTGGAGTGTTGCTGCTTGAGCTCTTGCTCCATTTCCAACCATTCCACGTGTAATTAATTAGCAATTAGTGTTCCGGACGAATAATCCAATATGGAGGCTATAGTATAGTGTAATTGAGTACGAAGTACCGGTGAATGATGATGAGTCAAAGATGATCATTATTTGTACAAAATAAAGAGTCAATTAAAACGAAATACGAAAAATACATTTTTTTAATTTATAAACACGAGTGAAACTTCTTCGAATGATCTCGAAATAAAAATTTCTGTATTCAGATCGAAGTGAATCTTTTTGCGAAGAGAAACAGTTTTCACTTTCTCATCGTATACAAAGTATGTAATTTTTGCAGTCAATTTGGTCCGTCGTTGCAACCAGAATTTAACGAGGAGTCATAAAATAAAATATACTTGGAATCATAAACTTGGCTACTAAAAAAATATTTCACTGATAAAAATCTTTCATATTCTTGGTGGTAATAAAGTGATTTTTTCGTTTAATATAAGAAAATTTCATATGTGCATGTGTATTGCAGTTATATCTTGACGATTATTTCTATTTTGAATAAAGTTACGTTGAAAATCAATGGAATCGGAACGTTTCACAACAGCTTATAACTTCACTGTGCAAGCTATGCAATTTGGTTTTAGCAAAGGACTCGGTTGACTTACACCATCCAGCTCGGGATTTAAGCTAGCTTTGCTGCATCGTTAAACGGCGAACGTTTTTTAACTTGTGGATTAAACAAAACTCATGAAGATTTTTTGCAATATCGTCGAGTAACCTTTCGCCCGTAGCTGGCAAATCACCATTGACTAACCTCTGAAATACAGTAGTCATAGAAATTCCGTGCTATGTTGTGTGCACTTTACATCTCAGTCGGATAATAAATTATTAACGTGGGTTAGGCTAGGTGAGCGTGTATGTATACTTTGGGGAGGATGATGGTAGGACGCCTCTGAGTTTTACGAGGGAGAATATAACTCGACAGGCTGACGAAAGTCCACTCTCTCTCTCTCCGAATTCTCTCTCTATTTTTCCTCTCGATACAGGCGGGAGCTTAAAAATTCTCTTTTACCCTGCGTAAAAACTTGACCAGAGAAAGTCAAAAAGAGCTTTCCTGTAAATCTAAGCGTCTCTGCAAAGAGCAGCCACGGGTTTGTTTTGCACGTACGCTAGGTTAATACGAATTGAAAATAGCGGAGAATATTCAAGTTGATCTTCGGTCGAAATTTAAACCTTCATTGATACAGTAATACGTTTCCCTCCGTTAACTCTCCACGTTGGTAAATTTTTAACCACTTGGGATTCAAAGAAGAGGCAAGAAAATATGATAATTCGGGTTCGATAAAAAAATTAAGCGAGTAATTTAGTTATTTTTTTTAAAATATACTTTTCAATACGTTTAAGCTTCAGAAGAACAAAAGCAATTCTTAGCGTAAGAGTTGACGAAGGCTATCGGAGAGTGAGAATCAAAACAGAGTAAGCGAAGATGTACTGAGTTCAGGGGATGTGTAGAGCCGGTGGAGGATATAATAGAGTCGAAGAGCTTCAACCTCAGTGTAGAGTCTGCTGGATGAAACGAGAGTCTCATACGCTCCCAGGTGTCTACTGGAATAGCAGATTTTATCCATTTGGAACTTGCGATGAGTGTTCGGAGGTTTGGAATTTCGGCTGTGGATGGAATTTGCTCTACCGAACTCAGAAAGAGTACGAGGCGTCGCTACAAAAAAGTCCCTCGATTTAAGGCTGACCTCGTTTTATATGTTATTAACAAATTATAGTTTTCCGTGCGCGCACCACGAAGAAAAAGTAACGAGATACGAGATTTACTTCAGTTTTTTTATCGCTCAAGGATGTACGAAAGTTGAAGGTAGTTAAAACATTGATTTTTCTCATATTAAGCTTATATTAAGCGAAACTTTTAATTCGCGCGGTACTCGGCTCGTTGCAGTTCACTGGGGTCCACAAGAGACTGAGACTGCTGCTTCGTGAAATTCCACAAACTTTTAAATTCTGCAAGCACTCGCGTGCCTCCCCGATAGGTTGGCTTCCTTTTTTTAAACGTTCAACGAGATTATTCCATGTGATAAGGGAGACCGGGTTACCGCGGCATATTCACCGAAATCATCATCTATTTATCGCAAAAAAACTATTTTTCAGAACAAAACCGTTTGCCGCAATAAGAACAACGGCTTGTAGTTAAAAAAAAAAATTTCTAGAAAAATTTCTGCTTTTTTAAATGAAATAAACTTGTAACAAAAACATTGTTTTTACGTATTGGATTAAAAAAAAAAAAAACATTAATAATGAAAACATGTAATTTTTCGAAGTAGAACGTATCGTGTAATATTGGAATTTTTTAATCCGACAAATGCACATGAGCGAAGAAATATATCTTTCATATTCCAAAGTTTCGTGGAGTCTGTCGCTATCGCGAATACCAAGCAGGTTCATAAATCCGCGCATCATAAACGATGTTATTCAGTAGCCCTGAATAATTCACGGGTATATCCGTATCACCTAAAATGACAATAAAATAAATACACAACTACATGAAAAACTCGATAATTGCCGCATTGCTCAATTATTCGCAAACACTTTCAATAACCATGAATAATGGAGTATAAAGTGTGAAAGCCGTCGGCTCGCTCTTCCTCCCTCCCTTTCCAACAGTTCAGTTCCAACTTCCGCTCTTTCCGGTTCCCTCTTAGCAGAGCGCACGACAGAGACTAACAAATCGAGTCAGTCACAAGAGAGACACAGAGAGAAAGAGAAGCTACGACGCGGCGATGGGATGCTTTCGAATCCTCTCTAGCAACTTCCACGAACAAGATTAATCGAAGTAAATCCATTCAATTACGTCTTCGCGTCCCCGCACTCGGGCTCGCTTTATTTGTATTATTTAATCAAAACTTTATCCGCCTGCGTAGCCGTGTCACGGTGGCGACGAACGGGAGGAGTTAGACAGGTGGGGTATAGCAGCGGTATAAGGACGGACGAGAACACGAAGAGGAAGGACGATCGTGCTCTCGATCTTTCGCAGAGCTCCCTTTCTCTATATACCGGTCCGAGATTCGTTTCCGGGACCGTAGAAATTCGTGTACAAAACGGATAGGTACCACACTGTCTCGGACAGACGGCCTTTCCTTGGTGTTGTAAAGGGTGATTTTTTAAGAGCTTGAGAACTTTTTTTTAAAAAAAAACGCATAAAATTTGCAAAATCTCATCGGTTCTTTATTTGAAACGTTAGATTGGTCCATGACATTTACTTTTTGAAGATAATTTCATTTAAATGTTGACCGCGGCTGCGTCTTAGGTGGTCCATTCGGAAAGTCCAATTTTGGGCAACTTTTTCGAGCATTTGGGCCGGAATAGCCCGAATTTCTTCGGAAATGTTGTCTTCCAAAACTGGAATAGTTGCTGGCTTATTTCTGTAGACTTTAGACTTGACGTAGCCCCACAAAAAATAGTCTAATGGCGTCAAATCGCATGATCTTGGTGGCCAACTTACCGGGCCATTTCTTGAGATGAATTGTTCTCCGAAGTTTTCGCTCAAAATGGCCATAGAATCGCGAGCTGTGTGGCATGTAGCGCCATCTTGTTGAAACCACATGTCAACTAAGTTCAGTTCTTCCATTTTTGGCAACAAAAAGTTTGTTAGCATCGAACGATAGCGATCGCCATTCACCGTAACGTTGCGTCCAACAGCATCTTTGAAAAAATACGGTCCAATGATTCCACCAGCGTACAAACCACACCAAACAGTGCATTTTTCGGGATGCATGGGCAGTTCTTGAACGGCTTCTGGTTGCTCTTCACTCCAAATGCGGCAATTTTGCCTATTTACGTAGCCATTCAACCAGAAATGAGCCTCATCGCTGAACAAAATTTGTCGATAAAAAAGCGGACTTTCCGAATGGACCACCTAAGACGCAGCCGCGGTCAACATTTAAATGAAATTATCTTCAAAAAGTAAATGTCATGGACCAATCTAACGTTTCAAATAAAGAACCGATGAGATTTTGCAAATTTTATGCGTTTTTTTTTTAAAAAAAGTTCTCAAGCTCTTAAAAAATCACCCTTTACTCTATACATATACACAACTCAGAAATACCTCTATATAGATGTATATAGAATGTAAAGCATTATTGGTCGGGCGTCGAGAGTGAGCCTCCGGAAGCGGGACGATAGAGAGAGAGAGAGAGAGAGAGAGAGAGAGCTCTGCTGCACACAATGGTAGTATATCGACGAACCGAGCTGAAATATATAGCGAAGAGGGAACAGGGCCCGACGTCTATCCTATATATATGTCAACCATTCGGCTATACGAGTCTACGAAGAGATTGCCAAGTCGGACGACGACGGAAATCCAGTTTCTCGCAGACCCCGATAGGAAGTGACCGATCGGGTCCAGCAGGACATTCGACGGAGCAAGCTCGTCCGCGACAGCGAACCAATAGTATTTAACCTTGCGGAGCGAGGGTGACTCGACAGGGTATTCGCGAGAAGGGCGACGATGATTTCCAGTTGATAATATCCCGAGAGCAAGAAAGAATCACACTGGGTACGAGCAATAGGTATGGATCAGACTAATGGATGTACAGGTTGTTTCAAAACTTGCGGATTCTCGAATGACCTTTGTTTACATCTAGATTTTATCTGTATTCCATATTGTTATTATTGACTTTTGTAAATTAAATTTTCTTCTTTTCATACATTAAGAACATTCCGTATTGACGCGATATATAATGATTTTGGATAGTCTCTGTCAAATATAAGCTAAATTATTTAAACTTTTTAAAACATTTTTAAGATAAAACTACAATATTATGCTCAAGAGAAATAGATTTTATTCCATCAAATATAAATTTAACTTTGAAATATGAGATATATTCTTCATTATCGCTTTAACTTTGCGCTGACAAAATTATCCAGTCATTTACCTATCGCTTCGGTAAGAAATTTCGAATAAAAAAACGGTGAAATTGACACTGTGTCGTACAACAACAGTCGCTGAATCAACGATGTATTATTGAATTGCACGCATATTTCGATTGGACAGCGTTGAAAATTAAGATCCTACTTGTAGGTTCGATTATGACGATATCGACGCAAACGTGAATTATTAGTAAAAGTAATTGATCTCATCGAATTAATGATATATCGCAGTAAAATATGTCTGATGACCAGGGTATTTGCATTGGATATCGATAAGCCAAAGCTGGTTAAGCTATGTGTATAGTTTTCATAACGATACCTGGTGTTTGGCTTTGTGGGTAAACTGGTGATATTGGAAATCGCGTCGATCAGTTGACGATCGTTAAACGCATAATTTGGTCTTCCTGCTCTGCGGGTCGTCTGGTGTAAAAATGTGGCTTCCTGAATATATTAAATAAAAATTTCGATGTACGCCACTTTGATGTTACGCAATTGTTATCCACGTTTATACTTTTTACACTGTAACGAATCGGCCCTGTAGGCTACCGGGTCGATGTTATTAGCTTAAGAAATAATTCAATCCTATGCGTACCATGGATCTACCTATGTGATCCCCTACTCCTTGGCGTTCAAGCGTATTGTAACGAGAGTAATCGGTTTTACGTTGTTAAGAGAAAATAAGTCTCTGAGGAGCAGTCATGGTAGATAGACTGTTATCGAGCAATCATTATTGATAGTCACTTTTACTGAGATTTTGTACTGACTAGTCGTTAACTCGTAGGCGTTAGTCGTCGGGCAAGGAACCTCGCTCGAATACGATCGCGAGAATCGTTATATAAACCTAATATAGTTAAATGTATAAATCATTGCTCCATATCTCTCGTGTTCAAATTGTACCGCATCTTTGCACTAATAAGTTAAATATTCGATAATACGATATTCGTGATTTAATCACTGTCAACGCTAAAAAACCGTTATTAGAGTGTTTAACACCGAGATTTCGTCATTCACCCACCAAATTCAGCTCTACTCAACTAAGAATCATACCACGACAACATTCAGTTCCACTCAACCAATAATTATTTAACAAAAATACTCAGCTACACTCAACCAATGATTCATCAATCGAAAATCATCGTTTCCACTCAATAACTCCAGTCTAACAAGGAGAAACAGATTCCCGGAACTACGAAGTCAAATTGGGCAATAAGAGGCGGACCTGTGAAATAGATTAATATTGGATTCGATGCCAATATTTAAAGAAGAACCATCGCACTCAATTCGTCAGATTCGGTGAGAATTTAAATATCTGGGAGGTTCACGTCAATCACCGTCCCATTGGATAGATTCGAAAGGCCAACGGCTAAACGTTAGCCACCAGCGCATTCTTGGCCATACCAGTACCGTTAGCGGATAGTCAACAGCGTAAGGGACTTTGTTCGAGTACACCCCGTTCTCCGCCTACACCTACTATCTAAGAGAACTCGACCAATATCAACAGAAGACTGCGAATCAGATAAGTCTCTACGTTTTTATATTGTATATAATTTGTATGTTTCATATATGTCAATTCACGCGGTGAGCGATCTATATTGTCAGAGTCGATGTATATTCAATATTTGCCTTTTTATTTATTAATCGTGGCTCGTGGCGACGATGCGTTATTATTCGTTTGGCTATTAAATAAAATTAATATTTAGGCTTATGGGGCACTTAATAGATCTAGTGCTCGACTTTTAATTTCTCCGGGTGCTACCCAGAAATAGTTACTGTACAAACTTCGTACCTTATTTCTCATGATGTCCATATATCTATATCTCTATATTGTATAAATCATTATAAGCGGCATACCATGGAAGCTGCGGCATTGAATATATGCGTGTGAAGATAATTACATTGATTCAGTAATCACCAACGTCAATGTGTTTGTTATGGAAATTCGTGAAATACATGTGTATTATTGACAGTTCAGATTTACGAGATATTCGCTTTTATATTCTACTCTTGAGTCCCAGATCTAGGTTAATTCTTCTTATCAAGCAATGGTAATATTCTTCATTATTCCATAAAATCCTTCCGAACCCACTTGATATTCTATATCTCTATATATGCAATATCAATAAACGTACATCAATATTTCAATCGATGTCAATATCAATATCGATATCATATTATACATATATCTATATCCAATCGATTAACAAAAACAAAAATATGAAAAAATATAAGTAACAAAATAAATTTATTACAACACGACGTTTAAAATTACAAAAGGAATGAATTTCAAAGAAATAATTCAGTGGCGATTGAAGGAGTTTAACGAGCTTAACCAGATGTAGCATCAGATATTTTTTGTCTTAATTTATTAATTGACGATGAAAAGCCGATCTTGAGACAACCTGTACAAACCAGTGTGCAATTCACAGACAAGATATATAGTACGGAATATACGAGGCAAATGAAGAGCAAAGTGTTCGCAGAGAAGAAGAAGTCGATAGCCATTTCATGCAGGGGATTTTCTTCGGGAATCCCGAGAGCATCGGTGATAAGGGGGAACATCAGAAGTATGTGTACGGCGTTGGTATCGTAGCGAGAAGGGAGCGCGTTCAGAGCGATAGCGATCGAGGAGCGATATCGAGGAGAATCCCCGGGTATCCTTGCCGGCTCTTGAACGATTGTGATTGTGATCGAGAGCGAAAGCAGAGAAGCATGCGAGAGAGCGCATAGGGCAAATGCGAGGGTATACAGAGCCGAGTGTATATCTTGACGATATACGAGCTGGCCAACTGTGGGCAACGACGCAGAGTAGAAACTTGGTGGAGGAAAGGACGAAGCGGAAGCCTCGTCTCAAGTGAAGAGGGTTGGAATACCGCGTTTCATCCACTGCTGTTGCTTCTGTTGCCTGCAGGATCTCCAGAAGCGAAGGCAGCGACGAAAGGCTACGTGTATTACCTCTTCTGGTGTTGCTGTTGGTCCACCGAGTCCTCTCAAGCTTCTCTATCTTTACCTCTGTTACACTGACGACGTTGCCGCACACGTTCACGAGTTCCGGTGGGTGAGACGGAAAGGATCCTGAGAGAGCGCGACGGTAACGGTGAAACGTGGGAACCGACGCAAATGTTAAACAGCGAATTTCGCGAGAGGCTAGAGAGAATACCGAGAGAGGTAAGAGGAAAGAGAGAGAGCGAGAGAGAGAGAGAGAGAGAGAGAGAGAGAGAGAGAGAGAGAGAGAGAGAAAACAGAGAGCGAGGGATCTCTCGCTGCTGCTTCTGCCGTTGCTGTATATATTCGTTCCCTAGGCACTGCGCCAGAATCGCGATGTCTACAAGGGTATGTGCCGGTGGAGCTCGCAGCCAACAACGCCAACGTGGTAGACCGATGCTAAACAGACTACGTTAGACGCAATATAGCACATATTGTATAGCGCACCGGGTGTATACTGTACGGCGAGAGGTTACCGCGTTCCCGAAAACAACATCCCCTGACTACTCCGACGGAGGATCGGGCGTTGGTGGTGTGGCGGCCATGGTGGTCGAGTACGAGGTATCGTCGGAGGTTGAATTGGGGACTCGGAGGTGATGAACGTTCCTATTACTCCTAGTGAACGCTCCTTGTGGTTTTGGCAGATACTAACTCACCGGATGCCAGTATCACAGGATACACTTCGTGTCATTAAGACAAAGTATCATAATGTAATTTAATGGGTCAGTATTTTAATATTTTTTATTAAATTTTATCATAATTTGTTATTCCAACGTTCATCATAGAGGTGATGAACGTTCGTATTACTTCTAGTAAACGCTCCTTGTGGTTTTGACTCACCGGATGCCAGCACCACAGGATACACTTCGTGTCATTAAGACAAAGTACCGTAATGTAATTTTATCAGTTAGTATTTTAATATTTTTTATTTTATTTTTTGGATTTATTAAAACCGTCATGCTTTATCAGCTGTAAAATCTACAAGAATCTATGCTAAAATCAACAAAACTTCCTTATTCCCAAATGTCTCAACGTTGCTCTTTGAAACAAACAGTAGCTCAATCCTGCACGCTTTAAACTCGACGAGGTACAAAGGGTTCAATGTCGTCTACACATATGATGTCTCTCCTCTGTACCAATATGGAAATCATTATACGAGTTGAATAATTAATTCCACGTTCCCATGCATTTTTAGTTAATTAAAAACGTTTGATGCCTCATAACTTATCTGGGAATGTCAATATTGATATTTAAAATTTGCAAAACATACAATTTCTTTGTTTACTAATGTAGCATCGATCGACAGGATTTGCAAATTAATTCGTAAGTAAAATTATCGATTGCAATCCTGAATCCTGCGAATGTTTAATTCACCAAATACCGATAGTTCACAGACCAATTCGTGACATACTAGCCGCATTCTCGACTGAGAACATTTTTGTCCTCTGTGTTGCATGCAAATTTAATCCCACTGTCAATACCAAAAGATACAACTTCACTGTTCCCGTACCTGTGATCATATTCAATCAAGTATAGTGCATTTCTTTTGTTGCCCGTGTCGGGGAAAACATTTTTAATTAAAGTTCCGTTGAATTTCATGGAAAATCGCGTGAGCCATGTACGTTCGTTACTCGTTTACGTCACGGGCGAAAAAGGAATACGAGAAACGCGATAGGAAGGAGGTGGGGGTAGAGAAGAGCTTCGAAAGTTGATATATCGAATCGAGTCGATTGCCAGTCGAGAGTATCGGTTCGGAAACGCGGCTGTCTCCGCGATACGCTATGTACTGCCCGGTGCACGCTCTCCTGTATAGTCCAGCAAGACGCCAATCCACCCGATTTGTAATTAAAATCACGATAACAAACACGGCGAGGCAAGCTCCCGAGAGCCACCCGGTATCTCTCTGGCCTAGGGAAGACCGTGTTTCCGTAAAAAGGATTAGCTCACCATGAGTCCCATACATATTCACAGCGGGATGTCGCACGTTGGGGCGTCGCGCATCCCACTCCTTCGCGCGTCGCGCTACCGTGATGTTGTTCCGCGCTGTGGAGAAAACCGCGGACTGCGGATATTCCGCAGAGGCGCAACGACAGAGAACTACACGGTTCGTATATGCGCGAGATATGTGCACAACAGACATACAAAAGAGCACAGGAGAGAAAAAAACGAGAAAAAAAGTTGTGGCGGAGAGAGACTATAATGGATGAAGCTTCCCACCACTACATTCCATTCTCTCATTCCCTTTCTCGTTTACTCTGCCTCCGTGCAACCAGACGCACCCTGTCCTTCATATTTTCTTTTTTGCAAATGTATAATATATTCTCTTTTTTTTTAGTTAAATTTATTTTGTAAACTCTCGGACGCGTTAAGAGTGTACAAAAATGCACTGAATCAATCATGAAAATCTATCAAACATCTGATTCTCCGAAGTCAACGGTTTTTTTCTTCAATATTTTACGGTTGACGTTAATCTAGAGGTACTTACGATATCACAAGATCACAAAAAAAACTTTTTCGCTATTCCGGGGGATTCTAACCTAGAATTTACCTACCTAATATCTACCTAACGGCGAGCACTGCTACTGACTAGTCTGATCATATAAAATTCTAATAGATTATTTTCACATGCGCATTAGCTGTAACCTTAAAATCCCCCCACCACCATTCAACAGATGGATTCCGCTTTAAATCTTCTTTAGGTGGTTACATAGGTGCTTGAGATTCCTCGGGTCCTGAGACAAACACACAAGCAAATTATTAATTTAGATGAAAAGTTAAGTTAAAATAATAAATTATATGATAAAAATTGAGTTGCCTTTAATTAAACCATATTTTTAATTATAATGCTTCGGGCGGATGCTTAAGACATACGATATACCTGATGACAATGAACTTATTATTTCTCAAGTATCGATTGCTGTCAACATTTGTCATTTCACGTACAAATTCTTTTTCAGATTTAAATAACTGACTTAAATTTTTTAAATAATTGATTACTTTTATTTATTCCATTCATTTTATTTTTAATTTATATTATTCAAATAATTATTCGAATTAGTAATAAAAATTTTTTTCATTAAATTTTTTTATTTTTATAAATTGTTTTTAACAAAATAATGAATGATTAATTGCATCTACCAAATGCTTAATTGTCATCACGAAATTGAAGTGTGATTAAATAGCGTCTTTGTCGTGAAAGCACATTTTATTGGTCACAACTTCATTATTTTCATTGAAAAGATAAATTATTGAAACAATAATTTCCTTTAATAGATAAATATATTTGATCGAATGAAACAAATGTTTTTTCTCAGTGTAGGCCGAGCCGATACATAAATTATATAAGGGAAAGGAAAAATGAGGCCAGGAGAGAAAAAAAGCGCATCACTGGTGCGGGGATTAAAGGGATGCAACTGATAGGAAGGAAGGAAAGAGATAACGCGATGCGATTTGTATATACCTTTGGTAACTGCAGGATGTACTGCGGAGAAGATAGAAAATGGGAAACAAGAGTACCCACGAATCATGGTTGGAGAGATGAATTTGCGTTCGTTACACTCTCGCTAGGCTGTGATTGGTGGATGGGAGAAAACGATGCGGTGTGCAACTTAATCCTTCCGTGCGGAACGAGACGATGCGGGAGAGACGCAACGTCCATCACTGACGTGGTTTGCGTCCAACGATACTAATCAACTGCTCCGAAGACAAAAACTGCGACTACTCGTTCAGCATTTTAAGTAATTTTTTAGCAATTTTTCTTTTGCTTCTTTATCTCATTATTTTATTTCGATTTACTTCTTTACTTTGTTAACCCACCCTCTGTTATCGAAGGGTTCAACTCTATTTATTGGAGAATATGGAGATGTAACGACGTAAGACAAGTTTTTTAAACTTAAAGCTTAAACGTTATGCTTGTCAAATTTAAGTTCCTCAGAGACAGATACATTCAGGTCCAGTCTTTCGAATGGCGTAAGTGAAACTCTGATACTGAGTTTTGTTTATTTGTCATAAACAAAGAAGAAAATCGATGTCATTTCGCGTCGTTTTATTGGCTTTTTTTCTAACCACATTGACTGATAAATTCTACGCACCATTAGCAAATTTTGATTGTATTATTTGTATTATTCGACAATATTATTTTACACAAAAGTTACCGGGCATACATGTCGTATGCGTAATGAATTCGGTATACGTTCAGTTTGGGAAAGAGGGTTTTTGCGGGAGGAAAGCCGAGATTGGCTTTCTCGAAGACTTTGGTTGTTCGAAAATTCACTGAGAAAAGAGAGTGCAGTAAAGAGACTTCCGTGAGTACCAACAGGACCGGTTAAATCTTGGGCCACTTAAATACCGCTGCTGCCGCTGCTGGTGGTTCTCTCACGGCTTTTTGCTCGCGTCAGCGCTGCACCGGCAACGATTTTCACGATGCTTTGCGTATTCGAAAAAGCAAACAGAGCGGATATCAAAAGGTGGGGTATGGGCACAATAAAGGGAGTTTGCGGAGAAAAGAAAAGGGCTGAGAAAAGTAGAAAGTCGCTTAAGTACTATATATAACCGGATCAATCCAAATACAAACGCTTGCCTTTACGGAGAATGGTAGAGATAGATAGAGAGAGAGAGAGATAGATAGAGAGAGAGAGAGAGAGAGAGAGAGAGAGAGAGAGAGAGAGAGAGAGAGAGAGAGAAAAGGTGAAAAAAGAAATGCGAAAGTGTTTGCAGGTGCTTTCGTCTATTTTTGTTGAATTTTCTAGAAAATCCGCTGATCCTTACGAGGCGATATGCAATTCGGCGTTTACCCAGTTTATGATATAAGGCCATGGGAGAAGTAGGTGGAGAAGGACAAGGGGGTGAGCTAGACAAGGATCAAGAGCTGCTGAACGGTGGTGCTGCCCGCACTCTGGAATCTTTCCAAGAATGATTTTAGTAAATGAAACCAAACTTCTCTCGTATGATGCAGAATTCTCTCGCACTTTCTGTTATCCACTCGACTCTTCTGATCTTTGCCACATCTCTGCTGCATTTCAAAGCACTCGCTCTGTAATGCCCTCGTCTCGTTACTTCAAGAGCATATTATTAAAGCGTACTTAGAAATTGACGGAATAACGTCTACCAGGCGTGGTAACACGTAGGCCAAGCTGAACGTTTCTCACTTTTTAGTCAAGTAACACTTGACCTGTCTTTGCGATGCCGAAAAAAAGTTGATCATCCGTAATTAAAACCAGTAATTGGACCACAAATATTCAATTTTATCATGGGAACGTCCCTCGAGAGTACAAAACAATTTTTTGTTAAATTGTTATTGGCGTGGCAGGAGTTTCAAATTAGTTTTTTTTCAATTCATTAATTTGTTCATTAAACATCAAGCTAATAAACAGATTTAGTAAATATAATGCAAACATTAGTTTAACATCAATTTTTGTTTAAGGAGAATGAAGCGCTTGAACGTTTTAATTATATTTACCATGAATTGAAAATCTGATGTGGATCGATTCTCAAGTTAGCAGTATGCACGATATGAAAGAGATTCACCGTTTAGTTGACTGTACAAATTGAGTTATTTGACATTGTTCTTATGGAAAATCCAACACTGCGTTGCAACGTATAAACATTATCCGCAAAAATTTGACGCGAGATGTTCGTTCACAAAATGTACCAATCACATGGGGATACTATCGAAGAATGTACATTTAAATTTCAAGCAATTCACCGTCTGCGTTTTGAGCTAGCACGAATAAAACGAATTTTGCAGCTTTTATCTCGGCACGCTTGGAATTCCATACAGCAGACCTCTCGCTCTCATGCCCCGCACCGCACGCGTATCCATATAATTCCCCCAGCGAGCCTAACGCTCTACTCTTCGTAATGCACGATGTTAGTAAATTTCATATTTCCGGGTACATAAAATTTAATGCTTTAATTTAGTGTGCATTATTTCATTCGAGTATTTTAAAAAGCTGTGATTCAAATTGCCACGCTTGTCCATCGAATGTAAAGCAAAAGACTCTTTTACCATTTGATAATGTAATTATGTTGATCCGGCCATCAAACGTAAACGTATAGAATGGCACGAGTGAAGAAGGATGGGAACGGAAGGTGGAAGAGGGTATGGGCTCAAGAGTGGAGAACCACAGAGATCTATCGCATCAAGTTGAAACCCCTGCACTGGTTTCTGGTTTTCTGTGTGGTATAATGTGGTCTCGCGGGAGCGCGAATATTCGGTCACTCACGATCGTTTTACAACCGCAGTGGCCAGAGGCGAGCATAAGCTGCCGCCGGATGCGCGGGTGTGTCTCCGTTGGATGAGGTCAAAACTTCCAACAGTCCCTCCGCTGAACCACAGGTTCGTCGTTCTCTCACTCGGAAATTCACTCGTCCCTCTGGCCATCCACACTACGTAGTGCGTTTTATGACCATATCGGTCGTGGCGCGTACCAAGAGCTTTTACACGCTCCACAGGGACAACTCAATATGCTGGAGCGCAGTCAAAACCGTGTACGTCTAAGCTTCGGGACATGCCAGCTCGACTCAAAACTGCAAGTTGCTGTCCCACTTGGAACTATACTCGTAATCTATGAAAAGTACGGAGCAAGAGAAGAAGTAGGTGAGTTTTATTACAGATATATAAAGTCACTGAGAGAGAAAAGAAATATGTGTTTCTGTTTAAAAAGTTGCGAAAGCGAGGAGATCGATAGCTTCGGGTGAGACAACAGCCAATAGAAGTTCACATATGTATACAAGCCGAGATGCCAATCTGCCGACTTTCTTGGTCTCGTACTCTCTCTCTGTCTCTCTCTGTCTCTCTCTCTCTCGATCCACCAAACACTTTGAGAAGAGCATGTACGCGTCGTATACATCGTATTGCCGCTGTAGCATGCAGTGTGTATCGCTTCTTGGGTGCAATAGTCTCGCTGCTGCCGGAGGGGGGATAGGGGGGGGGTTGGTACGTATGTACCATCAGAGGAGCAGCAGTCGTAGCTTGCTCTCAACCGAAGAAGCGAAGGGAAAAGATCGTACGTCACAAAGAGACGTATGAAACAAGAGTAAACACGATAGCTATTCGCTCTGTATAGAAAACTTTTAAGGTTCACCGAGGTGCTCTGGGCGGACGCGCGACTCGGGCATTGGATAAGGACGGAAGAGAAAAATAAAGGAGACAAGAAGAAAGGAGGTAAAGATAGAGAAAGAAGTGCAAAGGATTGTGGGGCGTGAGAGCCAGCTCGCACAAGAGAAACACTTCTACTTCCTTCTCGTCTCTGTCTTGTCTCTCCGGTGAATTCCGTTCTCCAGCGAATGAGGAGAACGGAGAGAGGAGGGAAAAAGTGAGAAGAGTGTATAGTCCCCGAAGGCACTTCGGGGTCGTCTGGCAACTTTGCAACGCTCGAGGCCCGAAACTCGCAGAAACCCTCCCCCGCGGTGGTATGCGCTCATTTTCTTCGGCTGATGCTTCACTATCTTCGCTTCATCCCACCCACCACTACCCACCTCTCACTCGCGGTACGAGAACGACTCTCTTTCTCTCTATAGCTTCGGGGCAAATCTTGTTTGCCTTCGTTTCGCATATTGGTCTCGGATCGCGTGCACCAGCGTCGGAAGAAAATTTATGCGCTCGATTAAGTGACGTTTAGCGAAGCAGGCAAGAGTATATGTATATATATCGCGCTGAATAGGTAGCCGTATTCGCTAGAAGCAGCGAGGAGAAATCAACTATCGTGACGAATAGATTTGACAATTCCTTGGAGACGCTTTTCCAAAGTTCTACGTGGGAAGTTACAGCGCTACGCACTATAGTCAAAGCGGGACGATAGACTTACACCGTGGTATCGATGTGCGCAATAGAGATAATACGACATGGCGTTTTACGGCGGAGAGAGGGAGAGAAGTCGAAAAAGTTAACGTGTGCGTCAAAGTTACGTCTTGTCTCAAGGAGGCTGAAGCATGTATTGAAAATATTGAAAATTGGCTGAAATAAAAATATGATATTAATGAATAATAACAAAAAGACTTGTGCAAAATTTCTAATTTTGTTGCTACGTAGTTTTTCTACAATAAATTCTTCAAGTTTCGCTCTTATGCGTTGACTTTTGTGACAATTATAGCAATACGATAACTTTAACAAGGGAATTGAAGAAAAGGGAATTGAAAAATATTCAGACATTCATGCAGACATACCAGTGGCATGGTGATACTACGAAGAAACGTACATACACATTTTAAAACAATTCACTGTCCAGGGTTTGAGGTACCACGGGTAAAACGAATCTTTGAGCTTTTGTCTCGGCACTTTCGGGATTCCGCACAGAGCGGACCTCTCCTTACGTCATTAAGGAGTTATACGCAGTTGGAAATTTCAAAAAATCAATTTTTTTAAATCCATTTCCGGAATGTACATATATTTGAGTATATTTTCTGAAAATTTCAAATCGATCCGGCAAATATTCTTAGAGATACGTGAGTTGAAAAAAAAAATTTTTAACAATGTGTAAATGATTTTTGAAACTTTGAACACGTTTTTCTCAAAACGGTGTTTTCAAAGTCGGTGAGCACGATTACTCAAAAACGGCTCAACCGATCGGTCTGCAATTTTAACACAACCTTCTCAGATATATTCTTCAGGTATTGATCAAAGGAATAAGATTTTCGATAATTATTTATATTTTTTTTAAACAATTCAACGAAAAAATTTTGGTCGAAAATTGGAATTTTTTCTTTTTGGATCGTCTACAGGAGCAAGGTAAATCAATATTTTTGAAAATGAAAAATGCCGATACAAAGTTAAAAGCTATCACTACATTTATTAATACTTCTTGTATTTGTTAAATAAAATCCCTTTTCAGAAAAAATTTGTAAAAAAATGACTTTTTTTGGACTTGCAACTGCGAATAACCCCTTAACTACCCCACGCCGCGCGCGCCGCTGGGTCTATTGCCCATCAAGCCTAGCGCTCCACGCTCCTTAAGGGGAGGCGAAATGACATTCGTGAGTGTGAAAGAGATAGAACTAGTATGGCGGACACGGTGGAGTGAAAGAGAAGCAACATATCTGTGTAAGTACGAAGGTTTCGTCTCGCCTTAAGGACGGTTTTCTGTTTTCTTGAAGGAAGGGATTAAATTAATGAATACACGAGAGAGAACGCGGCGCGTATAGCGGAGAAGTCAGCACGAGTGGACGCAGGTCCCAAACACGTCCTTGCGAATTTTACTTTTAAATGATTCTTCTCAAAAAAACAGGACTGCCGATCCATTTGAAAATTAAATATGCATTCTTGACATAATGATATTTCGATTGGCGACATATTTTCAATGAAACAATATATTTCTAAAGATTAAATGAGTGCAAATAAAGCTTTTTAAATGAGCTCTTTTGGTTGATTAAGTAGGGGCTTAATGGGTCAGTCTTTACAGGCCCTAACAAGAAAATCTATAAAAGCCCTATAATTTCAAGTGTGACGAACCTAGAAAGGTATTTGTCAGATTTCCCTTCTAGGCTCCGTAAAGAGTTGGAGAAGACTAGAAGGGCCCATAGAAGACCCTTAATTAAATTTCCACACGGGTGAATATAAAGTGAGTGTACGTTTGACACAAGTAATTCAAAAAACGGTCAAACGTATATAATTTTAACGAATAGATAATTCATGTATGAGACATCGTTGCAAAATGATTTTCTGAAATTCTGTTAAAAAATTTCTAATTAATAAATAAGTATTTCGATTTATTGAAACAAGTAGAGAAAATGATTGCTGTAACGCACGTTTTACACGTGAACGAATGACGATACCACAGCGGCGTAGCGCGAAACATACGAAGGCTTTTTTTTTTTACTTGCGCTCTTTTGTGCCTCTTTTCTCTTTTCTATTGGTTTTTCTCGCGTCGCTCGCTCCTTTCACTTGTTTCAGACTAGTCGATCAGACTCACGTCGGACGAGTGTGATAAACGTTTGTGATTTTCCGGGCTCGAAATACCACAGCGGGAGAACCGTTGAAACAGCCATAGTGGAAAGTGGAAGTATTAGAGAAGTTGAGAGCTGTGGCGCAGAACCAACGAGCCACCGACGAATCTACTTCGCGAGCTTTCACTGCCGTTACTACCGCAGCTGCGGCTTGCAGTTGATAGGCTCGTTAGCGCCAGTGGAGGGAACACTGGGCGCGACGATTTCATTCTCTCTCGCACGGAACCGCTCATGGCGAACCTTGCTTGTACTCTGTGGTCTGTACCGCTGCTGCACCAGAGCCGGAAAAAAACAAAACCCCACACAGTTGAGCGTATAGAACTCGAGAACGAGACAACGCGCAAGAAAGCGATAAAGCAAGACGATAATTCGGTGAAGATTTACCACAAATCTGTCCTTTATGTAAAGGACGTTTCGCTGCTCATTTCCGGTTGAATTATTCTCTATTTTCCAGCTTTTACCAACCTCCTTTCTCTTTGGCGCACTCGAAACCGACAGAGGTACGATTATCAACAGTCTACGTCACAACCGTGTACGGTCGATGATCTTATTACATTTTCTACGGCACTTCGAGATTACGTCGTAATAAAATGTTCGGAAATAATTTTTTGTTTAAACACTGAACGCGGAGTGGAGTCACCTGAAAATTATGAAAATAAAACTGCGTTGCAATTGCACATACGTAATCTCACAACTTATTCAAAAATACCATTCACCAAGCACAAAAAGAAATGAAAGATTTTCATACGTGAAATATTTTATTTATAGTCCAGGTTCATCGGTGGAAATATTCTTTCCACTTACAAATTGCCGTAAGTTTCAGGAAAAAAATATTCGCACCGATCAACAGTGTTGTACAAACAGATTTAATTTATGAAAAGTTTACATTTTTTGACGTTCATCAAGTGCTATTTTTAATTAAGTTACAAGATTTCATATGACCAATTGCAATACAATTTCATTTTTATGGTATTCAGGTACTTTTGATCCATTTTCCATTTTTACAACCGTGGAATATTAATCTGCAAAAGCGCAAGATAAAAAAAAAATTATAAAATGCCAAATTTATAAAAATTACGAATTTTATTCAATTGCAATTCTTTGTTAATTCAACTACTGTTTGTTAATTTTTTATTCATCGTTCAATCTGTAAATTAACGAAATAGTGCGTAAAAATTAAACAAAACTTGTAAAAACGTGGAACAACAAAAATCGTGATTAATGATTTGTGAAAATATGAGATTTTTGTTATACTGGTTATTATAAATTATCAGTGAGGTTTGCTATATTTTTACAACCATCACTCAAGGCAAACGGCTTCTAAGCACTCCAAGAATATTCCATTCCCCATTTTTCAATACTTTTAACATTTAAAATTCAAACGTTTGACGAACGAGCCAGCAAAATGATTGAATTATTATATTGCTCCTGGGGCGACTTGCCCGATTGGATGCAATATTAATACGATTGAGAGTTTCTGGTTTTGGGCAAAATCCAAGTTCCCTGTTGGTACCCTGATTTACGATATACTCTACATACTATACATGCACTTAAGAGCGCGCGCGCACATACACACACATGCGCGCGCACATACTTCCTCCACATACACAGCTTGAAGGAATAGAATCGTAGAGGTAGCACTTTCCGTTCCGTGGGATGAATAACGAAATTGAATCTAATATACGCGGTACGTAATTTCGAGATAAGGTTGCCCAGAGCACAGTCCTCTCAGAGAGGTGGATGCTTGGCCTCACTCTCTCGCGCACTCTCAGTGTCACACTCTCCCTCTCTCTCTCTCTCTCTCTCTCTCTCTCTCTCTCTGTCTCTCTCTCTCTCTCTCTCTTTCTCTGTCTCTGTCTCTCTGTCTCTCTCTCTCTCTGTTCCTTACTCTCTCAGAGTATCCTCTGTTTCTCTCTGGCTCCTTTCGACTTCACTGTGCACGACTCCGCAGCACTGCTGACCCAACCCCTTGGCGCATTAATAGGAAATTGAACCGATAAATCAGGCACTGGCCCACCGCAGCACACCCGGGCTAAATTACGCTTAACACACACGTTGCGGTCTGAATTAATATCAACCAGAGCTGTTAAGGAGCTACGGTGCATCTCATTCGATGCTTCGTTATACTCTTCCATTCTACTCTTGTTTTCTCTCCGTTCCTTTTCCTTACCCGGTAGTACTCACTCAGTTTAATCATTTTCTCGGTTTCTTTTTTATATACTTTTTTGCTCATTCGCACTGTTATACGACACCCTTCGTCTTGCATCGACGCTTCTCGTCGCTCTCGGTAATTTCCTTATCGACTTTTTTAATTCGCCTAGTTATCGAGTCAAAGTTAAAGCCATGAGGAGATCGAGAGCGTGGGGATCGAGGAGAGCAAGAAGTATATTAGCCGGCGGCTGTTGCTGCTGCTGCTGCTACTTCAGCTTCTATCCTGTTGGTCCTCGCTCTTCGTGCCCACGAATGATCGATACGCTCTGGTAGAGCTTAACTTAGCCCAGCAGCTTTCACTAATGTCTCATCCGAGAGAGGCGGCAAGAGCCGAGCGTTCTCTACGGCCAACTTGTACTGCGACACTCCTGTCGAACAACTTAGCGGATATCTCACTCTTTAAACGCGTGTCTCTCCCTCGTCGTACACAAACGTCCAAATTATTAGCTGAGTGATGAGTTTCTCAGGATTCAACGACCTTGCTCCAGCCACGATGCTCTCGACTCTTCAATTTTGGTATTCGCTATTTGCTTCTTCATCTAATTTAGTATTACGAACTGATACTCGAATGATATATGCTCGTTTAATCAAGTCAATTACTTGCACTCCGCAATTGGTATTTATGTTCTATCTTTGAATATAGGAATTCTAAAGTTTCCATAACGTCCGATTGACATTTTTCAGAGAAGGATATTTTCTATTCCAATTAATTTTATTCGTAAAATATATTACAAAAATGCAAGGGAGAGCAGAGGATCATTGAACGAGGTCCAGGTTCACAAGTAGAGACTTCGGGTCCGATTTCCGATCCCGGATCATACCAAAGAAAATATTTCCAAGTACTTTTCTGTAATCCCGATATAGATTGGACCTCAGATTTAATTAATCCATGACTAACAATAAAATAATCAGTGATTGGTGTTGTTCAGGTGTGTGTATCAAACCTTATGAAATCTGTCGTTTTTGAGAAACAGTTTGTACGTTAACTTCAACAAATTGCGAACAGATAAGTTGGTTTATACATTATTTAAATAAGCCTGTATAGTAAAAGCTTGCACACTGAATACTTTTGAAAAAGCCTTCTCTCTGAGGAAGCCAAAATAGATCAGCATACTTCCTCAGAAAGATTGCTTTGTGAAAAATAGAATATAACAAGGAAGCAATGTGCAAGGTTCTACATTGCAGACTTTTTTTTTATTTATTTATTGAAGAATCAGCCGAATTAATATAACATCTGAGAAAGCATTTCGCTGGTACATCTCGCCGAGTCAAGCGATGTTCGGCATCCGCACATTTCCTCAGGCTCGTTCTTCAATATCTCTTGAAGTGGCAGTGCGGCGAAACTGCGTCTAGGAAAGGGTGATAAAGGACCGGCAACGTTTTGGAATATCGAGTGAAATGCGAGATCACGAACGTCCCACAGTCGTTTTGATATATCTCAAGCGCACTTGCTTGCCACCTTGCCGAAATACGACGACTTTGATATTACGTGCACTCTTTCTACGCCGAGTGTACGTGATGAAAAGATTTTTGCTCTGAAACAAGTGATGCGGGCACGCGCGTGACGAACCGAGTTTACCATAGACACGTTCGTAGTCAGAGACGAGTAATCTTGTGCTGGGTTTCGGCGAGAACAAAATATATTTCATGCAGATCATATAGATTGTATATTTATAAATATCCATGTGATCGTATTATGTGTTCCAACAAATGCTAAGATTTTCAACTATTTTCGTAGTTCTTATCAAATACATTTATATTCTTGAAATTTGTATTATTCTATGGAAATACTTTTCAGAATATGCTTCTGTGCAAATTTCGAGAACGTTCTAACGACATGGTCGTCTAGTAATTAATTATTAAAGTTGTATTGTAACAGACGTACGATATAGCAAAAATTATTTCGATATGTAAAATCTTACACGGAAAAAAGAAGAAGTAGCGATAACCATTTTCAGCATATGCTGCGTCGCGAATCAGATACAGAAACCAAATCGAAATAGTATTCTCAACTATTTTCAATTGGTAAAGATAGTACCGAAGACCAACGACTTGATTCCAGTAATCAATCGCATTGCTGTCGCCATCGCAAGCTGTTATGTGGTGCAAATAACGTCGGCGGTAGTTGCGACAAGCATTTGGACAGTACTGGCAGTCTACGAGTTGGTTTCCATTACGAATCGCTTTCCTTCTATAACTAACCGGTTGGTACGTGCTACGAGTCAAACTTTTCACAGAGGCAAACGATGCCATTGTTTCAAATGACAGGTAGTTGTGGATGGACGAAGGCTTGCAAAAAATAAAAGTGAAATGCATTGAATATATAGTAAATATACAATGAAATATTGTGAATAGCTTATCTTTGTCCATCGAAGCATCGCACTGAAGTACGTGTCGGTCCTCGTCACTGTAAATAAATAGAAATATCCGTAGTAACCTGGCTTTTTTTTTCGTATTACGCTGAATTGATGGATTGTATCAACCAACCGGTAAGCTGAAGTTGTCATCTCGGTTGGTTACCGTTACTATCGATATTTGACCAACGAAATTGTAGTTTCTTGAACCAACTGAGTAGTTGGTGCTATTCTAACTATCTCGGTTCCTTGTCGGAACCTATGTGTCAGTTTCCTCAACTGCTTTATGCAATGCTAAATAAAGTTAAGAATTCAATGATAATGTATTCAAATAATTGTTTACGGGTTTAGAAAGATCTTTTGCGAAAACTGATATGCTTTATCTACATGGATATCAAGAAATTGTTCCTTTCTGAAAAATAAAACTCACGATATCTCAAAATGCGATGTACGATTGACGATGATTATTCAGCGTTGTGATTGGCTATCAATGTCGTAGTCGGAGTTTATTGTGCGCGCACTTTAGATCATACATGAATAACCTAACTTAACACACAACGAAAGAACAAGTTTTTAAAAATGAAACAGCTCGGGTTGTATACAATAATCTACGTTCGGGATCTGACGACGAGGATCTCTCTCTCTCTCTCTCTCTCTATCATACGACAGCAACAGTACACTCTAATCTTAAACAGCAGCGTGGTGAACATCGGGACAAGTTTAATTCACATTATGTTAAGGATTACAGAACGACGGAGGGAAATAAAATCCACAAAAAAGGTTGTAACGAAGTACACCCCAGAATTGCCGAAAAATTTACTTTGATTACCCGCAATTACAGTTTACCGGGCTAAAATGAGATTTCAAAGTTTCCTCGACTTTTCGCCGAGAGGGGGGGGGGTGAGACTATGCGGGAGTGGAATAAGGCTCGCTCGTAGATCGTCCGAGTTGTGGTGGACCGATTCACAGGCGTGTGCAAAACTTTGTGCGAGCGCCAAGTAGAGGGAAAATGCCCAAACGCCACATCTGCCACTGTTCGCTTTCTCGTTCACATCCCTCGAAAGCCAAGACTCTCTGTGCAACCAGCGGCCGAATTCACATTCAAATGGTTCACGAGAACGCAACCATAAATTTGCAAACTTTGCTACATCGTGTTCTTGATGGTCGAACAATCAGTGACGCTGCTCGCGCGGCAAGGTAAAACTAAAGAAGGAGAGAGGAGAATATAACTTTGAAAATGTCTTTTTGGGTGTAGCTTACTCTTCGCCGCACAGCCGTTGACTCGAAACCCCCGAAAGCTCTCGCGAAAAAAAACTTTTTCTCTTTCCTGCGGTTACAGCTCGTGTTTTTACACAGGTATAAGTGTGAATAAGAGTGTGCGTGTTTGTAAACGCGAGAGGTACTTGAAATAAATTATGCAACGACCGGAGATTGAAGGAGAGGAAGAGAGAAAGAGAATAGTGTGGAAGTTTTCGGATATAACGGTCTTTCGAAATTAGCCGAAATTTTAGCATATCTTGCTCACTAAACTCTTTGATACGACCTTCTCCACGCTTCAATCGCGTTGCTTTTTCCATCGTGAGAATGTCATAAGAAGAAACGCAGTGCCTGCAACTGGAACTGCACCGAGCCGACCTTTAGCTCCCTCTCTCTCTCTCTCACTAAAAATCGCTGACCGCACCAGAATTTCGCCCTTCTTTCTCGCACCCCAGCGGTTGAAGCGCGTGCATTCGGCCAACTTTTCACATTATGGTATTAGGTCGCGGGTGCGCTTATTTTTTATTATTATTTCAGTGGCTACAACGCGAAACGCGAGCTACCATGAGCGGAGCATTTATTGCGAACGGAGAGGGTGCAGCGCGCAGAATCTGATCACCCTCACCCATACCGGTAGTTTCCAACAGCATCCCCTTTCTGTTATGACAACTCTCGTTGTTGATCACCATTAACTATTCGCGAAGTTGGCACACACGAATGTCCCCGCAACCCTCATCGCGTTGGCGGAAACGCCAAACTGTTATTGCATTCGTTTCATATAGAATTTTATGAATACCGTGGTTTTTCACGTACACGAGCATCAACATCCAGCACCTCCTACATAGAGCTCGAGCCGAACGGTGATAATATTTAATTTAGCATCTGCCACAAACGTGAACTCTGCCAACTCTGCCGTATAACTTATCAATTATATAAATGATGATTAAACGAGCGTTAAAAAATTATAAAAATCACGCAATGCCTCATTCTTGTCACGCGTGTGCATAAAATAATTTTTCAAAGTCCAAGTTTTTCGGATGACTAAGTAAAGTATGATAAAAAGTGGCTAGATCGGGTATGTCGAGTCACGAAGGAAGACATATTTCGAAACAGATGCGAAATTTATGTTACACTATATTACGTGGTGTTGAGAGGGGATTCCCGGTCGCGCTTCTTCGCGACGACTTATGAAGGGTGGAAGAGCGCAGCGAAGGGAAGAGCGCGTATAAGAAGGGAAATGGGAAGAATTCACGCGACGAACTGACATAGGAGAACTGCGATGCTTCTGCTGCTGCTGCTTCTTTTGAGCTTCGCGCCTCATCCCGGGGAACTCGACGGGAAAATTGTGCGAGAACGTGCATAGCGTTTGGACCGACGTGCAATTTCGAAAGTGCTGGACCCCCTCTAGGCGTGGATACGGTGGCTGCTCTTCTTATTGTCGTGCTATACCTGCATACAACGGTACTCGCGTGGCAGATGGGCTGTACATAGTACACGTTTCTACGCTACACTTCGTCCGTGTGCACGTTTCACCGGAATGTGAATTGTGAACGGAGTATATACAAAAAAAAAAAAAAACGCCTCAACGTTGGATCCCTTATCGCTCCGTTCATCCGGTGATAATTTGACGTGATGAGATTTATCTACGTCGATGATCGAAGTAGTTGTCGGGATGAGAGTGCCATTATCGAGTATGGCACGAGTTCTGCATAACGTCAAAGGGGAGGTTTAATTAATGGCGAGGTGGGCGAACGTGGATCGTACGCGTGTAGACTATAAGAAGAAAGGGAAACAATCACTTAGGTATGATATGCCGTATAAAATTATAGAAAAATAATTACGGAATAAACCGAAATGGACTAATTATTGTCTTATATAGTACGAACGGCATTTGTCGATATTTTTGTTTTTTCACGTGAGAAAGATTATGTCAAACTAATAATTAGAATAATAATAGTAATTATTATTGTTATTAATATTATTTACTACGGTTTCTAATCGAGTATTTGAAAACCCTCAATTTATCTTTCAGTTTAATGCACGCACATTAATGAAATTTCAGAGACGTTGCTGCTTTATTTTATTTTCAATCAGTGACCAAGATTTCGATAAATTGAACTACACTTTTGACATGCAAATATATTATAAATTCCAATTCGGATATATCGATTTACCCAAACAGTATAATGATTTATATAGACATATCCATTGGTGATAGAGTTAAAACTCACGTATTGTAATTCTCTGTACACCTTCTCATAAATTTTATATACCATTATTAAATTTGCAACAAAAGTACATGAATATTTATTTCATATACCTAATTTATAAATATCATACAGTAAATTTATTAACATTTTAACCAGTGTTACGATGATAACAGCGAAAGAATTTTAGACGTTGAGGTTAAGAGAACGAGGCCAAGGTAAAAGACGCACCAGGGTGCATAAGGGCAAGCGATCCAGGAGATCATTGGACGCGCACGGGGAGGTTAACTAATCAAGACATTAATCTCCCTTATGGTTGTAGGTATGTAAATTAATCTAATTTCTATTCTCGTCGGTGCCTTTGGTAGAAAAATAGGTGGCACCTTTCTAGAAGGGAGGCGGGGGGGGGGGGGGGGGGATATCTTCGCCCTTTGCCCCGAACTGCTAGCCCGTCGTAAAAATGTAAATCTTGCTTTGAATAATATTCCACCCGGTTAGAAGGCAAACGTACGCCTCGACATGGCTGGCTGGCTAGTTCCCTGGCTCGCTATATCCACGTCTGGCAGGAGGTACGGAGGAGAACACGGGTGGGCTAGAAAGAGGCAGAGCAACGCCGTTATAAGGGGCAGCCGCGAGCTACCTCGCTAGACACGTTATGCGCTGGGGTAGTTAGGTATGTATAAAGTGCCATCTCCCCGGGGCGCCTCAGCCACATTAAACACTATCCACAATGGGGGCCTGTGGTGTGCACGCCTCCACGGTACAATATATAAAACCATGGAAATAGAGCGAGAGCTCTTCTCGGTTACCTCTCCATGTACACACCTTTCGCACCTTTCCCTGCTTCGGCGTCGACGTATATCCCTCTACACCGAAGAAACGACCACGAGAAAAAACGAATCTGAAGAAAAGATGAGAAAAACAACCTTATTTCTCACCATGCACGCAGGTTTTTTTCCCCCTGCCGCCATACACCTCTTTATTACCCTTTTTGTTGTTTTGGCGAGTGACTCGCCACTATGCATACACCCATGGAGGGTATAGATACAGTAAGATACACACAGACAGAGGGGGAGGCAGAGAGAGAGAGAGAGAGAGAGAGAGAGAGAGAAAGAGTGAGCTTTCCATACAAGGTTCACAACACAATTGTATTTGCTCCGGTACTCCCAATGCGTTTTATGCTTACGCGAGCGAATGGCAAATGATACGAGAGTGTTTTTGCCAGAAACAAAAACAACGTACCGCACAAACAATTAGATTGAAAAAAAACAACAAAAAAAAAATAATAAATAAAAGCTGTCTGTATTGGATAATGCAGTCATTCGAATAAACAATGCCGAAACACCGTATAATCCTTCGGGCTTTATCATTTATAGTCATCGGAGCAGTATTTTTGTGATTGAACGGTGAAGTGCGAGGTCGAACGTTTAGGGGGTGAAATATAGCTACAATATGTTTTTACGTGATCGAGAGGGCTTCGCAGTGGATTCTGTTGGGCAGATAGAGAATATTTATTTAATGTTTCCGAGCTCTCGCGAATATATCACTGTAATATCACTCTATAGGGTATTTCACGTCAAATTGACATGGCTGGAACCCTCCAAGTCTGAGCTTTGGTCCACAATTGTTTATACCGTTGTTACAGCGCTAAGGGTCACGTAGCTTTCTTGTACATTTTTCGTAACACTTGTTTAAGAATGATATTTTTTTAATTACTCGAAACAAAGGGTTGGTCACTTTTTTATAAATTCGGAAAAAAAAATTTACAAACTTTGTTGCAGATATACAACAGTTTTAGCTGATTTTCAAAGAACCTCGGAGTATCGTTCTTCTCGATTGTTGCGAATTTTTTCGTGTAAATATAATTTTAACAAGCCTGTAAAGTAAAATATTCCTTGTTACTTTTTATCGTTCACAAAGCCATCGTACTGCGGAAGTGTGTTGATCGATTTTGGCTTCATCGTAGAGGAAACTATGTAAAAGGTAATAACAGACAGAGAAAGTTTAAGTTCTTTCGCCCTTTCTCAACAAATTTAGGACCAGTACACATCCCAGAATAAATCCTGATTAACTTTCGTACAAAACTTCCTTCCGATAAAGTCATGATTTGTGAGAGGTTGTCTCAAGTTTTAGTTTGCGTTCGAATGTAAATCAGAAGTATTAAAAATGAGAGAGATTTGTGACAATAAATATCTTTAGAAGAATTTTCATTAAATTATGAAGAATTAAAATTCTCATGAAATTTTTACCACTTGATCGATTCTCGATACTTTGTGTACCAATCATTTTTCAATGTATTTGTGCAGAAAATGTCAGCACTAACGTCTCGAAATATAATAAATTTTGAACTTTTCAACCGCTTTACGTAAAATTTTATACAAAACTGTGTTTAATGATGGTCCACGTGTGAATCAAATTTGAACCCGATATCTCAAAAATTGCGAGGGGTAGAATTTTAACAACCAAAATCACGCACAAGCACACACGCATACGCGCACACATCAATTCATTCCGACATTTCGTTCTAAACCACTTTTGTCGACTCTTTGGATCATTTTGCGTATCCTGACATGAAAATCTGAATTTTGTTTTTCACGAAATCAAATTTTCCACGAGAAAGTAAAAAATAGAACCAAGTTCCGGAACACTTTGCTTAATAAATTGTTTATTTACCAGAGGATTTTGGAAAAATGTTTGAAATTATTAAATTTTCACCTTATCTTCATCGTCATTGAATTCCGATTTGTGGTAATGAAAAATCGGTGTTCAGTTTGATCATTTTGAAACAATACTTAATAATCTTCTGTTAGATAACAACATTTTCAAATCACATCCCAGAGTGGGCTGACGTTAGGTTCAATTTTTTCAATTATATATCGAAAAGATTTTTTCAAATTTTGTCAAATTAAAAAAAAGTGGCCGACCTTTTGTATTGTGTAATTTTTTTAAAATAAAATCGATTTTAAATGAGATGAAAAAAAGGTAAATGCCTTTTAGGGCTGTACCGATGATGTGAAGAATTGTGAATTAAATTCCAGAGACCGAGGGTCGCGGTCGAGTCAATTTGACGTGTAATGCCTCATGTACGTATATTTGCAGCTTCCACAGCATTTTCGATATACACACCTGCATGTACTATGTGAATTCAAGTACATTCGTGCAATCAATATCTCGATGCATCCCAGAAAACCTGGCTTTTACGCAGGTTTCTCCGCTATATCATTGTAAATCCCTGAATACGTGTTTCGTTCTTTCAATTTCTCCTGGTGTTGAACCAGTTTTCGCGGATAGCAGGGGCAGTAGGGTGGCGTTGGTGGTGATTGTATATCACGCGAAAGTGTAATAAGAACGCGCGTTATACTCGTGTTTGAGATCGGATACGAAAGGATTTATATCGTAAGCGTTGCGTGCTGTTGCTAGCCATCCCGGATGGCAGGCATATGGAGGCGGAAGGGATAAAGAGAAAAACGATAATCGGTCAAACGTGGCCCGCGCAAAACCGTACTCCATATACATATATAGCGGCTATCGATTATTTTGCATCGATTGCAGCACTCGAGGATTCATCTTGGACGCCGTATTATATTTTCCTGCTGGCTGTCACTTATGGTTTTTCGTTAGCTCTTGTGAATTATCGTTATTTATTTTTCTTTCTTTCTTTTTTTGTATTTAAAAACCGTTAAACAGCGGGATCGAAGGTTGATTAATCGAATACGTAATACAAGGGAACGACGATCAAGAGACTTGCCAATCTCAAACACAGAACCTCCATCACAGCTGCCCCGGGTTGGTATATCGTTCTCATCATGAATTCCTTCCGGGGTTTCTAGCTCGTTCGGGCTACAGCTTCGTCCTTTAATCGGACCCTGCAAATTCACGAATGGTGGCTTACAATAATTGGAAGGTGAGTAAATAAGAGATAACGAGCCGCGGCTGATTCATCCCTCCCCACTTGCCCCATCGCCGTCCAACCTCACCGCACACCGCTCTTCGAACGCCCACGGTCACACCCTCGCATCCCCCGCACATCGCCCTCTGGGCTTTCAATTGTTACGCAAACCGTAACAATGAAAACGATTTGGTATATCGGGATGAGGTTTGCTACTGCGGCACGTTATCGAGCGAACATAGAAACAGAACAACTCGAACGTTTATAACGATAATGCTGTCTCTGCGGGTGGATGCGTCAGTCGTGAAGCATTACTTGCGAAGAGGCTTTGCAAAACTGATAAGGACATGAGGAAGACACATTCAAGTGAACTGATATGAGTATCCGATTATTTTGCTTCTTCATATAGAAAGCTTCGTTTTTACGAATATATTTTTCTCTCGAAAATATCGTAACATGACATTCATAATGGTGCAAAACTTTTAGAAAAGGTGTTTAGAGAAAATATCAAAGCTCAAGTATATGTGTGTTTGTGTGCTGGCCTAGGAAAATTGATGTGACTGTATCTCGAGAATGTTTTGATCATTTTTCACAAACAACAAATATAACAATTTTCGTATAAAGAAAAAAAGTGAAAGAAGAAAAGAAACAATAAAAAAGAATATACCATTGAGCCATTATTTTGATAGAAAAAGTTTTTAATTCACATATGCTTTGATTTTCATAGAAGATATCGGTATACGGAATGGATCTGAATAAGTTAGTAAAATTGGTATAACTAATGGCTTTGTTAATACATTATATTCATTTTCGATCAAATATCTTTTTTTTTTTTTTTCGTTTAAAAAAGGACATAAACATTTGTTTTTAATTAAGCAATATCTCCGTTATAATCGGGACAAAGAACATATACTTGAAGTCGTAGGTTCTCAAAGAGTACCGAAGAGTGTTCCCACGAGTAAGAGGTTTTTACTTTTTTGTCATTAATTTTTTTCAAATATTTTATAAATATAGCAATAAAACGCGACTAAAAACGTGTTCTCCATCTCATCTTCAAACTAGTAATAGACTCAACTATGATAGATACGTATTGGAAGATTTTAATTGTACCCCTTTAAAAGTATTCTGCTCAAATCTTATATTCACCAGACACGCCTAGTTTATTAGAGAAATAATTTGTAGTCAGACATACGCGAGAAGCGCTGCATTGGCTCATTATTACTTATTACCTTCTTCATTGTAAATCATTAGAGCTGAGCACATCTTTTGAGTTGCCGTCGTTCGACGAGAACACACACGCACACACAGAATACGTAGAGCACACCATAGGGTGAGGTAAGGCAAAGGGAAACCTCAACACTTACACACATCAGCCGTTTCTCTTTCACTTCGCCGTGAAGCACAATTTATAGTTTTATCTCTCTCGTACCCATACATGTTTCATCTCCCCTTAACGAATACCTGTATATATACTTAACGAGTGCTACGCTCATATCGAGCATTAATACTTGTCCAACTTCATGACCACAACCCTCATTTGTCAGACTAATGACCCATTCCGTCAACAAAGTTCAATATTTGTGCGGGGCGTATACCCCCCCCCCCCCCCCGACGGAGCGCATACCGTTATGCACTATACTATCCTACTATAGTCTGTAGTATATTATTTGAGAGATGCAGCAAAAGGACGAGGCGTTTGCTACGTCTACGCTTCTTCATCCATCGTATTATTCTTTTTTTCATTCCTGATGCTTCTATCCATATCTTTCGTCTTCAGCATCTTTCCGGAAATTCATCCTTCTTTGGATCTCGTCGAAACGCTATCGCTATACAATTGACGTGACTACAGTAAGGGAAAAGCGAAGATTGTATGGAGAACCGAAACCACGGATATTGATATGAGAGATATTACGACGTTACGAGTATTGGATTACACGAAGGGATCTATCGTCTGGCTATTGCCTCCTGATGCTTTCCCTCCTGGGGTTACTTCAAACCAGGTCAACGAGTATTTCAAAGCGAATGCTTTTCCTACTCTTGAATCGATGTCTAAGAACCAATGGTGAACAGCACTGTACATTTTTTTCCATCAAATGCATCTTCTCGTAAAGTAATCATTTCAAGTATTTATAAAACAAATTTTTATAGAAATTCATTGTATTGAAAATTTCATTGATATGATTTGGTAGTAAAAAAATTAATTCAACGGGATCTTTACACGAAAAGTGCACAAAGAATCTTGTTCGAAGTGATTACGAAGGTAATGTTCTTAATACTAATCATGTACTAATTTTTCAGTCAGAGTGTCTCCACCAATCGTCATACACGTAAAAGAAAAGTTTCTTCGATAACCAATCCCAGCATATGCTGGAAATTCGATTGGTTGGCGAAAATTGTACCGAAGACCAACGACTTGATTCTTGTAACCAATCGCAGTGCTGTCACCTCCACGAGCTGTTGGGTGGTTGCAACTAACGTCGGCGGCAATTGCGACAAGCATTTGGATAGTACCGGCAATCTAACGAGTTGGTTCTCACTACCAATCGCTTTCCTTCTATAAACAACCGGTCGGTAGTTGCTACGAGTAAAACTTTTCACGAAGGCAAACGACGCCATTGTTTCGAGTGACAGGTGGTTGTAGATGGACGAGGGCTTGCAAAAAATAAAAGTAAAATGCATTGAATATATGATAAATATATAGTAAAATATTGTCAATAGATGACCTTCGTTTATCAAAGCATCGCGCAAAGTACCTGCCGATCCTCACCATTGTAAATAACTAGAAATATCAGTATCAACCTTCGTTTTTTTTGCAATTGATGGATTGCACCAACCTACCGATATTTTATCAGCGACATTCTTGTTTCTTGGACCAAATGAGTAGTTGGCGCTATATTAACTATTCCGGGTGTCTTCCAAAATCTTGAACGGTCAAAATTCCGAATGTGTGTATAGCTGGATACGCATGGCGGTTCGTCGCGTGTATAAACGTTCGGGATTTTGACAGACACCTGCTATTCCGGTTGGTTGTTGAAACAAATGCGTCAGTTTCCCCAACTAAAATTTTTTTTCCGTGTAGTCGAGCTTTTCCGCGCCACTCAACAAACAGCCAATTGGAAATCGACACTGGCCCGATCACTAATTGGGATATTATTACATATTTGTTTCTTCTTATCATCTTGCACAGTCAGAGTGAGAGGTCTTCCTTATATGGGAAACAATAGATAAACTTACCTTAACCTCCGACTGAAAATATTAATTTCAGGAAAAAGAAAATAATTTCTTTGGTTAGGCGAACCGACCTTCGAACTGCAGAAAAGAATTTGACGTAAAATGGTAATTGTGTAATTTCACGATTGAAGGTTAAATTTTCGTTTCAATTAATAATATAAAAAAAATATCAGGAGTACAAATTGAAAATGCGGGATTTTTTTCTATTTTTGAACGTTTATTCTGAAAAAATGGTAACAAATGAATTATTCAAAGTATTGTCCATCGCTAGCCACAACTTTTTCCCATCTTTCTGGCAATTTACGGATACCGTCGCGAAAAAATTCGGCCGGCTTGGCTGCTATCCAGTCATCGACCCATTTTTGGGCTTCTTCGTAAGAATGGAAGCGCTGGTCAGCTAGGCCATGTGTCATCGATCGGAAAAGGTGGTAATCGGAAGGAGCAATATCTGGGCTATACGGCGGGTGGGGTAAGACTTCCCATTTCAGCGTTTGTAGGTATGTTTTGACCGGCGCTGCAACATGTGGCCGAGCGTTGTCATGTTGCAAAATTACTTTGTCGTGTCTTTGCTCGTATTGTGGCCGTTTTTCTTTGAGTGCGCGGCTCAAACGCATCAATTGAGTTCGGTATAGTGCTCCTGTGATGGTTTCGTTCGATTTCAATAGCTCATAATACACCACACCCAGCTGGTCCCACCAAATACAGAGCATGAGCTTGGCGCCGTGAATATTTGGTTTGGCCGTCGATGATGATGCATGGCCGGGGTAACCATATGATTTTTTGCGCTTCGGGTTATCGTAATGGATCCACTTTTCATCACCAGTGACAATGCGATGCAAAAAACCCTTCCGTTTTTGCCGTTCGAGCAGCAGTTCGCATGCAAAAAAACGGCGCTCGACGTCTCTCGGCTTCAGCTCATACGGCACCCAATGTCCTTGCTTTTGGATCATTCCGAGGGCTTTTATACGATGGGAAATGGCTTGTTGTGTCACTCCCAATGAATCTGCGAGCTCTTGTTGAGTTTGACACGAGTCTTCATTGAGTATTGCCTCCAATTCAGCATTCTCAAACTTTTTCACTTGGCCCGGCCGCTCTTTGTCCTCAACGTCAAAATCACCACTTCTAAACCGCACAAACCATCTCTCGCACGTTGAAACCGATGGAACATGACTCGGATAAGCCTCGGAGACCAATCGATGTGCTTCAGCAGCACTTTTCTTCAAATTAAAGAAGTAAATTAAAACTTCCCGCAAATGCTGTTTTGTTGGCACGAAACTCGACATATTGAGAGCTCAAAAAAACTATGAATTTGACACTGCGACAAATTGACACATACTGAAAATTAAAGCTATAAGACGTAGCTTTGACATGAACATAGTCACAGTACTGCCTGATGCGTATAGCGTTAGTAACGCCATCTGTTATCAAACCCGCATTTTCAATTTGTACCCCTGATACAATTATTTTTTCCTACAAATATGAACATTGTTGAATGATGATTACTAATATTTCATTGATTTATGTCATTAGTTTGATGGCAACGTTCTTATATAAAAGTGCGACCGATAAAACTTTTATCAAACAAGTTTTTCTAAAGTGAGTCGGCAACTCGATTCCCAAAGGAGGTTCAATAATTAATAGGAAAGTGCATAAATAGAGCGTCGTACAGTGTACTTACACCGTGTCTACATGATCTCTATGTACATACGCGATATTTCAAATAAGTAATCGCAAACGTGTTACTACGTTGATATTGGAAGATCCACCGCAGTATTAAAGATCGTCCAAGATAGGTACGGAAATCACAGACAAATATAGCTATGCATCGAACGATTATATTATAATTCATTCGATTGGATAATTATACAGTTGGAGAGGCAGAGCGAGTATTGTAGTTGTGAAATTACGTTATATCACGAATCCATCAAATTAAATCTTCACTCGGTAACGCACTGAGTATATCGATGAAATTATGCACATGCGCGAACTCCTCTTCATCGTCGAATGGACGGCAATAAATCGGCTATACGCGATCGGACATGGAAAGGGCCAGCGGACTCGATGGAGCATTTCTCTTTCCGGTGTAATCGGACATGCAACGTTCGTCGGCCTCGCACGAGAATGCAACCTGCAATGGATCCTGCGTAACGGAATTCCTATACCCCTGTACCTACTTACGTGGCCTCATCAGGATTGTATTTCCATGTTCCGCGATGCACAATGTAAAGCAATCATCAAGGAAAAGCATCGGATTGGTTTCCTTCACCAATCCATTATATTCATGCGGTCTTGTCAGTCAAGCAATTTGTCGTTTCTCTCGTACGCTGTACGATGATGATCGGTACACTGGAGAAGCTTAACAGGTGCATTAATAACGGATCACTGTGTAATAGCCCCAGGCTGTTGCTGCTTCTGCAATTCCGTTAAGAGCTTACGGCCTCTACATATACACTGACGAATCTAGTGTAATGCATCGGCTAATGAGACCCCCAACGACGACTTCCACAATATCTGTATCTACCAGCGGTGTACGTTATTCCAGAATCACGACCTCGTTATCATGAATCTCAGTACGCGTTCTATGTGGAGGATTGTTTTTTGCTTCATTATAGAAGAAACATTTGTTTTTGTCAATGTTCGCAATGTTTCACAACGTTATAAAATATTTTTTTTTTTATGTGTTCGGTTATATGTAAAGGGTGATTTTTTAAGAGCTTGAGAACTTTTTTTAAAAAAAAAACGCATAAAATTTGCAAAATCTCATCGGTTCTTTATTTGAAACGTTAGATTGGTCCATGACATTTACTTTTTGAAGATAATTTCATTTAAATGTTGACCGCGGCTGCGTCTTAGGTGGTCCATTCGGAAAGTCCAATTTTGGGCAACTTTTTCGAGCATTTCGGCCGGAATAGCCCGAATTTCTTCGGAAATGTTGTCTTCCAAGACTGGAATAGTTGCTGGCTTATTTCTGTAGACTTTAGACTTGACGTAGCCCCACAAAAAATAGTCTAAAGGCGTCAAATCGCATGATCTTGGTGGCCAACTTACCGGGCCATTTCTTGAGATGAATTGTTCTCCGAAGTTTTCGCTCAAAATGGCCATAGAATCGCGAGCTGTGTGGCATGTAGCGCCATCTTGTTGAAACCACATGTCAACTAAGTTCAGTTCTTCCATTTTTGGCAACAAAAAGTTTGTTAGCATCGAACGATAGCGATCGCCATTCACCGTAACGTTGCGTCCAACAGCATCTTTGAAAAAATACGGTCCAATGATTCCACCAGCGTACAAACCACACCAAACAGTGCATTTTTCGGGATGCATGGGCAGTTCTTGAACGGCTTCTGGTTGCTCTTCACTCCAAATGCGGCAATTTTGCCTATTTACGTAGCCATTCAACCAGAAATGAGCCTCATCGCTGAACAAAATTTGTCGATAAAAAAGCGGATTTTCTGCCAACTTTTCTAGGGCCCATTCGCGGTCAACATTTAAATGAAATTATCTTCAAAAAGTAAATGTCATGGACCAATCTAACGTTTCAAATAAAGAACCGATGAGATTTTGCAAATTTTATGCGTTTTTTTTTAAAAAAAAGTTCTCAAGCTCTTAAAAAATCACCCTTTATGTATATGATGAAGTTGTAAGCATCAAACCTCTTTAACTTTGAAATATCTGAACACATCAGGCTGCATATTTGCACGTGAGTGAATCCCCCGTCTCCCCGTTTCATAACAGTTTCGGTAAGCTTGGACCGCAAATTACGATTTTAATGGAGTTTTAATTTTCAAGCTATCAGGCTCAATTTTTTGTACATGAGTGGAGTATTATAAAATTTCGTTCGATATTAAGTTTAACAAAAACTCAACCAAGCCGTTTAGATTTTATAATTTATTTTTTAAAAATCGCATGGACACCCTGTATAACGACTGAAACTCAAAGTATCAACATATCACTTCATGTAATATTTATAAATTAACGATAGAAGATGTTTGGCACTGAATATGATTTTTATAAGATTTTCAGAATTAACGAGAATCACTTTGAGACAGTTGGCTAATGTATACAGTGCTTCATCAAACTCGCAAATTAGAACCTTGCGCACGTTGCCTTCTCATTATTTTTCACTTTTCACAAAACTTTCTCTATGAAGAAGCTAAAATTGATTAATATACTGCGTCGTAAATGTGCATTTGTCTAAGGTAAAAAAATTATGTGGGGGCAATGAACAAAAGGTTCGATTTTACAAGTTTTGTCTCCAGACAAAACATTTGTTTTATGAAATATTTTTTATTCGTCATTTTTGTGTGAGGATACTCAAAGTAATGTGAAACGTCAAGAAAAGTAGTTTAGAAAGTTGTCAAGATGGATGTGTATGTCAAAAATGACCGTATCCTCTAGCTGCCGCAAATTTGGAGCTATCGAAAATGTTGAAGTTGCGAAAAAAATAGGATCGATCAAGTTAATTTTCGTAAGCTGTAATTAATTGATATAAAATGTTTCACAGAAGCGAAATAATAAGATTCAACAGTGCCAAATATTGAGTTTAGACATGATCGATAAAAAGATTAGGTTTTTGTGAAATTTTCATTTTACAAATTCACAATCTGTGAAGAATTTTAAGAAATCGAGCTAAAAGTTTGCACTCATACGAAATAACGTTAAATGATGTTTGATATCAAATTTACCGAATTTTAAAGATCTTCGAATGAATTTTGAACTCGAGAATGAATTGATCGAAAATTTATCACACTAGTTACGCAATAAATTCTCGTTATTGGTTATAATTTGACGTTAAAATATATTGAAGCAATGAGGTTTTATAACACTTTGAATATATTAATTCTTCATCACTTAAATTTCATTAAACGACAATTTTCACAATTTTATAAATCAAAGATGGATAATCGAGTCTTCCATATTGCATTCCCATTATTATCCATTTGTCATACGGTTTCTTCTAAGAGGAAGTTGATATTGATCGACAATGAACATACTTTCTCGTGTAGGTGGTTTTGTGAAAAATGAATAATAATGAGAAAGCAATGTGCAAGGTTCGATTTTTTTTTCTTCGTCTTTGTCAACTCATCACGTTGCAAACCTTTTGCAGCAGCCAGCTACCAAGTTCAGGCGCGTCTGGCGCCGTCTCAAGGAATCTAATTTATTGTAGTGAACGCGTCACCTCACTCACTCTCGGCTCTTTCTCTCGAGCCAAGAAAAATAATTAAAACTCCGTCGAGCAGGTTTCGCGCGCCTTGGCCATATCTTGCTTTAGTCTTTCTTTCGGGCTTCACGCTGGTAGCACGCTGTTCGCACACACCGACCCCATCTCCGACACGGATCTTTAAGTTTGCTAATTCTGTAAAAGTCGAGACGCCTACTTCACGCCTTTTTTTTATTATCTTTCTCGGTTGAACTCGTGAGCGGAGCATGGTCCGGAAAATCACAGGTCTTACAAGAAAACTGTTATAGTTCAACAGTTATAATCTTCATTTATCGTCAGCATAGATCAGCAATTAAATTTATTTAAATTTAAATAATCATAAAATTCAAAGTCCAATATATTATTTCTAAGTTTCCAGAAGAATGGATCGGAGTGAAGTCAGCGACACAGCAAAAGCAGTTACGTTACAGACGAGAAGTTTACTTTGTCCGAATGAACGCGAGTCTCGAGTCGTGAAAACTTCATTTCGCTTCATAATCAATCAAAGTTTAAATTTATTTTTATTCAATCAATTATAACAATTGTAAATATAATATTTCATTATCAACTTGTCAAGAGCAAATCAATCAGAGTAAAGCGATCGATACAACGAAAGCAGTTAAACGAAATCTATTGTTGTTTCAATGATCATGAAAATGAAAAGTCCAATATTACAAAATTTCCAGGAGAATGGACGAGAGTAAAGTCAATCATTACATAAAGGCAGTTATTTTACAGATGAGAAATTAATTTTGTCTGAGTAAATGTGAAATCGGAGGTGTGTGGCAGACTCGGGAAAATTTGCCGGGTCAGCGAAACGATAGCCCCGGATATGACGTTATTCATATTCACGTGGATGCCGCCTGTGATATCCGTGGACGGCTCGCCTCTATGATCTCTCCGGTTCCTATACCCTCGCCTGCATTCTCTTCCTCATTTATTCGATTCAGGCTCGGGCAAGCGAGCCACTTCCTATTCATTTTTACCTCTCTGTCAAAAGAATTATTACACGCGAGGATTATCCACTTTGTCCGTGTTATCTACGGGCGTCCAGGGTTCACTCGTGCGCTCACAATAATTTCTTCTACAACGTACGTCCGTTCGGTACGCCTCTGGGCCTTTCCCACACACGGAGTGTCTCGATTCTCGAGACTCTCACTCCGCCCCTTTGCCATTTTGTCTCGATCGTCGGGTCGGCTTTAGCACAAACGTGGTAACGAGAGGAGTGCCGGATGAGAAGAAAAATAATGTCCTCCGCTAAATTCCGCATCGAATCGCCTCGTGTCATTTGCATTTTCGTTACAGTTTTAATTCCCGATATCGAACTATCCTGCCACGTCCAAGGAACAAGTGCGGTGAGAAAAGAAGGGAAAAGGAAAAAAACGTGAGTGGTATGCGGTGTGCAGTGCCAATCGCCCTCTTCGTACAGCTAATACCGCTAGGGGTAGATCGTACGATGTGAGAAAAGTAGTGAGAAAAACCAGGAGGTGCGCATTCACTTTCTTCCCCAGCCGCTACTTTCCCTTCCCCACGCGTTCTCGCGCATTTACCCTCTTTCCACGTCTAACGCCGACACCCCAGTAGCGCCAGGCCACTTCCGGCGAATACCTTGAATGCGCGGCGATCCCGGAAGAGCAAATAACGCCGAAGAGGGAACGAGACTCTCGCTTTACTTCTTTTTCTTCGACTATCATCTCACTCCCATTCCGTGCTCAACCCGCGGTAAACAGAGGCTTCGATCCTTAACCCATCGTCCTCTGTATTTCGCTCGAGCTTTCAGCCAATTCTTTTCATTGCAATCTGCTACCAATTCCACTCATTATTATTATCAACGTTGCCAGGTGATTGTTAGGAACGATTTTTATCAGAACTTTGATAAAATTGGACCGAGTCTTAGCGAAGCAATTGAAAAAACGAGGAAGAGAAACCGAAGAAAAGTGTTGCGATGAGGATAAGCAATCACAAAAGCGGTGGTGTAATGAAATATCCTCCGTACGACTATATTTTTTCGGATTACGAAACCCGAAGAATTACAACAGCATCCACGAATCCGTAGCAATGATTAACGAGAAGTTATCTCGGTAAATTGGTTGAGACTTTTAATGCATTAAATCAAAAAGTCAGAAAAATCCACATTCAAACATCTGGCGTCTCATTGATTAAGACGCCGTGAAATAAAAAAAGATACAATTATTTGAAATAAGATGAAAAATCCAAGACACTGTGACATGCATTCTGACGAATGTTCTAGTCACCGTTTGTCCGATAAAAGACGAGTATCCTAAGAAAAATCGCGATGGCATCGCATCCCGGTTTACCTACCGCCGTCGGAGAAAAGGAAAAAAGAATTGCTTTCGGAAGCTTTCCGATACTTTGACTTTTGCTGCTAGCCAGCGCTAGTTTGAAGCACACAGGACACGACGTCCGGGCAGAATATCCCGGATACGGCGATTCCTTCCGTGAAGAGCTAATAGCCCAAGGCTGTAAGTTCTTCAGGGAACATCTCCTATAGAAAATATGTCATGATGGTGAAGGAGGTCGACTTGGCACAATGTTTATTGGAGATTCTGTAGAAGCAACTTCGTCAAGCTGATCAGCTTTGACGTAAAGCGTATATTCGTTCCTTATATACCATGTATGTATTGTAATATGTAGAGTACACTAGTTAGTGTGGGTTATCATCCAGGTCGGTAGTAGTAAAAGTGGAAGAAGCAGTAGCAACACTGAAGCCCCTCGAAACTGCGTCGACTCTCTGCTCTCGAGCTGCTTCGGGATAGTTTTGAACGCTCCACACTAAACGTTAGAGCTCCTCCTACGTCCTCCACTCTCGCGTGAGCTTCGCCATCGGTAACTTTGTAGCCAGTTTCTCGCTGACTACCGTTCAAACTCGCCATCACGGTAATGCTAATGAGCTTACCAGTTAATTCTTACGACCCTTATATTAAGGCACGTACGCCGGTGGAAAAGCGCATCTTCTATAACGCAGACCAGTCAACCCTCTAGGGAGCTGAGAGTCACCCCGAGGGAAAAGACGAACCTTTGGGTATTATCTCCGTATGAAACTCGATGTTCGGGCGTATTGACAAAACGTTGGAAACCGTTATAATCTAATTCCAATGGAAATCTCATTGCGCTGTAGGATCGTGCGTACCGTGAGATTGCATTGAGAAATTTTGTAACCGTAGCATGAATGATCTTCAGCGAAATTCTAGCATTAAATTACAGAATCCGAGATATGAAAAGAATTTGAAATACTTTTTATGTTAATATGAAGTTAAAAAATGTTTGATTAATTAATAAACATATTTGTTATTTACTTTACAAAAATAATTCAAAATTATACTTTTTCTGTATCTTAAAAGTATCTTGGTAATTCATTTCAAAGGGTACATAAATGTATATTTGTACATCCTATAGAATTCGTAAAGGTCAGTCCAGCAAACATTTTTTCCCTTGGAGTGACCCTCGATGGTCATCCCACCCTTCTTCCCTGTTCTGAACCTTTGTGATCTTTTTGTTCAACGAGTATTTGAATACCGTTAAAGGACAGACAAAGGCAATGGATCACAGGTACTCGGTTGATGTTCATCTTTATTTTATTTTGTCCAATACAGCAATTGGAAGTTGCACTCCAATCTACTATATCATTAAATTTAAATAACAGTATATTGCAATTCAATAAATTGATCTGAAATTAGAACTACAGATCGTATACTTGAGCCACTTTTATAGTTGTGGCTCTCGGTACATTTTCATTCAGTTTTGAGGGGTGACGTAACACGCACCATGTGCTTTCTGTCTCATTTGCTCTGTGTCTATTTCTTTCTTTTTAACTCATGAACTTGCCGGGAGCTCGCATCACCCACTATGTCCACGTTCAATATTTACTTAGGAATGTTTTCATTCTTTATTGCGCCCTCAAGGTGTTTATGTGAGCAGCAGCAGCACCATCACCTCTTATTGCATCGGTACGTGATGTCACGCTCGCGGGGCCTCACCGTTTTTACTCCCCTTCGCTCGTCTCTCCCACGCACAACCCTGTAACAACAACAAGTGGTATCTACTCGCTCACTGTATTTGTCCGGTCTTCATATCCGTTGCTTTTACGTGTACTCTTGACTTCATTTAACGCTCGTAGAGTCCTGAATATTATTACACGCGAGGATGTGTGCAGAAACAGCATCAACTAGAGCAAACTGCGATAGCGCACTGATTCTATTTTCATCGTTTCTCCGATTCTGCTATCATTTCTCTATCTCTTATTTATTGATATCTCTCGTTGTTTTATTATTCCATTATTGAAAAGTAATTTTGATCGACCTGAAATAATAAACTGTTCAACAACTCGAAGTTTTCTACTTGTTTGTATTATTTGTCTAACTTTGAAAAACTAGAGAATTTATCCTCTTCAATATTGCTTAACTTTTTATTAATCGTAAAAACATCTGGAAATTAATTAGATTAATACGTTTTGTTTAAAAATAATTTCACTAAATCTCGGTCGTCGGTCAAGATTAAGCGTACAATCGTAATTCGACGAGAATTAGTTCGTCTATTAAAAAAAAAAAGACTTTTTTATTCTTCATAAAATTGTTATATTATGCCATTATTTTCCGCATTAAAAAATTCTCCAACCGCTTATTACTTTTGTATACGATTTTAAGACAAGAATGTAATGAAACGAACAAGAACATTTTTTTTTTACAATAACATTTGACAAGTTATTCATTTTTTTTTATCTTTGCCATACTGTCCTTGTAATTTAGTAAAATGTTTCTTTTCTTGGATCATTAACCTTAACCTAAAGTCATTTAAGGTAAGAATAAGGAAAGAAAAAAAGCGTCCAGAGTAAATTTGCTAATTATAACACGCTAGGTTTATCAATTATTCTTTTTTTTGTATTATATTTATATGTTTAATCCATCTAAATAGAATTTTTTTAATTTTGAGACAAAGAATTATAACTTATTTGAGAATATGTTATACGTTGTCCTTATTACAATAATTGCTTATGTAGCATCTTCAGAGAGTACAATAATTGTACCAAAATTATAGATCGATGATGGGAACTTGGTAGAGGATACGTCAGAACAGCACGGAGACTTGGTCAACTTGGCTATGTTTAGTTACAGAGGAGGGAGGGAGAGAGAGAGAGATACAGAGACAAACGAACGCCTGCGGGAGGAACACGTATTAGACACGCCCCTGCTCTAATCACTACACCGATGATTAGAAGGGGTCCTATGTGTACCATCGAAACAGCCGGTAAGCCGCTGGGAATCTTAGGAGATTAGAAACGTATAGGATTAGAACGCCAAGAAATATGATGGATGTAAAGTGACGAACGCGATTCTTAAAATTGTATTTTCAACAGTAATGCCATTCTAGACGATTAAAGAAAACAAAACTCTCACAAATTGCAGCTGTAAATTATTTTCTTCGTAACGAAAAACGTATACTTTAGGCTAACATTTTAATATTCCTGGCGACACATTAAACCTTTCACATTGGTCTCTTTTTCTTATTTATTACCTTAAATAACTTTAGATTAAATTACGTAAATAGTTGAATGACATCGAATGAACCACAAAGATAGAAAAATAAACAATTAATGAGCTGTTGTTGCAAAGATAAAAGCTTAATTTATTCAACATTGTTTTCTCTTAAAATCGCATAGAAGATTAATTAAAGATAGAGAAAGTTTATTTATGCACAAAAATATGTCAGCACTACCTGTTAGTTTTGTTTCATTAGCCATACAATGTGGTACATAAATAAAAAACAAATTTTTGTTGCGTCAGCATAAATAGAAATTCTAATAAATATAAATTGTAAAAACTAAAATGTGACGCGTCAATTGACAAAGCGCAGCGTATAATACATATCCACGGTCAACACAATCTGTCGTAATCTTTCACAGGGTTGATCAATTCATTTTATTCTCGCTGTGAGCCCTTTGACGATTTGAACCGTTCTATCCACGATTTCACTTTATATATTTTTTTTATTTACAGTTCAAAACAACTAGTTCTTCAGTCACTTATATATTGTATTAGTATTTTGCAGGGAGAGGGAGAGTTTGTGTTCACGGAAAATGCAGAGCGTTTGCTGCCTGCACACTCTTTTCCGGCCAAGCCCATTGTCAATACTTTACTACCGGTGTGTTCTGTACAATTTAAATTGATTATTGGCGTAAACGCGCGGTGGAGAGCGTGCACGTTTCATCGTTTTGTTCCAACAGCAGGCATTTTAGTGAAACGCCTCTCTCATCCCTTTTTTCTATCCCCCGACACACTCGCCTACAAATCCTCCCGTTTCATTTTCGGCTTTGGATGCTCCATGTATATAAGGTATGTGTAGGCCCAACGCTCGTTGTCATCCCTTTAGCAAGAGAGTTTATTTATAACTAGGTTGCCCACTACTCACTGCTATACCGTACAGAGAACTGCCACTGACACAATCATCGCACTTCATAAAACATTAATGCACAATGGGGAAATCGTTATCGCGGTTGTTGGCGAAACATTTTTTAAATCTATTCACCGATTCTCATGGTGTTGATGTAGTTGCAGGACGATGCACCAGTCGAAAGAGTGCTTAATTTAATAAATTGTTTTTTTTTTTGCCATTTTTTTTTATATGCTAATCGTCAATAATGCACTACACCATGTACATACACCATACATGAACGCACCCATAAATAGCGAGCGAGCAAATGGATTTATCGGTTTAAGCCAATCCCTGAAAAAGCCAATTTTGTTTTTGTATTTTTTAAATATACATCGTCGATTCCCTTTATTTATTTTTATTAATTATTCTATTTATAGATACTCCATCGATATGCCGATAAAGATTTTCAATAATAGTTATGGCTTGAAAATTGATATATTTTTTTTCATCTAAGAAAAAATGTGTTACAGAGTAAAATCTGTATGAAACATTTTTTTTAAATATAAAACGAGCTATAAAAAATGAAAATTGGACAGATTGCGCCGTTTATCCTTTGAAAAAACTAAACGAAAACGCCAATTTCTAGAAGTTTTTATACACGACTGTCCTATTATAATAATAAAACATTATTATTATTATTATTATTATTCTATACTAGGTACACTTGCTGTATTACAGGACATCGTGTATTACCGTCGATTAGTATATAACATTTTGTGAAACATTCTTTTTTTTAATATTTAATACTTATTCGATGAGTGTGCAGTGTTGCAGCTACCTTAACATCGTCCACTTGAAAGAGAAATTGTTTATATTGTAAACACAGTTGCATGCAGCGGTGAGTTTAATAAAAAGAAGAAAAAAAAACAGAACACGGGATAAAAAAGAACACAAACGAAAAGCGTTTTTGCTGAAAATAGCTGATAGACGTGAGACAAGCCGCACGTCATTCCAGTCTAGTGGCTTATCAATTTTCACCGGACCCCTCGTCAAATTTTCATCGATTGACTTGACGCGATAAGCCGCAGGAGTTTATTTGAAAATTGCTGAAAAAAAAATCTCGCTTTTCTGTAATCCGCGTACTAAAAAATCTGCACGTTTCATGACCTACACAAGCTTGTATTAAAACAAAAAAGATGCAAGACGTTCGTGAATAAATCATCATTTACCGAAAAAAAAAAAAAAAACTTTCGCATCCGTTAATCAATTTAAATTTTCGATACAGCGTGTTGGAGGGTGGAAAACGTGACGTTAAATGGTTTCGATAAGGCGATTTACGTAAACCCTAACCCCATGGCCGTTACCGTCGACCCTTTTCATTCACCAAGGGTGAAAGGCTAATTATCCGCAGGCTGCTTTATCGTAAGAGAAACCCTAATTCTCAAGGATTTTTATACCTATAAGTTTATTAAATTATTGGACTCGAGCGATAAAAATATCCAAATAAAAAATTATACCAAGCATAATGTAAGTTTTTCTCCCTTTTCTCGTTCGTAATTTTATCAATTCTTCTTCATAAAAGCTACTAATAACACAAGTAACACCATCAACGACACTCCGGACAAACTTTATCGTAGTTTTTTTTTATACGTCACTCGACGTTTAACTTTTGTTAATAAATCACGGTAAGATTCTGAATTAACATGTAATTATTCCTGGGACCGAGAGAATATTAACCATTTGAAGTTGAAAGCTTGCAGAAAGCATCAAAGCCGAAAAACATGATCCATTATAAGAAAAATGCCGGAAGCATTATATGAAGAAGAAAAGCCTTTTAATCCGGCATTTATGATTGCGTATATATATTTTAAATGCGCTTTACCCTGTCTCATTTCAGATTGCACTAGTTGTTTTTATTATTTCTTGTGAATACTGTAGAGCGCCCTCGCTGTCCTTGCAATAAGACAGAACTCAGACCTCTCTCTCTCTCTCTCTCTCTCTCACGACTGCATAGCGAAGCTCCGCGCTGCATATAATTAAGGACGCTGTGAGTCTCGCGGACGCCCGCATCTCTTCTCATCTCAACGGCTTTGTATTTTTTTTCTCTGTTCTTCTATTCCGTTCTCATACACGGGAGCGTAGTAGAAACTGCTCTCTCGAGCTCGAATGCTTCCGAGGTGAGCGAGCAGAGGAAAGAAAAGAAAAAAACAAACGAAACAAAAACGTTAAAATAAAATCTAGTGGAGTGTCGGCAAGAGGTAAGGTGAATGAGAAAAATAGCGCAAGAGAGAACTGGATCTTAACTCGAGACACCTGGATGCACCTGCACCAGTTCGACTTTGGCCTTCACCGAAAAATATCTCAACAGGCAGCATGGATAATGCGAGTCTCTCTCTCTCTCTCTCTCTCATATTTTCTTCTTCCTATTCTTCTTGTCCACGCGTACACAGCAACCGAGCATTCGATGAAGTTTCAAGCCCGAGAGTTAATCATGAACCGTGGGCGCGGTTGCAAATCAAGCGCTCATTCCCTCCTTTTCTCTCTCGTCACGGTAACAGAGAATACGCCAGGCGCTCGCATTTGTTAAATCGATGAATTAATTAATGGGATTTTGTCGTATTTGTCTCGAATTGGAAACTAAGAGACAGATAGAAGGACGAAGAGAAGGAAGAGAGGGTCATGGATTCGACACAAACTCGATGCTATCGTGGTGCATCGAACAGATAGCTAGACACGAAGGATTATTCACAGTTGCCATCTAGTTCCTCTGATCGTTCACTCACTTAAGAATTCGGAGCGCACAGTAATTTCGATCGACCGTGATGGCTCCCCCCTCCCTCTCTCTCTTTCTCTCAAACGTCTCGTTGATTATCGTTTAAATTATAATCAGAGGTACTAGGTAGAGATAATTTGATTCGTTTAATTTAATTATTTGATAATTGAGTACTAGGAGTTAGCAACGATACCGGGAATCGTTCTCGTCTCATTCGTCATTTATGACTCTTTAGTTATGAAATTATATGCCGAATGACTGCGGGTACGGGCATTTAGAAGAGATCAGGCAATAAAGGTCGCCAATAATACAAGTTATATAAATGTCATTTAAAAATCGAACTTGTTAAAGCTACGATGAAGCAATGTACTGAGTAAACATATAAAAAATTCAACTGTATGGCATACTTCCCTCATAAAATATCTACATTTTATAGTTATCATAGAAAAATATAATTATAAAATTTACTACAATTGTATTCACCACTATTTTTCATATATTCACGAGAACTACAAAATATAAACGTTCCACGAGAATAATATTCTGTAGAGTTTGTTATACTCACTCACCTATCGTGTAATTGTTTCTCAATGTAATATTTTAGCCAATTTAATCCATCCGGCAAACACAATTCTTTTATTACAAAATTATTTTTTACTTAGTACAATATAAATTTTGATAAATATAATTTTCATGGAAATATACAATTTTTTTCAAAATTACATGTATTGGCTAACGTCTCTTCCATAATAACTCGTAAAAATGTCATGTCCCCGAAGTTTCGCGTTCGTATTTGATAAGAAACAACGTTTGACGTATCTCATAAGTCGACGATGATACAATCTTCGATCTAAATGCCCGAAGCTCACGCTAGGTCGTTTTAACGAACGCGTTCATCCGCTATCTTTCTCTCCCTCTCACTTTATCGCTTTCGTTGCGCATTTCCGTTGATCGTGTTTGACAGCTAAATGCTCCAAGATGTGGATGGGGATCCGACAGGTGACTGGTTCATCCGAGAAAACTCCGACATCACGATCAACGGATTATCATATATCCGCATTGAACTCTCGCGTAAATATGGCAGCAATGTGGCCTACAACTAGAGGAGACGTATATTCCATCTTCGATATCTTATCACTCGAATGAGATCAAATCTCCGCGTAGATGCGGAATAAGAAAAATTCAAAAGTTCAAATAAAACGTAATAGACTAATATTTGCAAACGATCTTTTACCGTATGGCGGTGATACGGCGCATATATGTTACTGCACAATTTCTATGAAACGCAGTAACGAGCAGAGATAACAGAAAAAAAAACCAGAAAAAAGTTAGCGCGATGAATCGAGAGAACGACGATGTTACTTTTCAATGTTCTCGAACAATTAAATTAGCGGCTATGTATTATCAATTCATTTATTTCAAGAGAGCACAGCAACAGCGTTGTTTACCACGTTTTACTGATTCGTCGCTGTTGTCTACGATGAAAAAAACTATGAAAAAATACATTTTTATTTCAAGAGAACGAGGATTATTATCTCCGCGGTATATATATAACACGAAGCAGCACGAATATCAGCGTCAATGGTAGTGGTATATCGAGGAAGCATTTTTCGGCTTTATTCTTGAGGGCAGGTGGCCTTTCTCAAAAGGGTAGAGAGTACGGGGCACCCACACAATTCGTTGATCGTCAATTCAATAGACTCTTCTTGGTTTGAAAAATACTTGATCCACGAGCTAGCGCGAGTTGTACAGCGGAAATTCTCGTACATATCTGGTTCAGAATCATCCGAGGTTCGCACATAGCGTTATAACACAATACCCGATCAAAATACACGAGAACTTTTCAATGCCTATGTGATAATGCACGCATACATATACGTACGATAAATGCAAAGTGAATGCGTCCAGTGACTATTGTATACAATCACGTATTTATAGCATTTCATCGAGAAAAAAAAAAGTCAATTTTAGGTCATGATGAAGTTCGGTGGATGGTTTTGAAAAATGTTATGACGTTTGGGATCACTGCTTTTCATTTTGCTGCTTGCCTGAGTGTCTGGGAGTATTTTTCAACTTTGCCAATCGACGATAGATCATCCGACGGCATTTTTTTTCAAAGCAGGTTGACAATGCGTACGAGGTTCTACTATCGTTAAACGGAATCCAGCAGCGGCAGAGGATATAACGACACACCATCTACTGGAAGCATTTTTGTAAATCGATCCTTGTAGCACAATTATTTTCCTCCAGCTGTGAATGAATATATTACTCTGACGCACGCAGCGACGGGATTAAGAGGAGAAAGAGAGAGAGGGGGAGAGAGAGAGAGAGAGAGAGAGCTAGTTCATAGTTGGGTAGCTGTATTCGTGTTTGTAGAGGTACTCAAGTAAATGTACAGTGTACGCACACCAGAATGTCTTAATGAAATTAATCTTTTCGGTCGTTCTGTCTCGAAGGGCGTGCGGTCATTAGCGTTAAAACAGTTGGATATTGTTGCTTCACCGCGTTTCGAGGTTATAAACGAGCAGGCTACTTTGCATCCCGCTTTTGAGCAGCCATAAAGAATATTGTCCATCCGGTAAAGTCTCGTGGAATTAGTATTTTAAATTTATTAAAAATGTAATATGAAAAATATACCGTTTCTTAACATTGAATCATTCTGAATAGGATTTCAACTCACAACCAATTATGTACATTAATTTAATGACCACGAAAATGATTTTCCTTCATAATTTCTCAGTCAACTTCATGGCTTTGACGTGTTTAACAAATATTTTTTTACCAAATCTTACACATTCTTTGACATTTCAACAAAGTATCCACCCCACATACCAAACATTTCTTTCAATGGGGACAGAAATCGTTATTCAGTGACGATACCTTGGTATCACAAAGGAAAGAAATGCGCTGAATACGAATGATCCAATTGTCTATACCAACGGTTGAATTAACCGAAATAGTTTGCATACTTTTGTATAACAAACAATATATTTTTAATAATTACACTGAGAAAGAAAAAATGGTACTTGCAACAATTACAAGTGATAATTGTTAATATTTTATCCATGCAACTACTTTATATACTTCGCATGTAATGAGAAAGTATTGGAATTCACCAAAAAATTCAACTCTCAGATTATTGTATAAATATTTTTAGTGTCCTAGGGTACGAAAAAAGTATTAATTTATTTATGTCTTCCTGTTTGCATCGTCTTAAAAAGCAATAACATTAAAAAGAGACTGCGAATCATATTCAAATTTCGCACTCGTACTCTATCAACAAAGTTTAGTTTTACTATTGCATTGCAGTACAATTGCACAACTCCTTCTGATGCTTTATTTAAATTAGTTTATATTTAAATGAGAGCTAAAATAAGAAAAAAAAAAAATCTATATTAGTCCGCATACTTGTTACTTTTATACAGATCTTAAAAAAAAAGTGATTGATAAGAGGAGCACTTATTCTATTATACATTCATTCATATAGAATAATAATAATAAAAAATTATTCAGCAGACTTGGGAATATTAAAGGCAACGTTGTACGCAGCTCCTAAAAGCTGTGTACCACGTACTTTTCACAGACACAATCGTTTTTGCTCCCTAAAAAGAAAAAGGAATAAAATATTTCATTTCATTGATGCAAATAATGGTCAACGAAACAGCAATACTTAAATTTATCTTTGAAATTTATATTTTTCGTTGGCCTGCTTGTGGTTGAAGACGCATAAAACTATAAATGACAATAGTATCGCATTTTATCATCCTGTTATGCCGGTAGACACGTAGTCGTTATATACATCGAGAGAAAAGATTGATTCGAATAAATCGGCACGTTAAAATTTCTTTCATCGAATCATCTAAATATTTATTTGAGTCAACGAAAATAATAACTTGATTCTAATGCATTTGAACCACGATGAGGATATTTCATTGCCTTCGAGTAAACACTTATTTAATAGTACTTACTAAAGAAGCGATTTATTTTATTCAAATGAATAATATATTTGAAATCAACGTTTCAAAGATATATTTATTTGACGGCATCATGCGGACCGCCACTTGACGGGAGACATGATTTGTTTTTTTTTTCTTTCTAATAGTGTTGTATCAAGAGCGCGAAATCGACGAAACGCCGATTGTTAGATCGTTACCCAAATGGCAAAGTTCTTCGAAGGTATGTATAATAAATAAACACTAAACGGATCCTCGAATTTTTCCTCGGTTAATACGGCAAGCGCGCAAAAATAAAACATAACCTATAATGTAATTATAGGGAAGCATCACGACCTATTTGTAGACACATATAAAAAAAGTGCTATGATATGCGAAACGCATTTGTTCTATGTTCCCAAAATACCATTACAGTATATGTTTGTTTGTTTATGTTTGTGTATGTGTGTGTTGCACGCATTATGCGCGCGATTTCCAATTAAAAAAACGCAATAAAACACCGTTTTTCTTTATTACAACAATTGATTCGTTTTAATGTTTCTGTTACTGCAGCTTAACCTTAAGTCTATTAAACTAAAATAAAGCAAGGACAAGCATCTAAAGTGAACGTTCGAAAGATTTAAAATGTAGGATTTTAACGAAATGCATCCTACTATCATTATGAGACTGAGCGACGAATAAAAGTTTTATTGAAGTTAATAAAAGCGATTAATACGCTTCAATACAATTTTCATTCAATGCTACCGCATATTTAGTACAATTCGCGACCAATTAAATAAAAGATAGTTGTAACTTAAATATATTTTTTCATTGATGGTAAATAAAAGTTTCATAGGCCAAGCTTTCAATGAAATCTCTTTGATTCAATTAAACTTTTTCTCTTGGTGTACGCTCGTAGGGATAATATTTTAAAAGTTAATATTGGAATCTTTTGACAATAAGGAGTTGGAACTCGCGTGAACGAGAATAAACATAAGTATTTGTACGAAAAAGGTATTGCCGTTTATTATAATTGACAGAGTGATGTCCGCTCAAATATTTACGTAAATACACAAGAAAACAATAACGACTTTCGTTGATTTTAGTCACGTTCTCGAGTCTTCTGACGAGGAACCAACCGTGTTCGTTGACGTTTCACTCAAGACTTAAATATTTTGGTCGAGTCCGATCCAACATCAACCGTTAAGGTTAATGTGAAATCTTAGACTGACTTTCGTAAGTGCAGTTGCTAGTTGCATTTGGCGAAAATCGATATGTTTATGTGTACATAATAACTTAATTTCGTTGCGTGATCAACGTTGCAAGCAGTTGCAGTGAGTAACGTTGATCGCTAAGCAGATCGACTCATCCAGCCTCAGCGTATTCCCGTATGTGGGCGAGCAGCCTTCCGATCGCGCAATTGAGAACAATAACTTATGTCAATTGAAATTCGAGGTGCAACAATTCGCTTATAATGACATTTTTCATTAAAATGTATTATTCGTTGTCAGTTGTACTATAAAACGTCGTATAATTGCCCGTCGTCGGTGATACTTGTAAAGTAAAGTATAGTAAACAGTTCAAATTTGAATTAGGCTGGATTCTCGCTACAGTCGAAACGAGAGTGCAAGATTATTTCTCTCACAGTTGTTTCTCTGTTGCGCTCGTGGGAGCGCAACATGAAAGTGACAACGCTTTGACTGAACACCCTGTATACTGACAACAATGCTTTCGACATGAACGAGTTGCTAACTCTCTGTGATTAACCCAATCAGAGAGGGAGAGATAGCAACTTCTCCCGTGTCACGCTGTATTTTTTAAATGAAGATGACAGGCGCCGTAGCCGAGGTTCAGTGTATACTTCCAATTTGAGATCTTCGGTAGATCCAAAGCAAACTCGCAACTTCGTGTCAGTAACAAATATAATGTGAATGATACCAGGCGTCAACGCGTCATTGGTACACTTTTTTTCTATAATTACCGTATTAATTGTTATTAATAATTACCACTTAAAAATCCATCTATCCCGTCAAGAAAAATTATCTTAACAAAAGTTAATATTCTTTGGGGCTTTAACAAATTAGTCAATTTTTTAGTTCTAGTATTAATATTTCTTTTACCAGATTGTACCAATAAACAAACACTCTTCGAAGGTGAAAGACCACGATAGTTTTGCTTCATAATTTTAACCTTGGTCACTAATTATTTGAAATATTTGCATAATTTCTGACAAGGCTGCTGGATTAATAGTTGCGGTGGTACTGCAAGCCGGTTGAGCGCTCGGGCTTGACCCTCACCCAGGAGAATTCCCGCTGGGCCACCGCCAGCAGGGGCGGTATAGTGGCCCAAGCAGCACGTACCACTTATCTCTCCAGGTTCCATCCACCCGAGCGAGCGCGTCGCCCGCGACGCGAATTGCATTAATTAAACGCCCCGGCTGACTCCCCGCTCCTTTCTTCTTCGAGCTCTCTGTATCTCTCGGAGTTGTATCTGTCGCCACGCGCACCCACTACGCCTCGGATCTGCAGTCTTAATACCAAATTACGGTTATTTATCCAGCAAACAGAAAGCTCTCGTTCCACCGTAACCTTCTCCTCTCTCGTCCCATCGTGTATTCTATATCCCCTTTGGTATACAACCTGGATTGCCCTGTAACCCTTTATAAGTCACAAGTACATCTCAACTCCTCGTCTCTACGATAACAACACGTTACCGCCACTCTGCTCATCGTAATCCCATTCCGATGCGGTTTCAGCCTGTATTTCTTATTAAAGGGTTATCCGGCGCAAGCTCATTAAGAGTTTCTTACAGAAATTATTGCAACATTCTCAAGGGGGTATGTCAAAGTTTTTTGATATATCATGTTTCACATCGTAATATTGGTTATATTTCAAAAGTATGTGTAAGAAAGGTGTAGTTTCTGTAGATATTAAACTGGACCTTGCACCAAGTTCAAATTCTCATAAACCCTTTAACGGATGGAATGTGAAGCATGTTCTAATATAAGTGAAAACTTGGTAAACTATCTTCTGGGGAAACCAGCACAAGATATGTAAGAAAAAAATTGTTCAAAAAATTTAAATTTTTTATGAATTAATTGTAACTTTGCAATGGAAATAACATCTTTAACGTCCTCTTGAATAAATTACTGTTACAGTTTATAAAAAGACGTCTCAGACAGCGATAAAAATCGTGGAAAAAATAAAATCTTTCACTGTTTACCAAAAAAAAATCGTTAGAAATAAGTTTTATCATTTAAAAAAATGTTTTTTGAGACAACTTTTCTGTTCAAAATCGAGCAACGAAATGTTCTCAGTTTAGTTAAAGTCGGTGAATCGTTTACCCGGAAAGCTGTAAAGAGTTGAATCCCAAGTTCTGATAAGAGGCAAAGCTTCCACATTGCTGCCAAGAAAACTTGGAAATCAAAACTCTCTCGATTTCAATATACATTCCAAATATATTAAATAGAACGTTTAAATTTATTACTGGTGCATGAAACAAGTTGGAAAGTGATTGGATGTTGGAGAAGAGTCAAAGTACGGGAGCAATCGGTACAATTCTACCGACATAAGTAATATTAGTTAAAATTATGGGATATCCCATATAAGTATAGGTGAACCTTGGTACAGTAGTCGTGGAATATTTTTATTAACCACCCTCGTGATCAATATAAGATGCAAGAGCTACCATTGATCTCGTATGCGATTGGACATGATATATTATCGTGAAATATAATATATTTTGCCTCGTGAATCATGTCGGTAGTCTTCTTGAATTCGCAATATCTTGACTTTTCTTTGTCCATGTTCCGGTGCGGCACGAAAAATTCACTTGTTTGCATTTCACTTGCGCTTGAGTGGTGACCCAGTGGCATAGAGTGGAAAATCGTTGGCACACCGAGTAGGGTGTCGCAGTGGATGGGAGCGGAGGATCTGGAGCTCGCAGGCAAAGTGAAAGATTTGTTGAGCTTTCGACCCACGTATGAGAACATCTCGGAAACGAGCCATACATGTGTACATGCACACACAGAAAATGTATTGACTTTGTGACAACTTATTCTGCGCAGCGAAAAAAAAAAAAAAATTAGCAAAATCGTCTCTTAGATGTAATTTACATGATTTTATGAATTTCAACATTTTTATCATACAATCGCAAATTCGATGCAACCTCACACATAAAAGAGGAATAAAGAAACGAATGTCTGTACTGTACTAATATTTTTAAATTTATTTAACGAATATTCAAAAATATAGAAATAACTTTATACAGAAGAAAACTTATTACTTGTGTCCACCAATTATTAATTGTACCAACTACTTGGTTATGTCTACACGAAGGATCTAGTTAAAACTTCGATAGAATCTGAGAAAAACTGTTAATAGTTAGCTCGAATCACGCATCCAATAATTAATAAACATTACACTTATTTCTTTGTGTAACAATATTATAAATTTTTCGTTGTTATTTGTATCATACTACAGACTCATGCTGTAGTTCGGATATTCATAAATTATTGTCAATTAATCTGCAAATGTTGACACCAAGTTCAGTATCCGTCTGCAGATCCACCTTAGTGTTTGTTTCAATCCGAATACATTCAATTTCCGAAACCCCGATATATATATCAACCCTTGAACATATATATTTTTTCTTCCCCTTAGTTACGTAGGCTCCAAGATATTTTGTCTCTCCGCTATACCAGGATAAATATTAACTCAATATATAACGTACACGTTGGCCTTTAACCTATCGGAGTAACGACGGATGACAGCCGTAGCTTCAGCGCGAGTGATCTTTTTTACTCGTTGCCACCGCGAGGGAATCCCGTACCCGATACATTATCATTTCAACGAAGAGTTCTCGTGTTACGTCAACAATAATATTTTTCTCGGCGCGATACCACGATAAGTATAAGAGACGATACGTGCAATCGGCGTTTGACGTAAAAAATCTCAAGCCATGTGGAAAAGAATTAGTCGCGTTCGGTACGCGAAAACTTTTGTTACAATAACGGAAGCTTAGCTGGTCTAGGAAATATTTTGTTTACGCAGTGACAGCAAATATCGCTGTATCAACAAATATTTCATGATCCAATAAAATAATTTTCTCCGTGCGAAACGTTTCTTCTCAGCGTTGAGCAGTCGGCTGTATTTCGTTGCGGTGAAAGCTTTCGCAAAGGACACCAACCAGTCGTACGTCGAGTCTGCAAGAAAAGTCTCTGGAGAGCGTCGCGTTTAGAATTTTATTGATTTTCTTCGTCGTCCAAGTATTCGAAAGGTCTACTACTATTATTCGTTTGTCGAGGGTCTCTCTGCTGTTTCGTCAACGACCCTTTACTTGCCACGTATCAAATTCCAATCTCGGATATACCTCCGCGTGCTACCGGCAGTTTGGACGTTGTTCCACCGTAGACTCGGCAGACGCGTATATCGTTCGCTACCGCTGACAGTTGACGCTCTCTCTGTATAACGAGAGGGTTCGCTGGCCAGTGCGAGAAAAAGAAAAAAAAACGAAAGGAACGGTATAGGGGTTGATATAAAATAAAAAATAAAAAAGTGGCGAGAGACGCGAAAGAGAAAAGGGAAACGACCGGCGGCTGGGTTGGTGGATATTTGTGGATCGTCGAGCATACAGCGTCCCACCGGCTCTCGTCCTATGCCGCTGCTCCGCTAGAGCGCTACCGGGCAGAGTAGTAGCGAAGTTTATCGGTGATAAAGTAACGTTGAGACAACACTGGCCTCGCTGGCCAACAGATGCGACAAACGCCCGTTCTTTACGAATCGGTCCATTGACACTCGGCCCCATCAATTACGCCAAGGCACGAGAGAACGCTGCACGGGGGTTCGTTCGTTCGTCGTCTCGCTCGCTCGCAGCCAACGGCGCCTATGACCACATGGCATTGCGCTGCTGGCGTCGCATTGCGCGAAACTCCCTTTTTCTTTCTCAATCCTCTCTCGTCGCTTCTCTTTCGCTCGCACTCTCCAGCCACTTGGCCCCCACCATGAATCGCCCAAAGAGAAAAGTTTTAGTCCGCGGGAACCTTACGAAAATATAACTCGCTGTACTATTTTTGCATTTTACCGGAGCTCCTTGCGTCGCGCGACGGCACTAACGCTTTGTCGCACGATTATCGATTTCCCCGAGGTCTTGTTTTCCAACATCCGGAATAGTGCATCCAGTCCTCGGACTCCTGGCGACTCTACGGCTCGACCAATTATGCCTCCTTCTTCCTGCAGCCTCGTTTTCTCGCGTACCACACTTTTACCTCCCTTTATTTCTTTTACTGTCCTCGGCTCCTGCTGCAGGCGGATCGAGTGCTAAAGTTGATAACTTTTCCGCTACTTCGGCCGCATTTTTGCCGTCGTTCGTATAGGCGTCCTTACAGTGCATACTGAAATCGAACTCATAATGAGTCCCATTCTCACAGTTAGAATCCATGAAAGGACAGAGGCATTTTTATTGCACCGATTTTAATGGCAACTCGCTAAAGTTTTGATAGCTAATTTGAGCGAAGATAATTTTTGTGTGGGAGTAGAAAAGAGTCAAAACTACTAAAAAAAAAAACATCGTACGCTGAATAAATATAACAAAAATTCACTTTTTAAATATAATATCAAATAATCTTTGCATATAAATGCAATTTTTGTTATTTTCAGTGATGATTTTTCAAATTTGAAAAAATTATTTATGCTATTTGATGTTCGCAGAAGATAAAATAGTTTAGTATGATAGGAAGACGTTTGTAACAGTAGACGGACAGAAGAATATACGAATAATTTCTACACGCTCAGAGAAAGGCTTTCGAGGAATATCTCGGCAGTCTGGCCATTTTTCCCATACTATGCTATTTGTGACTAAGCCTTGTGTGACAGTCGATTTTATTCACATGCAGAGTAACGACACAGGTACGTTGATCGTTCTGCTCAATTATTTCTTCAACTAATCTGATAACAACATTTTTCATATTATTCAAAAACATTGCTCTTACTGTATCTTTAATATTATTGATTTTCTTAATATTTTCCATGCATGATAGATGCATTTTTTATATTTACTCTAGTAGAATCCAATTTTTCGAATTTACAAAATCTTTTCAATATCTGTCAATGGTTTTGTTTTTCTACAGAAAAATATTACAATTAAATTTATTTTTTACCTCGCGGAATGATAAATGTCCGTAACGGCTTAGCAAATTTAACAATTAGTTTTTACAACGATACGTATTTGTTTCAAGAGATGAATTTATAGTGCAGGATGAATCATTAAGAATTTAATTTTGATGACTTTCGAATGATTCAACCTCATCAATGAACACAATGTGTCACGTGCTATACTGCAAACTGCATGAATAACAGTGGCATTCTCATCGCAGGACATTAATCAATCGATACATTTTTCATTTTCTCATTCCACAGCATTAACAGACTATGCAACGACTCGATAATTATCGTCAACCCCCCTCCCCCCCAAATTTTGTTCTCGCTTCTCTGGTTCTTCACAATTGATGAAAATTGCGGGCAATTATAATTGCAAGGGAAATCTGTAGTTGGTTGTTCCGTGGGGACTCACGTAAAGTCGACATAGTGGGGATGTGAGAGGGTTGAGCGGGGGAGGTGAACGGTCGGATGATGGCCGCAGGAAAACTCCCATGGGCGAGGTCAATTTCGCGACAGGTCGCTAACGCCCGGTCGAGTCGCACCGCTATCAACTGTATACAGCAAAATAGGTAGAACAGAGAGTAGCCGACGTTTTTTGGCGCGAGAAAGACAGAGCGTGTTAGAGGGGTTGCGAAAACTGTTGGAAAGAACCCATTCTATAATCGTATTACGCTCTGATGTTGACTTCCCACGTTCGTAATTTTCACAAAATGAAATAATGTTAGGAAAAATCTATTTTTTCATCTAATTTGATAAAAAATTGCCAAGCGGAATTCAAAGCTTATTTGATGAAGGAGAGAATGAGTTATCATAGGTTAGTTGTTAATACAATCACTTCATATTCAGCCATTCTGTCAAGAAGAATATGATGTCGTAATCAGTTCTGCTCTCTTTCTATGATAACTAGAGATTATAATTATACTTTTCGTCATTTTCTAGGGATAAAAAAAAATAGAAAACGAATTTAACAAATACCATGCAAAATCGTATTCTTGGATTTTTTAAAACCTTTTTTAAAGTGCATATTTCAATTTGGAATCTCATCGAATTCTATGTTTAATCGTTGAAGATAAAATCTCATTGACGATGGGATTTTATCAGCCGGTATGGTTGGTTAATCTGCGCAATGACACTTTAAAGTGAGGTTAGATACAATGACACTTACGATGAATTTTATCCAACCATTTCAGTTGGTTTAATTGCATTATACGACTGAAGTTGTGACAACTACATTAAATTAGCTCAATTAAAATAATTTCGTTCTATCTAAGAAATTTTTTTTCAGTGCAAATGTGCTCGTTTGGTTATATTTCCGCCAAAAATGTATTTATTTAAAGAGAAGACGTTCAAAATAAATATGTCTTATCTGTCAAATAATTGAAAAAATATGTTTTATTTTATTTACTTTATTCGTGTTGAGGCAAATATTATTTATATACAAAGTTTATTTTTGATTGAATTGAATCAGCACGATTCACGTATATTTTCATGGGATACCGCAATTGAACCAAAAGATTGTCCGTCGAGACACATATCTGTGTTGAGAATAAAATCTAAAGATACGCGGAATAATAGAAAGACTTTGAAATTTGTAGCGAAGAACAAGTTTCAGCGAATAATTTTTCGCGCTGTCAGTGAACGCGTGAAGCTGAGCCAAAAGCTAAGAAAGTCTCTCTATTCCCAATGAAACCGAAAATAAAACAATATCCTAGTCTTTCCGTCTCCGCAGAGAGCGACTCTTGCATAAAGATTTCTGTCTTGGCGTACTAGTAGTAAAAGAGAGTCGTTTTTTTTTTAAAATATTATTTTCTTTCTTCTTGTAGAAGAAAGGGCGCAAAGGTACAACGACGACATTCGCAGCGTTGTCATCAACGATGCATACATACTTTGCGACTCTCATGCTACACTGCAGCACTATTTATCTCGTCTACCCTTGATGTTTTTCTCAAGACGTTGGCCTTACCCGTTGCGAAGACATAGAGTCACAATGGTAGAAAGAGGCTTACAATGGAAGTCACAGTGTCGTATTCTACGATGCTTGTTATTATAATAAGAGAGGAAGCAACGAGTGTTACGTGACTCCGGGACGAGAAGCTTGGGTGAACACAAGAGTCAAGCATCTGTTTCCAAGTCCGAGCGTGGACCGAGTTCGTGCGAAGTAAACTAACACACACGTAGAAAGAAAAAAGAAAAGAGTGAATTTGAGCAAGTCAAACTTTTTTTAGGAATCAGCACTGTTCGAGTACAGTTTTAGCTAGCGGTAGTCGTTACTCGTTTGCTGTTCGCACAGTCGAAAGAGCCCTTTCAATCGTTTCTATTTTCTTTAATCCAGATTATCGAGAAGGCCCGTCGGTGAGCAGAGGCGACGACATTAACGACCAATAGGAAGCTCCGGGTTCAATCCCTCCAGCGTACTGTAGATAGAGGGTTGCAGAGGCTAATTCCCACCGGCGGGGATCAAGATTTGTTCGTTCTGTGGTTCCCTCAACGAGCAGAGAGACAGAGCTCTCGAATCCCGGGCTTCTCGTTCGTTGCTCGGTATTCGTTCTCGCCGCCGAAGCCTCTCCTATTTGCGGTCGAAAGTTAAATAAAAGGATTTAGTATTGCTCTTTCGATTCATCTCGTTTCGTTTCTCAGATATGTTTTTCAACGATGTATACTAAATTAGATTTTCAATTCGATTTAAAGCGATTAATAAGATATTTTATAAATCATCGTAAAGTAGATATCTCCGCCGAGACGAATCGCAGAAGACTCTGCAGATACTACCGAGGAAAGGTGGAGAATATTCGATTGGGTGAAGCAGCGTGTGAGATATCGAAAAGTCACATATGATGACGTCTCAATGTCGGAATACCGATGCACCGTTGAACTACTCGTGCTCCCTCACCTGAACACTCACTCAGACGCATCTCACTGAACAAAATCTCACTCGCAGTCGTATCATCTTGTTTGCAAACGCGCGTGTATCACGACTGTGCTTTCCTGCTGATGTCGATAGTGATGTTATCTGTCTCTTGTCACTTTGACTGCGGGCTCGAAATCTCTGTACTACACTATTTATTTCGAGCACACTAATTACAATAACACATATATTCGCCGAGTGTGTAATCACGGAGTTGACTGTACGCGTATCCTGAAGCGTTAGCGTAAATAAAAGGAATGAAACGCGAGTACGTAAATATCGGCTTGAAAAACATGTATGGTATGATACCTGATATGCATGAATGCCCCGCAGCATATCGACGACACACAGTACAGACATATTGATGCTCGACCTATTAAGTTGAAATGGCTCAAAGCTTAAATCGCAAAAATGAACAATAAATATTGAGATAAACTCGCTGTTTGTTTAGATAGACTTTGGTACGTGTAAAAAGTCTTGTTAATAAAAAAAACTTGTACAGGGTAAAAAGAAATGCTTGATATACCTCGGGTAATTAGTTATTTTAGTAATCACAGCTTTCGCATTGGCAGTTGACCAATAACTGTCAAAAGTCAAAAGAATCGCATTGATAGCTCTCGTATTTACTAAAATCTGACAAATAAAATGAATATTTTTTATAAAAACATAGCAAAAATTCATTTAGATTTTGCACTTTTTATTTATTACTTCGTAATAACGATTTCATCAAAATTGAAATTGTTTTTGGAAAAAAAAAAAGATAGACAGTGCTGCATTCAATGAATTTTTCATAGAATACAAACCTTTTCGTACAAAATGTGCAACGATACACTTCTTGATAACCAATAAAAACTTTTATATCACAAGATATTCTATCGTAACCGAATGTGAAGGAATAATTCATGACTTTAGATCAATTTCTTCATTGCAAGACCATCCCGGAATCAGCATAGATTTACGTTTGATATTTTATAAAGTGAAGATACGTTATCAGGTATGAGAGATCCAGCAAGAGCAAGAGGTTTGGAAGAGAATAAAAGTCTAATTTTATCTGTAACGTAAAACCTGTGCGGTTAATCGCATTCTTATTTTTGTAGGCTGTTGATTAGAATATCCTCTTATCGACTGTATATTATTTTTATGCCTATAAGCAGATAGAATTTCCGCTAACTTCGTTTAATTGTGAGTTGTCACAACGTTTCCAACTACAAGATCAATGCAAAAAAAAACGCCTATATTCTTTCGAACAGTGCGGTTAAAAACGGTTTTATCGATACCGGAAGATATACTCTCGGGATAATTAAAATAATTTGTAAAGTAAAGTTAAGTTACTAGGTATTTATTCTTGAATTTACTTCTCCATGTACGTAAAGTAAGGAATTCATGTTCTATCGCAACGAAGCTGATATAAAATGAATTGTACTCTGTATAGCTGAATACATACCACTGTCACAAGGAAAGGTTGACTGATTTACTAGAGTTATCGTTGCAGAATCCAAAGATGGTACATACCTGAAAGCAAATAAAACATTTTGTTAATAAATCGAACGATCATAGTTATTTAAAGAATTTATATTATTACAGTATTGACTCATCGTTATTTTATACAACGACTATCAATGCAGGTGGATGCTGCAGAGGATAAAATATCAGCTGCATTGTACTTGCCGCGGAAAGGACATAACTTGAGAATATCACACGATGCGATTATGCGTATCGAGAGATTACCGGTGTTTATCTCGAGCGTTTCGGTACCGAACACCTGGGTAGAGTGAGAGGTGGTTATAGGTTGGGGTTTGGAAGGCAAAATAGCATAGAGAGATATAGGATCGGTATACCTTGCGAGGAAATCCCGGTATCGGGCCGTAGGGAGCGATAAACTCTGGGGGCTCGTTGGCGCGTGTGGAGGCCAGTCGATCGGAAAGGCAAGCGAACGCGTGGAAGAGATGTAATCGAGCCGTAAAGGCTGAGGTCGTCGTTTGCTATTTTTAAGAAAAAGTTATTTCGACGTTCATTCTGGGAGATGCAAGTACTCGAGGGATGAAAGTCAGGTCTACTTCCGACCGTTAACGATGATAGACGTGTCATCGAACGAACGGAGTGTGATGTAGCAACGTGACACGAGATAATGTATTATACGTTTCAGTCGTAATGGAGACGCGATTCTGTGGTAATAAGTCAAGACGGACGATACAGACGGACCGAAGAGTCTTCCAGACGAGGAAATAACCGCTCACGGTGTTTAGTTGTGCGCTATATCGATCACAAATGTCCGATAACAAGTGCCTATTCTACGAGGAGCTTGTAGATATATATTTTATATGCCCCACGAGAAACGACTATCCAATATATACGTCCCGAGTGAGCTTAAATGTATAAAGTACGACGAAAATCTGCGATAAAATATACGAGGGTATAAAATATCGTCCCGCAGGCAAGGCTCTATGGTATATCGTAAAGGCATATAGCATACACTGCTCTGCACTATAGGTTTCAGAAATATTGCTCGGAGCGAAAGACGTGTATCTATTCAGCATTTACGACATATTTACTTGGTAAATATGCATTACATCTTGAAAAATTAATTGGTATTCGCGATACCTACTTAAGATTCAATTAAATTATGGTAACTCGTATTTTGATAGTTTTCAAAGACTGATTCACTCAAACAATTTTTTTTATTTGACATTTATTAACATAATATTTCTCTTTGCTTTATAACTAATTTGTATCATCAGCAGACCTTATCAGCAAGACCTTAGGACGAGAAAAATTATTCAAAAATGGGTTAGAAATATTCCACAAAAAATATCTCAATCCCATACCTCAAACAAGTGTAAATACTGTTTTATGCAGACATTTGTTACGACGAATGAATATTATAGATAAATTATAAAGCCACACTGTACGCGTTTTAATGTATCGCGTTAAAATACGATTATTCAAACAGAATATTACAATATTTTTCTCTATGGCATATTATTGTGGAGGCGCTTTCTTTGGGACATTTTTTTTTTGTAATTATTCAACGTGTCACCGAGAAAAATGTATTTTTACATGAATTGATTACGAAAGAAGAAGATTCATAAAAAAGAAGATAGATAAACAGACCTCAAACTGCATTGTAATCGTCTTTTTACCACACGTATAACATATTTCTGTGGGAAATATGTATAAATTCTGAAATTGGTGAGCTCTGCATAGTCCGATTCTGCGGTATGCCCGACTATTCTATGTATTAACGACCTCATTCCGTACATTCATAATGTACATTACGTTACGCCAGCGATATACGCTTCGGGTACTCCGAGAAGAGAGCAACAGGATATATATACCTACGTCGGACGATACGTAATGTCGCACTACTGTAACTGTGTTTATCCCACAGACTCGGTAACAGTGGAGGATACGTATGGTCAGTGGCAGACGCGCTGCCGGAAAAATTGCACAGTCTTTCTCTCGCACTGCTTCTGTAATCCCGCGGAGTTGTTGCAATTCGCGCTGGTGCTGAGAGAGTGTGGCGTTGCAAGAGTTGCGTGGTGAAAACAAAAAAAAAAAAGTAAGAGCAAAGGCGCGCACCGAGGAGGATTTCTCCGCAGCCCTCGTGCTCTACCTCCCATCCTTCCAATCTCTCTCTCTCTCTCTCTCTCTCTCTCTCTCTCTCTCTCTCTCTCTCTCTCTCTCTCTCTCTCTCTCTCTCTCTCTCTCTCTCTCTCTCTCTCTCTCTCTCTCTCTCTCTCTCTCTCTCTCTCTCTCAGTCGCGAGAAGGCGTGTACGCTTTGCTAAATGGGCCTCGTAATTTACGAGGTGGTTGCTAGCTGTGTTCACCCCGCGTTGTACCGTGTGCCGTGTGTGTCTCTGCGCGAGCAGGGCGACTCTTCTTATTTTCCAGGCTGGCAGAGAGAGCAGTGCAGGCACGAGTCGGGTCGCGAGATCTGCATTGTTTTCCAAACCACTAGCCCCGCTAGCTGCACTCTGTAATACCGCAACGCACGTACACGCGCACAGAATATACGCGTAGTAACCCGCTTGTCGGCACATACTGTCGTATACACAGTACATGGGTCAAGAATGAGGAAGAGAACGAAAATATAAAGCAAAAGTAAAATAATAGTAATTAATGAAGCAGAACCACAGTTATTAAATGTGAATTTGTAAGGCGGTGTGTTGACTCGGAGTCGACGAATCGAATTATTCTAAAAATTCTATATATCCGTGACTCCCCGTCTATGGTTTTCCTCTCGCGGAGTATACGCGAAACAAAGCGCGAGAGTTACAACGCTCCGTACTTCTATCTGCTTTTCATTATATTCACGTAATACGCGGTACACTCGGGAACCCATGAGATTTCCAATTATGGAGATGATATTAATCAGCATACTGAAAGTCTCGGCGCCGAGCTATATGTTTTATACACGGACTATTCGTAATACTTTCGAATACGTTCTATACACATACACGAGTAAGACTTGCAGGAGAATTTCTTTTTTATTTCTTCAAATTTATATTCAAGTTGCATTATCAGCCAGGTTATTAGCGACCATCTAACACATAAAAATATTTACAAGAATAAGTATACCAAATGTATACCAGTTTTCTTTTTACATTTTGTCAAGTATATGCACTTTGGTGACTACTTTTGTCTTATTGTGATCGAACTTTTAACGAGTATCTTGTTGTGGACAATCGGTTAAACCATGTTCAACGGTGAGGGTGGTATTGCACGTACTAAAGGTTGGTAGAGGTGTATGGCTGATCTGTATAATATTTTTTTATATTATCATTTACTTCAGACATATCCAATGAACGGATACTATTCGTGATATCATCGAATATGTCATAAAAATACGACTAGGGCTAAAACGATTGTTGAAAACATTTAGAAGATGTGATAAACAAGCTCGGCTGTCAAGTACACAATTTTTTAAAAAAATTTTTATTCCAACTCGTTTATTTGTATCCAAGAAACATAGACGATACGTAACATGAGGGAGACTTACACGGGTGTTGAAAATGTTCGGAAGTCGTGATAAATAAGCTCAACGAAACGATATACTGTTTCTTTTTAAAAATTATAATTCACTTAAGCTATGGCCAACGAAAAGAGCCTCGTCTACGAGACACTGTGCTCCCGAGTTATTTATTCGAGTGAGCGCCCAACCGGGTTTATATTTCTAATAGAAACTCCGGACTTTTCATTTGCATACTACGGGTCACCTTCTTTGTTCCTTCATGGAAAGATGTAGAGAAAGGGGATCAGTGCCTTTAGCAAGAAACATAAATATATATATTTATATATTTTTTTTTTAGTAAAGTCACAATTCTCAACGGGATTTCGTGGTGAGAAGAAGGGAAAATGAATTTGCACGCCACTCTGTCGCGCGAGGGAGCTCCGAAAATGTTGACACTTAACGCTCTGGGAATACAAAGGTATCGTGTCAAGGGCTCGTGCTTGGAAAGAAAGATAGAAAAAAAAACGCCGGCGCGAATCCTCTCAAAGATATTACCGCAAGGGCGCCTGTTGGACGAAGGCGTCACGCGCGCCAGTCTCGTCTGGCAGCGGGCAAGACACGTGGGAAGAGAGCGACGGAAATATCGGTAGAGGATTACGTACAAATACGATGCTACGTGACAGCTTGATATATAGTTGAATTTTTATGCCGTCCATGTTATTGCTGCATCACAAGATGAATCTCTGATACATTGGAAACCCACGGAAAAGTGGGCGGATCGTTGGGCGCGAGCCGCTCAGCAGCCACACCAGCATCGCACGGGAGAGAACATGGCCAGAGAAAGTTGGCAGCTCAACGAATCGATAGGCGTCGGTGGCGGCACGAGAGAGCAACGCCGAGGCATGATTTATTCGGGGAATGAGTTTTCTCGACAGGCAGGCATGCTCGCTCTTGCTACTGTCCTATCCGACAATGTTTTATCTTTCTCTCTCGCTCTCTCTATCTCACAACGTACCAACACCCTTTCACGACTCCTTATTTCTACTCTTTTCTGCACCCTCTGATTTTTCCACTCGGCGTAAAATCTTTATCTCAAAAACTCTTCTGTGTATATTCTATAGCCTGGATCGAGGAGAATGAGGAGGTCTATTCATCTATTCCATCTATCGCATCGAAGAGAAGAAAGAGGCTGGAGAAATCGATTGACTGAAGTCATCTAGGAGCGCTTCGGACAAATACATGTACTAAGCGATTCACTCGAATAAAAGATTGAGGGGTTGAGTTTTCTTAGCGATTCGGATCAACGGGGCAATATGCCACAGGGAAGAATGAAACATCGATCGCTCGTGTATACTGGAAAGATAAAAAATTCTCAAAAGTTGAATAAACGCTTGTACGAAATCGCGACAATAAATAAAGGGTTGTGCGGATTCTTTGTTGCGTCGTTAATTTTACTTGGATAAATTAATATCTTTAATGTTAAGTTTCATTTATGGCATCTTGTGGATCAATGCGATAAGCTATATACCACGTATCTCTTCTTTTTGAAGCGCTTTACGCGATTTACGATGAGAGATTACACTTTAACAAATCTATTTTAATCTATTTATTAATAATCTAAATCAAATACATTGATTCATTTTTCTATGCGTAGATAACGCCGTTAATAACATTTAATTAAAACATAGAATCGGCTTCGGTCTCTTACATTTTATTTACCAGTTACCTTCAAATATTAAAGAAATATTTTTTTTAAATCTCTATTTCGTAATGCATTAACTAAAATAAAGTATATTGCAAAATAACGTCTACTCGCAGAATTTTCATTGTTCCTCAATTTCGTTTACGTATCTCAGAGGCCATACTTCTGATCATCATAGAACAGCACCGAAATAATCGACGTTTCATAGAGTTTCATTATTGTCTCCCAGAAATTATTGAATTATAAATTAATTATGCTTTACTACACCGGCAGCCATGTTTGTTCTTTAAATCTATGAGCATGTTGCCTTATAAAATGTACTTGATCTTATAAAAATGATGTCCAAATATGCGTCCTGTCCTCTTACCACGATCGTTTCTTCGTTTCAATATCGACATTGCTCCATGCCTCGGGTTCTTATGAAAAAACACGATATTTGTTTGCCTTGCATTCGCCGTTAGGTTAATTTCATTGCATTAACTTTTCAAGATGTTCTACTTCAATTGAACATTATTGATGTAACTTTCACTGGTTTATACCAGTACGTATATATGGTATATGTATATATTTCTTATTACAAATCTTCGTATCTCCATTTAAAGGGAGAGGAAATCTCAACTCTTATCATATATACAGGGTGTCCCAGCTACATACACCTCATTACGACGCGTTGCATACTCCTAGGAGCGCGCCCAAGCGCGCATCGAGCCGGTAATACAGAGCGTGTCAGTATAATCACTCGCGTATCTTTACAAAAGTTTCAGTATAGCGAGTCATCACGCTGTCAACCGCTTCGCATAATAACCCGAAAAAACGTCATATTTATAAAATATTTTAATTTTTAAATGTGTGTTTAAATGCTTGAAGTTTTAAATGTTTATTTGGGCGTTTAAATGTTACAGAACGTTTAAATCTTTAAATATTTTTATGTGTTTAAATTATTGAAGGTTTAAATGTTGAAACGTTGCAGAAATGCAGTACGGGTACTTTCTTTTAGTTGTTCTTTCTATCAAAATTATGAATCGACTGCAAACTGTAGTCTGCTATGTTTAAATTCATTACATTAATTATGCAAATTCGAACTTCAAGATTCAATTTAGACTCGTGCGCACGTCGGGATTATGTGCGTTTCGCCGAAACTGAATTTTAAACATAGCAAACTACAATTTGCAGTCGATTCATAATTTTGATAGATAGGACAACTAAAAGAACGTATCTGTACTGCGTTTCTGCAACGTTTCACCATTTAAACCTTCAATAATTTAAACACATTTAAATATTCAAAGATTTAAACGTTCTGTAACATTTAAACACCCAAATAAACATTTTAATCTTCAAGCATTTAAACACACATTTAAAAATAAAAATATTTTATAAATATGACGTTTTTTCGGGTTATTATGCGAAGCGGTTGACAGCGTGACGACTCGCTGTACTGAAACTCTTGTAAAGATACGCGAGTGATTATACCGTCACGCTCTGTATTACCGGCTCGATGCGCGCTTGGGCGCGCTCCTAGGAGTATGCAACCCGTCGTAATGAGGTGTATGTAGCTGGGACACCCTGTACATCAGTTGTTTCTCTTTCACGCCGCCGTAAGCGCAATTTAGATCTATTTATTTCGAACACGAGTTTAAAACAATATTGTGCTACGACAACCCGACCTCCCTCTCTCTTTTTCCTATAAATTGTAGATTGTGGAATTGAGAAGAGGAAGATTGCACGATAAAGAGTAAAAGAGAAATCACAAGCAGGGTAACGGGAATGCTGGTACAGCTTGAATATTTGCATTTGCCTCTTTTATCCAACAGTCATCTCCTTCATATTTTCCCCTTGTTGAATATCCAACAAGTGCTGGGTGCTGCCGGTGCTTGTACTCTGCTCGCTGATACTCGCTCCTGTTGGGTTCACTCGTAGCTCGCTGCCGCGCCTGTCAACGAGCATAACCCTTGATCGTCGCTCGAGCTTGCCCGGTTTACTATCTCTTTCTCTCTCTTTCTCACTCTCTCCCGCTGTTTGTCTTCCTCTCCTTTATGTTTCTATACTCTTACTCGAAAACGCGTCGCCGTCGCAGCAGAAGCAGCCGCCAGAGTAACGTCTAGGTTCATTCCGTCAGGTCGGGTCATATAGTCACGAGCAGGAGTTGCTCAGGATCTACCAGTCACGACAATTACTCCAGTCAACTAGGGAGTAAGTGAATGCTTCTAAAAGAGTGGGACAGGTGTTGGGAAGAAACCGAGGTCAATGCGCTCAATATTCCACGTACAAAGTGATTCTTCTTGTTCACCGTCGGATCGATTGATTCAACGTCACTCTGCTGTCAATCACTTTATGAAAATTTTGTTTTTTTTTTCGGAGGAAAAATGTATTTATCAATGCACGAAAAAAAAATATTGAGATACAGCGAGAACAGTAGGAATTCTATTCTTTGAAATGTTATCTTCCTTCCAATCAGAATCCAAAATACGCATTAGGTCTTTGATCATCAAAACTCGATATAATTAGTCGCCGAGAAAAACTGCATAAATTAAATGAATACCAATGGTGAGATAATTGATTAATTCCAGAATCATCTTGGCTGCCACTTTGTTAAATTAATTTTTGTTGAGTATATTCTAATCAATTTAATATGAAACTAATTTTTTTAATGAACGAGAATAATTTAATGCGAAAGTAATTTTATGTCGCTTTATTTATTAAAATCATTCCTATAAACTTGAATTGACTTCAATATTTCGATTTTCGTCAACTCCTGGCTTTCTTAGTGCCAATGCGTAGAGTCAGATCGTTACATTTTTTTAAATGGCTTTCGACGCCCAAATTAGGTTCTGAATTGATGGGTTCCAGGAGTCCTGCTAAATGTCACGATTATTATTTCTAAGATAATTCTCGCAGTGGAAAAGAAAATAGAGTATCGAATGGTGATCAGAGGATTACACCGTTGTAACGTCTAGAGATTTTCCCCATGAGAGTTAAACTATTGTACGCGCAGAAGTATAACTCTCCCCCGATAGCATTTGGACCTTCTGTGTCTCGTCGTCTAGCGATTGCAATGGAGGAGTACAGCGAAAAAAAGCAGAACATAAAGGCAAAAGCCGTTGGAGCGAACGGCGGAACTTACGTGTCGACTCTAAATTTTTTTCTAACTCCGCCCTCGAGTACGTGACCCGACGAATAATACCTGTCGTAAATGGGTAAAACGGGGCCGAGCGAATTCTCGTTCATCGGTTGATCGAGGTCTTGGTGAGATTCATTGGATATGAGAAGAGCGCGAACACAAGTGATAGAGATGAGAGTCGCGGATATCTCGTTCGCGTCACGGAATCTCTTGATTTCATCTCAACGTAAAACGAGAACAAGCGACGAGCGCGAAACTCACCAAGATATCTCTATACGTTTGCCATTAAACTCGTAGGAATATACCTCGCTGTAGCTATATAAGGGGAAGAGGGGGATATAAAGGATAATGGAATAATGGAGCCTAATTACCGGGGAACGGTAAATCAATGCTGGAATTGTACGCACCACCGCGCCTGCCTCGAGGCCCTCAGCATCCTCGTCAAGATCTCTCGTCATTTCCTCTTTCAGTCTCGTTAGTTTCAGGCCCCTCCACGTTTCTCCGCGTACAGCGAGAACCTCGTCGTTTACTTCCCCCGGTTATAACCCGCCGACTATGACGTTTTCCAGCACACCGATTCACCTCGCAATTTTCGTAATTCACACAGAACCCGAGTACCGACGATGGAACGCATTGCGACGCGAGGAAAGCCCGGGAGCGCTGTCATTACCTCTCGAGGGGTTATCGTAACATTTGTCTAGCGGATAGCTCGTCGCAATGTTCCGAGCTGTCGACGAGAAATAGAAGCACGCGACTCTACTTCGCGAAACTTTGGGAATTTCTAATTCTAGAAGGGAGCATAGTACAAAATTATATATCTTGGGGATTAAGAAAAATAATGTATTTGGATTTTAGAGGGAGAGGCTAATAATTTGCATTTAGTAAACGCGCGGTTTACTCGTGGTAGAAGCTGATCTCAATTTCAACGTCTGGAAGGAACTGGCACCGAGAGAAAAGTTCTCAGACGGAGCCAACTGAATTCCAATTAAGCCAATTTGATATATAATAGTTGGCTCAACCTTACGGTTGTTTTACACGGTGAAACTCACTCACGGTGAACTTGAGCTAACCATATCGTGCAATTGTACTAAGCTACATTCGGTTGGTTCAACTGCATGATATGGCTCAACTTCACCGTGAGCTTCGCCGTAAAATCAAACTTCACCGTGATGTTGAGCCAACTACATAAAATTAGTTCAACTTAATGCAGTTGGCTCAAAGTAAATATATTTGCCTCCACCTGAGGCTCTCGGTGTAATTATAACTAACGCGTAGAGTTCCTCTGAACTACGGTGCATAAAAACAGAAAAGATGTTTCTTCGAGGCCCATTTAAGGCTGCCATTCGCAAATATACTTAACAAATGTTGATTTCTTAATAATATATTGTTCGTTTGTTGAAAAGCTCCCTAATAAAAAATCTTTTAATAATATTTTACCATAAATTGTATCAGTGAATACAGAAAAAGTAACGATAGAGATAAGAATTAACAAGAACGTGGTTAAACGGTGATTTATAGTTCCAGATATTGTGCAAAATTGTATATCTTTTTGTTGTAAAGAAATAACGTAGCTGTCAAGATGCATTTTTCTTCAGAAAAATTTAACATATGCTATAAAACGTATGAATCAAATGAAAAAAGTAATATCAGAGATAAGTGCTAATAGAAACAGGACCGAGGGGATGGTTTCTAGCCTTCTACAATAAAAAAAAGCTATCAAGATTACATTACGATAATAATAATAGTTTCATTAGAATGTCATGAAAAAGTCGATCCGAACGATGCTTTTGGATAGAAGAATGACGAATAAAATAATGGGAAGGAAGTTAAAAGGATGAATGATTTCGCCATTTTTAAGTTACAGCATAGAGTTGGGTAATCTGTCATGGAAAGTAATGAATTCTGTAATAAAGAATGAAACTGACGTTCTCCCGACTTTCTCGTCGTGCATTACCTCGGTATAACTGGCGCGCTTCCTCCCACGGCCCCTGTAAAGCTCATAGAATCTCTTTTGCATGTCAGAGCGACTTTGGTCGCTTTGTGTCTTCCTGTGATCTTCCGACAAAACGAGAAAAAAAATACGAGATATCCCGTTGACTGCCGGTACTGCTGGTACAGCGGCGAGGTATCGCCGCAGGGAAAATACACGTTGGAAAAGAACACACGAGTCAAAGTTCAAAAATTGGCTTTACCAACTCGTTCTTAAAGAGCGTACACCATCAGTCACTCGACTTAACTAAGTCTTTTCAGCCAGTGTGACATTATTGCGCAATAAAATAGAAGGACGTTCCGATATTCTTACGATAGTCTTGCTTTAAGTTGTAGATTAACGCATAACCATCTTCCTTCAATTTGGATATGCGAGGCTAGATAAATTAGTGATATCCAGCAACTTTGTGTCCTGAGCCAACGTTTAATTCTTTACGCAGGCAAACCTTCAATATCGTGAACGAATAGCGTCCCAAGTAGAAATTGATCGAATTTTGGGACGTCACCATCTATACGAAAAACGCTAAACCGCTGTGTGTACTAATTTGTTTATATGCTATCGAAGGAAATACAATTTATCGCGACTCTTCGAATTATATTAAAATATTCTCATCATATTTTCTGATTAAACCATCAATAGAAAGATATACAGCGGAAATCCAAGTAAAGAATTGGACGAATATTAGCCAACGTTTGTTTAGATTACTACATCGAGCAACTAAATCGTGTTTCACTTGGTTGATACTCGCTGCAAGTGAAACAACGATGTTCCCGAATTTCCGGAGCTAAACCCGACTGCATGTTCAATGGTTCCCACTAAATTGTTAGCCGAGCGAGCGTCTTCTCCATCTCTAATAAAAAATCATGGTTCACTGGCATTACCAAACTTTCGAAAATGAAAAAGAAAAAGTATTAAGAAACGAAATAGTAGTCGTAGAGTTAAACCAAGTAAAAGTAGTAAAGCTACTGGTTAAGTCTGATGAAGATTTAGACGGCTGTTCCATTCTGCTTCACCGAATCTCCTATTTTCCGCGTTCTGTGCTCTCCGTTTCAATTAATTGAATACATTGCAGTCCGCCAATCATCAATAATTTGCTCATTTTCTTCAACTACACTTTTCACCCTTGTTTTTCAATCTCTGCAGTGACGTGATGCGAGACAAAATCGGATCTTACTTAAGTAAATCCCTCGGGAATCCGGAAAGGCGGTAAACGTGTTTGCATTTCATAATCCAACGAGTATCCTGAAAGGCATGCACCATGTAGAGCGAGAGGGAGATGCGGAGATACTTGACGGAGGTTAAAGAGTTCTTCGATCGATAAACTCGTGGTCCAGGAGTTTGGAGAACGTCAGCAGGGGTGGTTAGTTGGGTTGCTGCACTGGTAGGTTGTGTTGCATGAGAGCCAAGGCTACATGTGTATATATATATACACATACGTAACCTACCCTAGTACCTATACCATAGTCGAGCGAGGCATATAGCGTCGAGTGTCTGTGGCTGAGGGGTTGCAGCGAGGCAAACACGAAGGCAAACATAGATGAGGACGATGCAAGAGAGGCCAGTGATGTTCGTTGTAGTCCCCGATTATCGACGCGTTCGTTGTGCGAAATAACAATTATCTCATGAACCGCTTATCGGAAATATCGATCGCAGCACCAAGCAGCTAATAAACTCGGATGCGTCGTTCGGATAACGTACTGCAGCAGCAGCCACCACCACCACCACCACCACCACAACCAGGAACCTCTATAGCTAGGAAGCATAGCACAGCATTTGTTGCGTCACTAACGTTGCGAGTGTAGCACAACGCGTCGAGATTCCTGTTATGCGCTACGCGGTCCCGTAAAAGAATTCGCTAATGTGGATGTAACCCAACATTTGTAATATCGAATTCTCCAAACCTCTGCACGCGGTGTCCCTTATTTCTACCTGTATTCGGCTCGGATATATTGCCAGCGTATTATATCGCTACGATCAACGCTATACGATACAAAAAAGGTTGGAAGCATCCATTTTTTTATTTGCTAAGTATACACATTATGTATTTCGTCGTAACCTCGTACAGTTGGTTCTCTCGGCAATCCAAACTTGGTTAGGACAACGGTGTACATATAACTGACGCGATTGATCGAGGTAACCAAGAAATTCTATTTAGATAGATCATCAAGAACCAACCACGACAATTCATTTCCACGACTAATGACAGTTGCTAGTATAATCAAGATTATGGTGAATATGACGTAACTGGATACGCGAGTAATAACCAAATCGCCAATTCAATTCACGTGCATGTTTCTCGAATCGACTTTCGTAATTTTATTTCGATCACGTATTAAACATGATTACCAAATGTTATTATTTTTTTAAAAGTTGTTACAATTATTGCTATGAATGGACGGAGAGTAGTCGAATACGCAGTATAGTGGTCAACCTTATGACGACTCGAAGTCACGCAGATCTGATTCTTCGATTTGAAGTAATGCTTTGTTACGTTTGTACAATTAAAAGAAATCTACAATTTATTATGAATGAGTTTGATGATACATCGTTTCATAATAAATTCTTATTGAATAAATGTTATTCGCACGTTTTATCCCTCTGTATGGCTCTAATAGTCTACGCGATTCATCGGTCAGTGGTTGGTTGCATCAACAATGACGGTTGGTCGCAAAAACCGAGTGGATTGTTATTAACAAACAAACAAAAATGATTACAGCAACAAAATCGATTGGTACAGACGATACGTGATTGTGATCGATCGACAAATTTATTAGCTGAATTAAACTGATACCTTGGTTGGGCTCCAACTAATATCGATTTAACCAAATACCATTGGTTCGTCTGACCTGGAAATCGTTTGGATATATAACCAAGGCAATTGGTTGGAGCAACTATTTTTCAGGCATCAAAACTAAATCTTATCTTCCGTGTTTTACCGCTCTTTTGATGCTATTCAAACACTCCCTGCAGGCATAAATGGAGCGATTCACCCCTTTGTGTTCCCTACTGCGTGGCTTCATTCTACTTCTAAATAGGTTTTGATAAACAGCTTTCGCCAATACTACCGATACGCTCTTGTAGTAAACACCGGTGTACATGTCGAGGGTGTAAAATCGGTTTACAAACTCTTATTTCAATTACGTTCTCGTGTATACCTTGTATATCTCATTGTTCTGTTCTCTCTCTTTCTCTCCCATTGCAAAATACGATAATAGACTGAAAAAAATGATACGGATGAACGTAAAATGATAGCGGTCGTTTATTTAGATTTGAAAAGAGCTTCTAATACTTTTAATAGGACATGCTTGCTGAAATAAAAATTGAATACAATGGGATAACGAATGAAGTATTGAAAATGTTCAACTCGTATTTACAAAATATATAACGGATCGTTTAGCCTTCACGGCTAACGAACGATACCAGCGGTTTCCTCTACAGAGAGAATGATTTTATTCAATTGTATATGAGCAACTGTAGATAATTTACCGGTAGTCACACGCACCCCCGCGTATTACACGATTTTACACGGGTCACCCGTAGACCCCTCTGCACTACATCCCTTCTGTACCTCGCACTCGCGAGTCGCTTATGTGACGAAGTCTTCAACTTTTTCCAATCACTTTGCAGAAGTGTCCGTAAAACTACGTTTCCTCAACGAGAACCGCGTCGAACAGATGTTACAATCATCACGTATCAAGTATGCCGCGCAAAGGCATTAATAATCAGCGAGAATAATAAAATAGCGTCTAAGAGTTTGCACAGGGAAAGAAACGAATAATCCTTTCATCGCACAAGGTATTTATCAACCGCATCATCTTATAATTTTCAATATCCGTAATTAGTAGCTTCGAAACGAGTGGCAAAGAGATCGAGCACCAGAAAATATTCATTACAAGGGTTTCAGTGGCTGGACATCATTTCCATACCAAGAGTTGGTGAATGACAGGGAATTCTACATAATTATGCTGATATAATCGTGTATTCGGCGGAGACACCGATTGTTTATGGGATTATTGTACTACATAAGCGATTAGTATCAACCGTCGTGGATTACTCCTATGCGATATTCCTCCTATACGCCGCGTATACTTGGTAGCGACGCGCGAGGATGTCAATACATCTTAAAAAATCCAAGTCGCAATCTGTATTGTACTTGTCCTGTCTATACCTCATATATCAATCTCTAAACAGATGTATACTTATAATTCTAATGTGTACTTTCGGACACTGTCGCTTTCTCGACTCTCATTAAAATTATATTAACGTCGATCCATATTTATGTGGTGGAATCGCTTATTATTCTCCAGTATAACGGTGTTTTGATAATACCATGATTTGTCATTGCGTAGTTTATACTCGTAAAATTTCAATATATCTATGTTTCGTCTATGTGGAAACGTGGGAAACGCCTTGAAGCGATCCCGAACCACGAGGATCCGTGCCGATTCCACCTGCTCGTAATTAATCACGTATAACTTCTTGTACATTTAATTCATGAAATTGTTAAACTCAATTTGTGCTGATCGATAATTATAGAGAGCGTTTATGTACGAATGAAAATTGCTGAGGTTGAAAATAGATAATTATAAATCGCGATTCAGGATAATTTAAATTCACTGTGGTGTAACCTTGTTTGTATGGATGAGGAACTGTTGTATGTGAGATATATATAGGTGTAACGGTTAATAATGCGGATTTTATAATTAATAAAAACACGATAATTTCAAGAGAAGCGTCAAAAGTGCTTTATTCAAAATAATATCCATCGCTGGTTACACATTTCTCTCATCTTTCAGGTAATTTGTGGATACCGTCCCGATATAACTTTTCTTGTTTTGAGGTAAACCATTCAGGGACTTAATTTTCCTCTTCGTCTTACGTTTTGAAAGTGCTGCTCGGAAAGTGCGCGTGCCATCGATCGAACCAAGTTGTAATCCGAAGGAGCCAGATCTGGTAAATATGGCGGGTGAGTCAATATTTCCCAGGCAAGATCTTTCAAAGTGTCTTTAACCGGTTTTGAAGTGTGCGATGGTGCGTTATCATAAAGCATAATTACTTTGCCGTGTTATCTGGCCCATTCTGGTCTTTTTACAATCAAAACGTAGTTCAAGTTAATTATTTGTAGTCGGTTGCGATCAGTATTAACGGCTTCACCTGATATTAGAAGGTCATAATACACTACATTTTCCTGATCTCACTAAACGCAGAGCATTGTCTTCTGTCCGAAGCTTTTTCGGTTGACCTGGACGTTCTTAGTCTTTCACATCGAAACCATCAGTTTTAAAGCGTTTAAACCAGCGTTCACAAGTATCTTGAGATGGAGCATGTTCACCATAAGTTTCCCGAAGTATGCGATAACTTTCAGCAGCACTTTTCTTCAGAATAAAGCAATGAATTAAAACTTCCCGCAAATGCTCTTTTTTTGGCACGGAAATCGACATTTTTACGCGTAATAATATCTATGATGTTAAAACCTTTAGAAAATTTCACATATTAAATTTTGAAGCTTGTTGTCAATACAACAAAATCGCATACACTGGACCCTCGTTATAACGCTCTTTCTCGGATCCATGGTAGGATCCGCGCTAATCCCGCGTTATAACCGAATCCGCGTTATAACCGAATCCGCGTTATAACCGAATCCGCGTTATAACCAACCGCGTTATATCGAGGGTCCAGTGTACATGTAAATTGCATATGTGTAACTCCATCTATTGAAAAAAATCCGCATTATTAATCCGTACACCTAATATACCATTTCACGAATTAATTCATCGATGATGATTTTCAAATGAAACCCGTTTGACATGTTTCCCTTTGTCGAGCCCGGAAAATAGAATCTCATTGCACTGTTATTTATTAATGTATAGAGTAATTCTGATTAAGGTATCATAAAAATAATTCATTTTATTAAACATCTAAATAAAATAATTAATATCAGAGTCTGTGATAGTTACAATTCACGATTCCTCTATAAATGATGATTCAAAGAGCAATTTTGTTTGTACAACATAATTGTTACATTGTATGCCTGACTCAGGTTAACATCACCAGTAAATAAACTATAAATAAAATAAAATTAAAGCTAATATAACAACAATATGTATAAATGTAAATTTATTACAAATAGTACACAACATCATCAATGACACGATTCTGATGACAATGGAATTCCTCGCAGGAATCCATGCTGGGGCCATTATTATTTATTTTACATATCAACGACAGTGAGAAGCAGCTAAGCCGTTACGAATGTAGGTCATTTGCTTCTGATACAATCCTGTTAATAGGTGAAAAAAGTGCAAAGAAAATAGGTACGAAATTGAATAAGGATCTAAAAATAAAAGAAATATGATTAGAGTAAAATTCAATACGACTAAATGTATCTACTAAACGTAGATATGTTATGTACTTCTGTATCGAAGGAGGGATTAAAATCGATCAAGTATCAGAATATAAATATCTCGGAATAATAATTGATGAACAGCTAAGATACGATAGCTTTGCGATATACATAGTGAAACAAGTTGGCGAATAAATGAAGTATCATACACAGAGTGAATGAGTGTGCGAAGCTATTGTAACATTTGTGACAATGCTTAAGACGATAATAGTTTCACTTGAAAAATATTGCAGCACGATAATATTGAATTTCAACCAATATAATATGGAATTACTGCAGAAACTCAAAATCGAGCGATTAGGGCAATTTTTAGGTGTGATGTATAGTGTACGCCAGTTAAGTTTAAGTTGTCGGCCATAAGGTACATGTTCAAAAAACGTATCCGCTTTAACGTATGTATCCTCGTATACAAGATAAAATTGAAGTATTTAACAAATTACCCTGTATCGGGAAAAATCCGAGGAATATCTATCTTCAAGAAATTATTTTAAAAAAATGGTGGCAGAACAAGTATAATAATAAGTTTGTAAACTAAACGATCAAACGCAGCTAAATAAATCGAATCAATCAATCAATTTTTCTTTCTCTCTCTCTCGCTCTCTCTCTCCCGATCTGTGTCTGCCCCCCTCCTCTCGCGAGCTGCTCTGCGATTAATTTAATCCACTTATCGTTATGGCGTACGTTACAACGTATATATTACGAAACTGCGCGTTTCCAGTTCGTGTATACTCTCTGTTGGTGAACAATTTAATTTTTATTTACACAATTTGGATCCCTAATTGAATTGGAAAATGATTGGCCGTATATATGTGTCGATGACAGTTGCATATATATTGTGGCGTATATGGTTATTGCATCTATTTATCAGGCATGGTAATTTTGCTGAGAGTCTTGGTGACACGAAGGTTTGGAGAGAGAATGTGAAATAACTCCTCGTTTAAACTGTCAGATTGAGAGAGAAATCCCTTTAAAGGAATTGCTATAATCATTTCATATATTACTTATTATTTACAGTTACAAACATGGATTATAATATTTGTATTAACGAATTAATCAATTATTTGCGTAATTCTTGGTATGAACATTTTTTTAATGTGTGCGATATTCGTCGGAAAACATAAATGCATCTTACAAGGTTTCCCCCTGTAATGAAATATGTAAGGGAATAAAAAACGTGCAAATTCTCAACAGGTAATGGTTATCTAAATTCTGGATTTCTCATAGAAGAAGTGGTATTAAAATTTTCAATAAAATTAAAAATTAAGTAAAATTGCAAATTTCATTAAGTTTTAACCACTCGATCGATTCTCACAAAATTTAATACCAATTATTCTTGTTTCCTAGCAAAATTGTATGCCATGTTTCAGTTTGATTGATGAAAATTTACGAAAGTTAGAGAAATTTATTTTTTTTTCCGAAAAATTACAAAAATTCACGGTTCAATAAAATCTGAACGCCTTGATCGATTTATGCCAAATTCAATACCAAACAATCTTGTTCCCTGGTTTATTGTTGTAGAAAATTTTAACTCGGTTGCTAAAAATTTACGAAAGCTAGAGAGCCTACATCCTTTTTTCGAATAATTCAAACAACCATAAAATGGGACAGCCGTCAGCGATTTGGACAAAAATTACAGCAAACTGACGGAGATTGCGACCCGACCGGTGTGCTAACTTACAGAATGATCGAGTAATCCGTTCTCTAGATACATCCATTGCAATTTTGCAAGCTCATTACATTCGCACATACATACGCACGGACATTTAAAAAAAAAATAATAATATCACAACGATTTTGGAACTTTTTAAGTACCCTGACATCACAATGACGAGAAATATTTCTTTCACGAAAACATACCTTTCTCTATGAGGAAATAAAAATGTCAATTATATAATATATTTGATTGGAAAAAATATATTTTAAATATAAATTATTTATTTTCCTAAAGAAGAAAAATATCTCTAGCACGATTAAATTCCGGAAAACATCTCTATCATATGACAAGTCTACCAATTAACATCTCTACCACGGAATAACTTTCCGATGTTCCAAAAATTAATGATAAGTGTTTCCGGGTAAAACACGCTGTGGTTGTCCCTCGTTCCATCTAGAGCTTCAATAGCGCTATCTCACTCGCGACTCCTGTTTTGCCCGCAAAACACTTACCATCAGTCTTAAAACGCTGGAAAGTCGTTCCATGGTAGAGACATAAACTTGTAGACTTGTAATTCGGGGAGTTTGAATTATGGTTGAGATGTTTTCCGGAATTAAATCGTGTTAGAAATGTTTTTGGTAGCGAAATTAATGATAGAGTCACAACAATATCTAATTGACAGTTGGAAATTATTGATATTGGTATTAAATCGCAGTTAAATATTTACGTTATAATTGCAGCGCGTGGAAATGTTTGTTATGTGGTACAACCAAACTACTTTGTGCCTACATACGTGGAGAATCATTATATTGCTCATTGATCAACAAACATAGAGAGAGAGAGAGAGTTTAACAGGATCACAAACTCTGGAGACGCGAGTATCCTTCCAGGCGAGGCTGATCCACTTCACACCTCTCGTAACTTTAATTTCGAACTATATAACGATCGAAGAAGTTCTCGTTGACGTTGTTCCTCTTCTTTACTCTGGAGCTATCCAGCACACTCACGAGCACACATTTACCCAGAAAGAGGTCCAGCACGAGGAATGAGAAATTGAGAAACACGGATAAGCGAAGGGCACGTTCACCGGTTCAAGAACGGGCACGTAGCTACTCCCGAAGTGGGATAGAGAGATAGACCATGTTCAGAGGCAGAAAGTAATGGAGGTCCCATCGGGGATGGTTGCCTGACCAGAGACTTTCGCAATCTCATTGAAGGCATCCCAAACAATAGAATCATCCACCTCGCTCATCTTTTGAGTTTCAACAACGATTCCGTCTCTGTCACTCTACCCCGTTATCCAATCGATCGACTGAGAAATGTGAAATGAACATCTAATATTGACTCTAACGTGACCATACCCAAGGTTCTCTCGTGTACTATTTGGGTGTACCGTAATTACGTAGAGCGGGGTTACGGTTCAGGAGAGAAGGTCCATATACCACGGACTAGGAAGTGCAAACTCAATGTTTGAACGAGACTGCACAGAGGCCGGAGAACCTGAGCCATGGTTAGCAAAGCCGCAAGTTTACCATCGTGCCACGTGGTTTTCGTGGCCTTCCGTCATACTACCATCGCTATGCTCTGTTTCTAAGTCGAATTTTGTTGATGAGATCGCCAGAAACCGTTATTATAATGTTGACTGTGATAGACAGGTCATAGGATTCACGCACACACGGAGTAACACTTGCTGTTGACCAGTCGAAACTTTGCAACATCATCGCCGTCGGACGGGTTCATATTATTTTGTACCGCTCGCGCAACGACATGACTGGAACGGATTGTTGGTGCACATAGTCGTGCTATTGCTGCATCCAGTGGATATGGGCTCTTCAATGCAACTGGTAAGCTTGGAAACGTAGTTCCGGGCACGATGTACCGATTATAGGATTTATACTTGACCAACCGGCCATCCAGACTGACAGGTGACTGTACGTCCAGAGATCACGTTTCACCCACATAAATAATATATTACTCTACCGTAATGCCGTATACGTGCGAAAACAATGACTTTATCGTATATACTTGAATGCGATTTACGATATATCGTAGTGATGCAGGTTATACTTGACGATTTCGGTTATTTTCTTGGTTTATGCTTAACATTTTCGAATATTCGATGACCTCTTTGTTGCATAAATAATTTTCACGAACAGGTGACTGCACTTCAAAAGTTAAATCACTTTATTCTAATATTGATTGATATTATGTTGAATCGCGATAAATAACATTGAGCCTACTAGCAAAGTGAACCTCCATGATAGACAAGTTCATTTCACAGTAGTATCGTTCATTCGTTTTTAACAAGTCTCTTTGTTCCAAGAGGTAATACCGCTTCTTTTACTTTCACGAATCCCTTTGCCGCCTTTTTACTATCAAATAATGAAAACACTTGTTATTGTAAATTTATCTTCTGGAAGAATTACCGAATAGCTCTCCGAGCATCTCAATCTTTTTATCAAATAGATTCAGTTCATGAACAATGTATTTGTCAAGTAAACAAGATAACATAGCTTCGATGAGTGGTAAATAAAAAAAATTGATATACGAATAAAATGGAAGCATAATAACTTCCCTTTCACACTTTGAGTAGTATTTGATCCAAAGCGATTGATTGAAATATCAATAATTCTCTACGCGAACAGCAAAACGAAATACAGAGGGTGAGAGAAAGAGAGAAAGCGTACAACAGCGTTCGGTTACCTTTCATTCAGAGTAATATATGCCAACACAGTATAAATGGCTATTCGAATATTCCCCAGTGAATGATCTAATGGGTCTTCCATTATATTCCCGGATCTCATCCAGAACACGCGGTGTGTACGCGATCGGATGAGTCCGTACAGCCAGCGAAGGATAAAGAGAAGTACGGGATGGAACAAAAAAAAATATCACAAAGAGAGAGAAAACGGGCGAGTGAGCAGTTTTCGAATAATGGACCTCTACTCCGCATATCTCTCAACCGCCGTCGTGCCTCCCAATAGAGGCCAGCCATCCTCCCAGAATTTGCAACTGTATTTCATTTTTTTGATTGGAAAATTTATGGATATGCCGTTAAGCCCGATCAAAGTCCTTGGGAAGTTAATTCGGGCTGCTGCTCGCTATCTGTCTATCCCAGGTCCCTCTCACGATGGTTTAGTTTCGCGTGTGTCAGAGTGTTAGCTAGACTAGGAGGAAGAAAACGAAAATAAAATAGGTTATCATAGCGCGAGGAAGTACGATGGAATCGAACGCATGTATAGGCGACGTGTCATTTCTTTTTCCTGCTGTGTGCACACAGCGGGAAAAAGAAACCGACGAGAGCAGAGGAAGGGAGAAGGATATAGAGAAAAAAAAAAAAGGCAAAATAGAAATAACCAGGAAGCTGGCGCCTCGACGGTAAATAAGAGATATCGTTGCGGCGGGGGGAGGGGAGGGCGACAATGGAATATGTAGGAAAATAGAGGGCGAGAGATAGCGAATAAAACTTTTCGAGCAATGTTTTGATACGCGTCTGATACACTGGTGTGTGGGTTGAATGTTGTGCGCCGTATACACGCTACAGCTAGCAGCAAAGCTGCCATCTCCTTGTTGGTACAGAGCGAGCTGGCAGGGTGGTTCGGAGTGTTGGCGTATGCGGAAGGTGGTGCGCGAGCTAGTCCCAGAGGACGATCGAGGGATAAAGGAAGTAGTGAAAAGCGAGAGGGCATAAGAGTGAGGAAAACGGGGAGGCGCGGTTCGGGTAGACAACTTTTTGCAACGACGCGCGGCGTCGAAAAGCTTTGTATCTCTCGTTCCGTCCTCTTCTATCTACGAGCTCTTTCGCTCGCCCGCAATTCCATCCTCCGCGCTCTCTTACTTTCGTCCTTTCAAGCTCGCCCGCAATTGTCTCTCTCGCTGTGCATCTGTATGTCTCACTCGGCGGGACGTTACGCATCGATGAATCGTTAAATCGATTCGCACCGAGGCGTCGAATAAGCTTTTGGAACGTCTATTGTTGGGAATGTCGCCACCGTGCCGCTCCCGTGCTTCCGCGGCTGTTCTGCACTGTCTCCCGCTCTTTTACTCTTTCTCTCTCTCTCTCTCTCCCTCCCTCTCTCCCTCGGTCGTGCACACAACATCGGTAGCTACCGCGGTTGAAATTTCGTACAACGCGTTATTCCGGGAGACCCGTTTCTGCTTCGATAATTTCGTGTGGTACGGGTGTGGCCCCGGTGATCTGGCCGGTAACTAGTCATCGTCGCTTAAATGCGGACTGGAGAGTACGTATAGCAGCTCGTGTTCGTCCCTGATGTACTCTCTGCACCTACCTCGAACAGACAGTGATTACCAGAATAGTACCTAATAGAAGTAGTGGAAGCTGCAGAGCGGACTATTCCCTGCTCCTGCTTCTGGGATGGCTGAAACGAGACCGCTTCTCTCACCACATTCAACTTGATCTGCGATACAGAGAGAACAGCCTTCAGCACTACATCCAAAGCAACTTGGCCCAAAGGTTCGCAAAATCGCCTTTCTGCTCGCAGCAGGACTTTACCTCTGTCTCTCTCTATTCTTCTACCGCGCACAAACAAAGGATTCGATGCGACAAGCGGACACGAGAACCTCGCGACCGAATTACTTCGACTGGTTCGCTTCTCTCTTCTCGTCCGCTCGACTCGCAGTGTCGACGTCAAGCGCGGTCACGTCAATGGGATTGGCTATCCTCGAAGTGCCCACCCGGTCCTTCATCCAACCATAGCATCGAGGACTTGTCTAACGATAATTTCTACCTCTTCACTTCGTTCCCTCGTTCATCTTTGACTCTCCCGACACTCTCAGCTCCAACTGCTGCTGAATCTACGGCTGTATACTATCGAATCTGTTTAGGGGATGTCCGGAACAGATGGGACATTTTTTTTAACTCCTGCAACTTCTTTCGAGTTCTGTATTATTATGCTTTTGCAATATATTTCGAATCATCGACTACTTTGTAGAAGCAATAAATCTATTTACTGACAACATAACCTAAAGTTGTTGAACTTTTTTATATTTACATTCTCACGTAATGCCTCACCCTAAACAAAAGAAAAAAAATACTTAAAACTCATTTCAGGTATAAAAATCATTTCAAGTATATTTTATTCATAATGTGAAATCAACAATATAATTGTTTCAATAAACAATATAATAATTTTGATTTAAGCCTATCGTTCATTTCAAGTATAACTCGAATGCTTGTGATGTTATATTCTATGCTTATGGCAAATATTACATGACTGTATATATTCAGAGATGATTTTTTTATACATTTCCAAGGCTGGATATTAATATTATTCAATGTACGACAGTCTCATTATTTCTGTAATCATAATTTACAACTTACGGTGAAAAGTTATATTGATTTTGCCTTGAAATTCTACTCGGTCATGTGTCGGTGTTGATGTGATTATCTATTCGTTCGTGTTAAATGTACATTCATTTATTTCCATCAACAATTTTGTACGCGTGATATAATGATCGTTCAATCGGACAGTATCGTACTATTTAAGAACAAACGAAATGTCATGGGTTATAATATTGATAATAAAAAAACGTCTTGCCGTCTGTTTAGATTGTTCTGAATTAAAAGGAACCCGCTTTGTATCGTTTCATAATTGATTCCGATCTCCGATAATGACTCTTGTGTTTGCTGATTGGACGAGTTATCGCCATGCAATCCTGTAACAGAGTCGATCAGAAGTGCGAGGTAATCTATCGCAGGAGTATTCTACCTTTGCACTTCGTGTAAGGTAATTTTAGGAATGATGCGTCACCAGGGAAAACGAGTTACCCGTTTTCTTAAACTTATTTTAGAGGATTTCATCATTACTTCGAAAACATTAAATCAGCCAAGTACCACATAAAAAACAGGATGCTGCGAATGAGCATAAATTTATGTTTAGGTAATGTTATAATTAACTCAAGTTTAAAAATTCTTGTAATAAGCTCTTAGTTGAAGCATTGGGTGGATTGATACAAGAATATTATATTCTCAATGAATCAGAATTGTGAGATGTACAAAGATATTCGACAAACATTATTCAATTTCTAACGACTGTATGGCGTACTTGTCCGCAAACACATACCATTCAAACATATTGTCCGTATTAGATCCGGTGATAAAAATCTTTCACTAATTCTCACGGTATGACATCAATAAAAAATTAGTTATCGACTATCGTGTCGCAAATGATTAGAATTGACAGTGATCTTTAAACCTAGAAACTTGATTCCTATTAATAGCAATTGATAGCTACGTCGAATTTAAATTACTGTGCTCAGGACCTCGATATTATGCGTAACACGTGGGTAACGAAATCCCCAACATGTTATATAAAAAAAACATGATACTTGTTGTAGCGCTAAGTGATGAATTTCCGATATTCGGGATAATTAAAGAGCTTGTAGTATGCTATTAAAAGGCTTGTACCGATGAATAATATTTTTTTGATAACATGATCGTGATGTCGTTACCCAGTTTGTTGTACTCATAATATCGAGGTCAGTGGGCAGAATATTTAAAAATTCGACGTAGATACCAATTACGATTAATTAAAATCAAGTTTCTGAGTCCAATGATCACTGTCGATTCTAATTATTGACGACACGATAGTCGGTAGCAAATTTTTCATTGATGTCGTACCGTGAGAATTAGTGAATGATTTTTATCATTGGAGCTGACACGGGCAACATGTTTGAATAGTTTGTATTTGTGAAAAAGTACGTCATACTCGCGGTCATTACGAGTTTAAAAATATTTGTCGAATGTCTTTGTGCATCTCACAATCCTGGGTAATCGATAATACAATATTCTTGTATCAATCCACCCAATGCTTCAATTAAGAGCTTATTACAAGTATTTATAAACTTGAGTTAATTATAACATTACCTGATGACATGATTATTTTTTTTTTGGTGCTTGGCTGGTTAAATGTTTTCAAAGTAATGATGAAATCCTCTGAGAGAAGTTCAAGAAAACCGGTAGTTGCCATTCCCTGGCGTTGCATCATCCCTGAAATGACTTTACACGAACTGCAAACGTAGAAAGATCCAGCGATAGATTACCTCGCACTTCTGATTGACTCTGTTACAGCATTACATGGTGATAGCACCGCTAATCAGTAAGCACAAGACACCATAGTCATTATCGGAGATCGAAATCAATCATGAGACGATGCAAAACGGGTTCCTTATAATTCAGATCAATCTAAATAGACGGCAGGACGTTTTTTTACTACCAATATTATTGTAGTAAAACCAGTAGGATGCAACGATGAGAACTCATGTAATAACTCGAAGCGTTAATTATTCTCTATAATATTCTGAAGCGTCGTGGCGTGATAAAAATAAATGGAGACAATTGCCTTTGACGCCAGATGGCAATTTGATTCGTTCGTTATAAAATAACGAGGAAATTCGCAAGCAATCAAGGACCTAAAGTTAAATTTTTTTTATTTTATCGTTAAATAGCTCAATCTATGTGTACTGCAGTTCTAGAAACAGATACGAATTCAATGGTTAAGCAGAAGACACTCGTTAACGTTGGGCAGTGTCTGGGATAATAATTTCTCGAATGGCGAGGCCGCGAGGGCACGTAGACGATGCTGCTGCTGCTGCTGCTGCTGTTGCTGTTGCTTCGCTACCGCTCTTCCATGAGAAATAAAAGTGAAAATAAAAGAAGGGCGCGCGAGAAACCGGCTTTATTTCCGCTCTCGTTACGTCGCTCGAGGCGATACATGCGCAAAGAGTAACGCGCGCTCGGCTGTTTGCCTTGCCTCTGCCTTGACGTGCCTGCACGATCCTGGTAAAACGGGATTTAAAATTCTTGAACTTCACGAGTAAGTGTAACACTAGTTCCAGAAAACGATGAGAATCTTTGCATATCGTATACGCGTAGATATACGTGCGAGGGTACTCGTCCTCGGGTGCTGCCACCTTCGGGTTATTAGTACTTATGTCGCGACGCTACGACTCCGTACGATAGGGTGCTCATTTTTTTAAAGAACTTTTCCTCGTACTGGATGTTCAACATATATTATGCCACTTAACGAGTTTCCTGTATGGCTTTGTTTTCATGATTTTTTACTGTTATATTTATAGTTCATCGTCCACACCACTTTTATTCGCTCGTGAAACACTATCGATAGCGTTCCTTAAAGGTCAGTTCTCATGACAGAAAAGTGAAACAAAACACCAATTTTCCTTTATTTTAAATCAAAGATACACTTGCTATCATGGCATCAAATATTTAAGCAACGAGACTTTAAAAAAACGCACAGCCGCTATCCTTGTAGACATCAAGCCTTCGTTGGTCATCATGGCCATTTATTTATAAAAAACTTTGTACAACTTTTCCATCTTAAATGTCCGATATATCTTTTCCGAATCATCGATAACCTTGTTTCAAATCGATCTTTAAAAAAAAAATGCGTGAGCGCACTCTAACGCAGTTTCAACACAGAACGAAGAGCTCAGCGGAGCTCGCCATTGTCGCCCAGCTTTTCGACAATTTCCAACACACAGCCCTAAGCAACTACCTCATACAATACACCGACGATACATCTCTTATAGCTCACAACACAACCATAGATAACACAATGGAATACACCACAAAAACTTAACGACAAATGCATCACATTGTTTAACAAATGGCGTCTTAAATCAAATCCCAACAAATATAAATTAATAATATTCAATCACCAAATGACAGAAAATTATTAATTCATAACCAGACAAAGCCATGCTCTTTTGCAAAATATTTAGTGACCACTGTATACAGCTAGCGTAGTTAGCTTACCGATGTATACGACAAAACTAAACATTTACAAACATAATTAACCGAAAGAAATTAACAACGATAAAACATACAACAACAATCTACAAATATATCGACAGACCACGACTTGACCATGGTTACTCGCTTTACTTGAATTGCAATAACCTTCCATTTAAAAAACCATAAAAAGAGCGAAAATAATAGCTTTACGTCGACTCGATAAGGTCAGAAAGTCCAATAATCTACAATCCGCGAAACACGCTATTCTACGAAAGAATCGATTTTGGACATGGTGAAGAAAATCCACATAAAATACGTAACAATTTTCTTCCAATTCCATCGCGAAATGACCCAAAAGTAACAAATTTCTCAGTCACGCTATATTCCAAATCCCACCATCTCTATCACACCAATAGCGATGTATAAATAATTGTCACTGTACCGATACTCAAATTATTGTTTATTATTTACAATCATTAAGCTTCTAGTTTGAATTTATCGAGTATTATTTTATTAAATAACGTAAGAAACGAAACCATAAACCTCAGCTAAACTGAGCTGAGGGACTCCGGTCAATAGGTCCCCTTTATCGCAACAATAAGACAATCCAACATAAACACACGCGATAAGTTAGTATACGCGTGTAACACATTCGGAGACCAATAAAGCCAAATAGAGTTTATTTTGATTTTATCGCTACTACTATTACTTTTTTGAATTTTATCAAATAAATGTATCATCTGTTATCATTGTAATTGTTTAAATAAATGTTGGCTTTTCTGCACGAAAAATAAAGTTCGACGTACAGATTCAGTAATTGAATGATTCCAACGATAACATTCCAAAGTGAGAAATAGAATCGGGCAAAAAATAAAGTTGGAAGAGCATGATTTTATCTAAACTAAATAAAATCCCTGCGTTTGAAACCCTTGAGTCGTGATACGGTGCTATCTGCGATGCTCATAGCTATACGCCTACCGGAGAACCAGCGGGGTTGGCTCTGTATATAACCAGTATCTCGTGAGACCCCAAAGAAACGTCCAGTGAAATTTATATACAGATTATGTCTGTTCTGGGTGCGAGATAGGTCCGGAGTTGGTTCCGCAAGACCCGAGAGTATCTTGTCTAAGAGTTCGTGGTGGTTCGGTGAGAACGCGTGGTATCAATTTGGCGCTAGGCAAGGAAAATGTAACAGGGGTTGGGTGCGGTGGATAGCGTTTGTGTGGGCGTGGGGGTAGCGCGCCACACGCGTTTCTCTGCGATGTCACTCCGACGCCACATGGACGCCGCCGTCGTCGTCGTGTCGGGGCGGGCGTGGAAGCACGTCGTGAAGACCGCGGAAAGAGCGAGATACTGCACTCGCTGTTACAACTACCCCTGGATCAACTACCAGTGTGGTGCTACTATGGTAGCGGGGGGGGGGGGAGAGTTAGAACGTGGAGAGGAGGTAGCCAGCGACGTTGGTAAAGCGTGTCACACGGAAAGCACAGAGGAGCAAAGTGTTTCCTCGGGGACAGCTCGTAACTACGAGACGTCGTCGGCGGCGGTCGACGTTCTCCGTTCGTTCTATACACCCGTGATCCTCTCATACCCTTTCTCGCCACCTTGCTCGTTGCCAAAAACCACGAAGATACTGTACTACCCGCTCGACAGAACACGCGAATTTCCTCCGTTGGCACGTCTACTCGATATGCCTGCACTCTACCTGCGGTTTCCTCTTCTCTCAGAAGTGTCCCTTCCGATGTATAGTTTACGCGGTATCTTACATGTCTTGTAACTTGTAACTTCGAGGGAGAACTATAAAGGATCTCTGTGCACGAGGAGTTATCATTATGGGCTATATTCGAGAAGGAGAGTAGTTTCGTTTATAGCCCTAAAGTCGAAGCCAGAAACGTTCACGCTTTATATGAGAAACTATAAATTTTATTGTTTTAGAAATAAATTATTAGATGTTGTTGACGGTGAAATAAACATTTTTAAATAGCGACACGCGAAATTAATGAATTATTATTGTTGTTATTGATAATAAAGATTTTTCCTACATGATTATGACAGACCAAATGCCGATACGTAACTCTGCACTTAATTTTAATGAAAAAGTTTCAGTCGATTTTTCGATTATGAATTTCATACATTAATCGTCAATTTCACAGTTCACAGCTGGATGAATTCCTCGAGGACCAAACTCGTTGGATACCCCTGCTGGGGGTTCTTGTTGAACGAAATCGTCCCCATAATTTCGCAAGAGATAAAATCTGTATAAATTTCGAGGATCCTAGCAGATGTTACATCGATACCAGGTAACGGCGCGACGCCTGAAGAGAAAACTTCGTGCTTCATGGTATACGCGCATACATGTATTGCACACGGCACCTCGATAATTTCGTAGAAGATGAGAAATTTACTGTGTTGACGACCATGTACAACGCCAAATGCGTGTATACGAGTATCGAGTAAGCAGCTCGTGAGGTAACTACCATAATTTTATGGTTTCGAAGTGCGACAATTATCCGGTTGTATAGAGAGATTTTCATAAACGGGACTAGTTACGTTAACGAGCTGCTGGAAAACATACGAACATGGTTTTTTTTTTTTCGTTGTTACATAAATTCTTTTTTTTTTTTCTTTGTTAAACAAAATCAATATTCTATTCATTATCAGCGTTGGTGGATCATATTTTATCTTTTTTTTTACGGTTATTATGTGATCTGTGATAATCAGCGATATTCTTGGTGCAATTTTGTTAGTTGACACACACACACACACACACACACACACACACACACACACACACACACACACACACACACACACACACACACACACACACACACACACACACACACACACACACACACACACACACACACACACACACAAGTTAAAGTAACCCCCATGAAAATAAAGTATATGCGAAAATATATTTTCTGTAAGATGTGCATAAAAATTCGTGTTTAGTATGACAGTTTAGTGGGACAAAAGTGGTCAATTACATGACAGTATTGAAAATATAGTTTCGCGCATGCGCAGCCCACAATTGCTTCACTTTCGTCGCTTGAAATATATTATGTTCACTTTGGTCCCTGTTTTGCGGGACGAAAACAATAACAGCGCTAACTTTGCGAACTATATTGCGGCAAGCAGCAGTGTTCAGTGCAGTTGAAGCAACGGCCATTAGAGTTTTTAAGAAAAGATTGTTACGAGGATTTCATTTCGATTAAAAAAACGTGTTCATTTAAATAAAATTTTACGAAAGTAATTGAGAAATATAAAAATGGTTAAATTTGATTAAATATAGAATTTAAAACGCATTGATGCTTATGTGCTATGTTATCTTATTGAATAAAAATTTACTTTTTTATTCAATGAGGGAAGGGGCAGAACTTTATCACCCTAATCTCCTATCGGGGCTCCGTCTCTGAACCCGAGCACCCTAACCGCAACGCTTTTCATTGAATAATCTATTTTTGGGCTTTGCGACTCATCTTTTATTCAGGAAACAGCAACGATGCTTTGCGTGCACTTGTTACAAAAAGTATCGTGTGTGACACGGGCCGAAAGTTGGCGATTGCGACTCGTGTGAATGCTGCCTTCGCTTTGTGGCGAATTTGACACTCGTTGCAATCGCCAACTTTCGATCCACGTCACACAATATACTATTTACGTATATTAAATATATTATTAACGAAAGATTATATATTTTGCGTATATTTTTAAATATATCTGACGAACAGATTACGAAGTCACATATTCCTTGCTCAAGTACACACAATTTATTAAAAATGAATAAAGTTATTTGTTATTAACTAAATTAACAAATAAGCATAGAAAGTCCATTGAGAAAAAAATTTATATGGTAGATGAGAGAGTATAGTAAGCTCCACTGTATATAAAATATTTAATTTATGGAAAGTTTATATTTTATAATTCTGAACAATTATCTCATTTTACAGAAAGTATGAAACGTAGACGTTCTCTCCGAGGGAAATACACCATATAGTTGAATTTACCATACATTTTTTTAGTTCTTATTCCAAATATGCGAGAAATACCGGACTGAGCAAAATAACACCGTCGCCATGCAGTATTCGCCACGCGTATAATCTTAACGCAGTATTTGCTTACGTGACAAAAAAAAAAATAAAAACTGCTAATAACTGCGCCCCTACCGTACGCGTACAGGCTTCGATGGTCGTCACTTGGGTTTTTTTTTTTTTTTACAAAAAATTGCTGAAATTTCTGCAAGTCGTTATAGGCAGTGAATATTACAGGTGTCAAGAAATTTGTTTTCTCCTGCATTGCCAACTACGTAAAAACCCGAGTGATTACACACTATGCGGTAAGTGCAGTGTGTAAGAGAAGGTGAAAAGAAAGTAGGATGGTGTAAAAGTGAGTGAGGACGAAGTGTATATGGAGAGTACGAAGCATTCGTGTCGAAGCAGCTTCGCGCAAACAAGTTTTCCTCTGGCCACGCCCCTGTCGTATAAAATTCTACCCCAGCGGAGCATAGCAGCACCGTCAGGCAGGGTTTTTTATCACGCATTCCCAAAACTTTCGACATTTGCCACCACCGACGAACACTTGCTCTCTCCAACCCCTTTGCCGAGGTATCCTCGCACGCTAGTTATACTTGCACATAACTGTTTCACCAGCATCCCACCACAGCGGCAGCAGCAGCAGCAGCAGCAGCAGGTGCATGCAAACCTGAACATTCGTACTTAGTTGTTTTATATAGCCGATTTATCGTAACACTACCGTAGCTAGGTGGATGGAAAATATGTAGGAGAGCGTAAAAAGGGATGTAAACAAGTTCTGCATTGGTGTAAAAAAAGGAAGCATTAGGTGGAGGATGGAAAAACGATATAGCGTAGCGACTTGCGTATTACGTATATCGCTGGGATCGATCTAGCATAATATACAGTCGTCTCTCCGGGATCGCGTCAGAGCTCGACTCTCACTCTCTTCCTCTAGGTTGATCGACGTCTGGATCATCCGTGGCAAAAGATCCAAAACGTAAGAACGCATAATCTTACACGATGCGCTCGAACGCTTCGTATAAACTTCGAGTTGTACGCTGTTTCTCCACGTTCTATACAAGCCTCGTATACGTACTATAATAAAGCAAAAAAGTTTAATAATGTCGGACACCACTCGAAGCCTCTCGCGACCCTTCGTTCCCTTTTGCATCTCTACGAGAGATCGGTTATCTCGTATCTCACTATACCGACGCGCGGGGTATACGACGAGTAGATGTTCAGTGATTCAATGTGCCCCCACCGCGGGAGCGCGCGGATAAATATGTTTAAGATAAGATCGGTCGTGCGGCTTTTCGCTGGGCTCACGATCCGAAGAATATATCTGGACCGGTCCCCTCTTCTTTCGACATGCGTCTCTCTTTAGGTTCTTTAGCCGCTGAGCACAAGGACGAACAGGAATCGCAAGGTTTCGTCGAATCTCGGCTCTTAACCGAACGCAGAGGAAATTTGGGCAATACGGGTCGGGTTAGGTTTATACAATTTTTTAAAGAAAAATAAACAGATTATTCTTTAAACAGGTTATCAAAAATTTATATTGGTCAGTCGATAGAGTCGTCTTTCGTCAAATAAACCGAACTATCGACGATAAAAATTAGACTAACCGTGTGGATATTTCTGTGAAAAAATTCACCAAGGATTAAAAAATAGAAGGAAAATATCGAAACGATTTGGATATAATGACTAATTACATTTTTTTACATTAAGATACGAGCAATTCTTCACATCATTTTTTAATTGTTTTTTTTTTTTTCGAAGAGTAAAACATGTTTTCTTGTCTACTGAGACATTTCAAATCCCTCTCCCCCTTCCTCTCTTGAGAACTCATTATTGTAGGTTAGTTAATTGAAAACATTTCTTTTATAATTCACCACTCACTTAACCACTGTGTAGTCAGCTGTATGAAGAAAAAAAATGATATCACAACGTTTAACTATCCTGCAGTATATCGCGGTACATTTTGAATGTTATACGATTTAAAAAAATATAACTGTTAAAAAAATCACACGAATTCTCCCTTATTTTAACAGGATTACCCCATTCCATTCATGCCTGCACACTCAAACTCACACATTCATATATCCTGCGCGATGGAGAGAGAACAGTGTGGAAAAAAAAAGAAAATCATGAGAAGAACCGACTGCCACTCTATTCAATGGATGAATGGACGCATTGTTACTGCACGGGAGAAGAAACCGCAGGATATCTCTCTCGAGCGAGAGGATGAGGGCCAGATCCAGCAGTAGCAGCAGGTCGCCGCAGCAAACAGTCCCGCGCGGTATAGCAGAAGGTTCTGTTTCTGCTTCTGGTCCGCTCCTCTCCGGACTGCGGTATTTTACGAGCTCGTTTCAGGTGTCTCGGTGCCGGTCGCGGGCGCGCGCTCTTCGTCCGCCACAACGAAAAACAGGGCGGAGACTCGCTAATGAAACTGGTCGGTTGACTGGTCTCTCGTACTGTACGACAGGTGAATTATTATACATTATGATTGAACCCTGCGCGGTTTCTTGCCTTTAGACCCAATTAAGACACCCATTGATTGGGCGACCGCCTCTTTCCTTTTTTCTTTTTTTTTTTTGCTTCCAATTTTCTTACTCTTTCTATTCGTTTCTGTGCGCTATAGTAAAAGACTCGAGTAGTATACGTTATATGTATCAGTGACTCCCGAGATCTCGAGTAAACGAACCACGCCTGGTTTTTCTTGACTTCCCAACGAGCTCTGCAGTATCAGAGTGGTTAATGTCAAGAATTTTCTCGTACGTAATAATTTATCGCCTTTACCGTACCTGACGTTCTGATTGAACTTGGTTATTTTCTTATTCTTTTTTCAAACCGTTCTTCATTTATTTCTTTACTCGAACGTCGCACGAGATTTCTCACAGTTGCACTCGCATAATTACTAATTATACTCGCTTAAAATCTGACGGTTTTGTAACTCGACGTGATAATTAAGTAGCTTTACGTGTTTCACATTGAATTCAATTGAATAGCTTGCGATTTTTTTGCATTTAGAACGTTCGAGTTCCTGGAATAAACTAACATACCTTGGAAAAAAAAAATCTGCAAATTATTCGGAGTTGTTATGGTTTTCGTAGATTCGTTAAGATATTTCATAAATTCTTGTTTATTCATTGTTTGGGGTAAAAAATATAAATTTCGAGATGAGAATGAAAAAAAACATTATCAGCACGATTTGTCCAAGTATCAGTTGTCACTTAAAACAGCAAAAAATCAACCTGCAAATCGTCTTTAACTTCTAATATTCCGTTGACAGTATTACAAATAAGATAACCACGATACAAATATCGGTGAAATTTATGCAAAACCCGAATCAAGCGTCTATTCTAAAAGAAGAAAAATGAATAAAGATAATAGTAAATCAACGAACCCTGGTCGGCGCCTTTCAGCTGCGAACAAGAATTTTGTATAAATTTACTATTTCGGGATTTCTCGAATGATACAAAAATGTCTGGTTCAATAAATTATTTTATTATTTTTTAAATAACGAATTTCATCACTCGAAAGTATAAAAAGTTTTTATTTCTTTTTGTGAGACGACAAGCCAAGTCATAGAGTAAGTTATTTAAGTTTAAACCTGAAATACTTGTATACCAGAGCTCAAAAGCTGTATCAAGTTAAATAGCGTGGTCGACAGTGGCAGCGGGACTAGTGGAGAATCAAGAGTTGCAGTACGAGCGCATTAAGGAGTGGGAGTGAGCTCGGACTATAAAACTAACTTTTCCCTCCCCGTCCAAGCAAACTAAATGTGTGCTTAGAATTATTGTCGACGTGGTGCAGTTCAAACCGTTGCACACCGTGTTTGTAGGTCTGTTCTCTAATTCTCCCCGTGCCACTTTCTCTCTCCCCTCCCCCTCCCCGCATCCCACGGTTCCTATACGTACGCTAAAACTATAGCAATATTATAATATACACCGGTAACACCAGCAGCAATAGCGAGTATGCGCTGCACCCAAAGTTTACTTTGATAAACTAATTCGTAAATACGAGTGAATAATTTCGTCGGGTTAACACAGAGCTCTGGTACCTGGACCACGAAAATACCGGAGTCTTGAACGAAATATTGTGTATAACTAGGTTTTGCCGTTTCCTCATTTAATAATATCCAGGAAAACTAACCGTAAACGCGAAGCGAAGTGAAAGAGAAAAAAATATTTATATAAAAAATCTCGTGAACGCCACGCTGATAGCCCTATCTATAGAAAAAGTGGTTTTTTACTCTACTTTTGCCTCGATCGCGGCAGTATGCGCGAGGGGTGGTCGAAATAGCCGCGAATCACACTGGATCTTCGAGCAATGAGTGGTAAACTTTTATCTCGTGGTGATATACGAGGCAAAACTCTTGCTGCCTCTACTCGGTCTAGCCACTGTACTCTCTCTCTCTCTCTCTCTTGCTTTTTCGCTCCTGTCGTTCAACCCCTTGCGCAACCGGAAGAGAGAGTTCATGGTGCGAGGCGCTTTGCAGGTATCCTTGACAACGACAGCTTCGTTTTACGACTTTACTCCCGGGACAAACTGGTGTGTTATAGTGCGGTGGCAAACCTTGCACGCTGCATTTGTCTCTCTCTCTCTCTCTCTCTCTCTCTCTCTCTCTCTCTCGCAGGCTGCTGCATTTGAACGCTCGCTCTTGCCCCTACCCCCATGTGCAGGAATTTTGTTAGCTGGAGTGCGATACTCCGGGACCGAGGGATTACGCTCTTCGTCGACATTTACCCACCCAACGATCATCCCTCCTCCCTCTTTTTCTTCCTCTCCGGCAAGCAGAAGCTGCAACAGCGACCACGCTGCATTCTGTGGCATCCTCACAACGGCACAACGTCCATATAACACAATACGAAACGACCTACAACCCCCGTGAGATTGCAAATTTTTCAGTGATAACCGTGAGACGTACGTATTCGAATACGAGGATACATTTTTTTTTTATACATTAACCTCGTACAAAATTTCACGAGCAGACTTGCTGCTACTTGGGGACTTGATCCACAAGAGTTTAATCATTGACTCGAATAACAAAAATAACGACGATAAAAACGAGAAAGAGCATAAACCGAGCGATAAGGAATGCAGAGACAAAATAATGCAATTACAAACACTTGACCAATATAATGTTGTAGACGATGGTATAAAACTTATGGAGAAAATATATAAAATATTGTTTCATTCACTCGAAAGAAAATTATACTTTTCTCGCCATAGTTCCGTACTTGAAATTATTTCGAAATTTCAATATTTAATTTCAGTATTTCGAATAAAATCATTATTATTGTTACCATGCATTGTGTACTCATGAGCGAATATTCAAGTAGAGTTAGGCCGAACTGCAGTTTTAGAATCATTTCGATGTCGAGACGCCAGCGGCCGCCGTATATAGAAAATATTAAAATTACTGTTTTACTCGAGACAAAATGATACTTTTCTCGCTAGAGTTTCGAACTTGTTACGATGCCATTGTGTTCCCATGATCGAATCTTCAATTGGCTATGTCTTGGCGTAACGTTGCCTACACTACCGATACGAGCGATCATTTCTGAATCGGCATGGAACCATTCCTGACTCAATGCTGGGGTGACTCTGGAATATTCACATTTTTCCAACGCTTGACTCCCAGTATCGACAATGTACAATGCATTCTTGTTCCGAAGGAGCGTACTGGGGAGTAGAGTTAGACCAGACTGCATTTTTAGAATCATGCCAGTGTCGGGACGCCAGCGGTCACTGTATTCATTATAATCGGCAATTAATTATTAATATCAGGAATAATCTCTTCCACAGCGGATTGTTTTACCTGAAATTTAATAACATAATTTTATTGATAGTAAAAGAAAAAAGGATGCAAAGTGGAAGTTTGCACGTTCCATTTTATTTCACCTGTGATTTCATCACAGATGACGACGTCTCGATGAGGAAGTGTGCTCATAGATTTTGGCTTTCTCATAAAAAGAGCTTTGTAAAAGATGGAAAATAATAAAAATAATGGCTCGGTTCATAAAATATTTTGAAAGTAGAAGGAGTCATGAAACGAACATGTTTAATTTCTATAAAATCGTAATCTTTTTAACGATCTTCACCAAATTGAATATATAACACACCTCTGCATGGTACTTCGTTTCTATACAAAATTTGAGCTCAACTCATTGAAGTTTACGTGATTTAGAGCGACAATGTTATTTTTTCGAAAATTGAAAAATACTTCTCACGGTCGCGGGAGGAAGGAGGCTTGAGCACTTTGCTCGGCGATATTGGGATAAGATTCGTTGAAACAAACGTTCGGTACTACGACGACTCTTAGCGATGCTTCGATTATACTTTTCTAGTTGACTACATAATTATTTGCTCGACGATAATATGACAAATATTATCGCGAGACACGCTCAGCACTCGGACGATTATTGATCCTACGTCGATAATATTGTTCAACCAGTATGAAACACAAGTGTGTCGAGACAGTATGACCCCAAGTACTCAATCGCATGTCACGCTGGTACTGACAAAGTTTCCTAGCCGACACAAGACGAGTTTCGGCCTGGTTCACGCCCGGTACTTAGACGACTCTCGGCTGAGTGCTGTTTATGTTATCTTCGAAGTACTGGCAGCCAGAACTGGTTCAGTATGGGACCGGTAGTTAATCAATGCTGTAACAGTACTATCTACCAACGCTTGGCAGCCAAGTCAGATTTAGTGCTGGATCGTATTGGTAACTCCAGCAGTAAATCAGGATTCGCACATGGTTACAAATAAATGGTAAGCTTCGGTAATCTGTAATAAATGAAAATCCACTAATGAGAAATTCTGTAAAATTTGAAGTGATAAAACAAATACGATCTACCGGCAGAAAAAAAAAGCTTTTTGTGTATTTTTTTTGGAAAAATGTTGACTTTGCTGATAGATAAAATGCGTGAAAAGACAAAAATAAAATAAAGTAGGATGCAACGGAGGTAGAGAGAGAAAACGCTATTGGAAAAGCTTGACGACAAAGCATTGCGAACGATTTTATAAAGTTTTACTATTACATTCGAAACAAAGTAATTCTTATCACGTATACTTTAAACATTAATGATTACACATACTTTGTGTATATAGTAAACTTCTCTTTAATACTTCAAGTGCAGTAAACGCGTTACCTCTGCTCATGACTAAATTGCTTGAGATTGAGAGAGCCGAGTACTGATTTAAATTGAAAAACATATAAGAGAGTGAGACGATGTTGCCATCCGCAGATATCTGGAAACATACCTAAAGGAGACGCAGGGTTTATTAAACAAGAAAATTCGTATCAGAAGGGTCCGGGTAGTCGTGAATTGTGCACATTCGTTTTACTTTAAGCAATACAAATTGAGTTGGAGTTTATACAAATTGAGTACCTACGGGTATGCGCAGTGTGTACAGTGCCTTGATTACAATTACACGTAGTTACGTTCCAAAAGTGAACCTTTTCACCGGTTGCATTGGACATCGTAGTCCTGTTGGCGATGCCGCTGCCACTGCTAGTCGGTGGCGCAGAACAATGGACAACAAAACTAAATTGACTGTGTACCCGTGTGAGGAGAGTAGGGCGATGGTGGTTGTAATACGGGTAGCGGCAGTGGCAACTGCTATAGCGGGTGAGACAGAACGAAGAAAGGTTAAATGAGAGAGAAATGCAGACGCACAGCCTGTGCGAATATGTAACGGAGTAGACGAGAAGAGTGGCGGCGAAAGAGAGATAGAGAGAGAGAGAGAGAGAGAGAGAGAGAGAGAGAGAGAGAGAGAGAGAGAGAGAGAGAGAGAGAGAGAGAGAGAGAGAGAGAGAGACAGACAGACAGACAGACAGACAGACAGACAGAGACAGAGACAGAGAGGGGGGAGGGTTAGCAGGGTAGAAAGTGGTACCAAGCCGACAACGTGAATTCGACGAAGTGGCAACACAACGAAAGTACAGCTTACGTTCCGTTAATCGTGCTTAATAGCGTGCAATTACTCGAAATGGGAAAATAACAAGTCGCTCCTCTCCGGGTACTGCACCGCGAACACGCCTCATTCTCTCTTACCCTTTCTCTATTCTATTCCAAGCTCTCTTTCCCTTTATATCCCCAACTCCTAGCAACAGTTACTGCACTCCACCGTACCGTTGCAGGCCTTCTTCTCTCTCAACCTTTTTTTTTCTCTCTGTCACGTTTTCGCTTTTTATGCCTATTTATTTTCTGGTTCTTTGCGAACGAGAACACGGGCGTCCGCCCGCTCGCGTTTCCAAGAGAGGACGACAGAATCTAGAGCAATTAGAAGAGCCGCGGGGAGTGGGAGCGTGAACGGTTCGTCACCAGGCTCTGTGAACGTTAAATGCACGCGCGAGATGCTCCAAACGAAAGACGTGGTTCTGGCCCATCCGCGCGCACGCTCTCCTCATCTCTCGCACTCTCAACTACATTGAAATATAGGTTAACGCTTCCTATTATAATATTCACGGTAGATTTTAATATAGCACATAATAGTGAATGTTGTATATGAGATATTTCAAAACGAAACGAACGCCCAAAGGCCCTACATAAAATCTCTATGTAGCTCTGTCATAATTTCACATTTAGTGTCATATCGAGTAACTGTCATTTTTATTTCATTTTTTAAATCAAACTTTCATAAAAGTCAAAATCAAACTACAATTTATCTTCTCTCATTATATCACTTTGGGAGAGATTCACTGATTTTAGTTCTAAAAAACGTGTTTTATTTATTTTTATTAGTAAGACAAAAATGGCATTAAAAGAATCCCGCTGCTTGAATATAAAAAATTCAGTTTCAGTTTTATTTTTAAATAGAAAATAATGCATAAAGAGATTAAACTCGTTATACTATTTTTTATATACGTATCTGGATATTTTTTTACATGCTCGGAACACTGTTACGAACAATCGATCGTAACAGAGAATAAAAAAAATGTTACAAGGTTTTTTTAAAACATAAAATCAGGGAACTTCCACAGCGTACACGATGAAAACAATATAGAAACGGTTCCTATATATACTCAGTGTAGCAATTGAGAATTGTTCCGGTAATATGACGGTTTATCTTATACTGAACATAGAAATCATTTCTATATTCGGATCTTTACGTTAAAAAAAACTGCAGTTCTTAATAAGCTACACCCGCGTAGAAAAAAATATTTTAGGATGGAGTCTAAGATGAACAATGGGATCGAATCAAATTCCATTGTCCACAGTGGACTCTATCCTAGACTCCATCTCGGACAATTTATTTTTTGTAAATAATTGAAATAACTGAAAATAATAAAATTGAGTGAGTTTAAGCTTTTCAGATTATTAGAAATTCAATTTGTTTAAGCGATAAGAACATTTGTAAGCTACAAATCGTTGATATGCGATACCGTATCGATAACTTTTATCTATACGAGTCTTTGTCATACGATAAATTTAATCATACGCGAAACTTGTAGCGACTTATAAGCATCAGCCGTTCCTATTTCAATCAGCCCTGAAGCGATCTTCGAAACTTTCGGGCACCCAAACATGTTTCGCCTTCCCCTAAACGCAAAAATATTTGACACGAGATGGGCGAGTAGTATTGCTAGGAAGCGTAACCGGATGGAAAAGAGAAAGTTAGAGGCATTCAGGGATCTCGTGGTGTGGCGCGTCCTTCCATACTCGCCCGCACAACGCAATAACCCAGTCGCGTATCTCTCTCTGTGGCGCTCTCGCTCTCTTGAATAACCGTAATTAGCGGTGTCGGTAATTAAGGAGCACGTACATCTACCGCGTCACTGTACGTGACCGTCTACCGACGAATTTAGTCCGCTGAAAGTTCAGAACGCTAGCGCTCGCGCGATCACTGAGAATGCGTTAGTTTTGCGCGAGGAAAGAGCTTTTGTCGTTAGATGGAAAAGCATCTCGAGTCTATAATTCTAATTCCAGACAAATCCGTACAAGTACCATCTACCCACTTGTCGACTATGAATGCATCTTTAGATTTGCTCCATCTCCGCGTTAAGGTTCTCTTTTTCCTCTCGTCCTCACCCACTCAACTTCTCCAGCGACTTTTGCCCGTGAAATCCCGAACGGCCACCTGCTTCGCAGAGAGATTACCCGCTTACTCGATTCGCAATAAAGTTTTCTCAAGACAACCGAGGAGAAAAGGAGGCCTTTTCTTCCATAGCCACGCTATAGGACACATTCTACCGAACATTCACAGAAAAGTCTGCGAGCGTTCAGCTGATGGTTCGAAAAGTGGAATTTGACGGGATATGGTTTTGTTCGTCGCGTTGAACTGACAGGGGAAACTGGGACTGACAGTAACACGGGTCAGTTGTAACAAACGCCGCTGCGGCGCCGCGGGCAATCGGAGGCTCAAATAATGGAGCAAGGATCACTTTTGACACCGACTAGGGCCTACTGAAATGCCAGAACATCCGTTATTGCACGAATACAATTTTGCCGAAACGAAATGTCTTTTGCGAGTAAAAACGTGATTTTTCGTCTTTGTGAATCGCGTCAAATAGCTAACGTCGGGTGGACTCTTTATCAAAACTAATTCAAGGTGCAATTAAGTATCTCTGTACAAAATATTTTGATCCTTAATACTTATAGGTTACGGTGCGTTAAAAAAACGCCACGATAATGTTGGTACAAACCTCGTACGGGGTCGATTGTAACAACCCGAGTAGAAAATCTGGAGCAGATACATTCAGCACCAATCAGGCACTGTTAGGGCCCTGTCAGGGCAAATATGGCTCTTAAGCAGGTCTAAGCAGTACCTGATTCGCACCGGATGTGACGCTACAGATTTTTTACTCGGAAAGCGATCGGGGTCGATAGTAACAATCTCGATTTTTTTTTTGCTGGTGTTGTAGCGTCACCAATAGCATTTATGTGTTTGCAGCCTAAAGAATGTATAGTTTCACTGTTAAGAGTTCGGTATTAATATGAGTCCACAACCTTAAAAATTTTACACATTTTACTTGAAAATTAGGATGATATTCGCAATAACATTTAAATATTTTATTCGTGCAATAGCTCTGCACTGATTGCTAACGATTTATTAATTTTTATCTACTCATCCCGAACATAAATGTATTTTAAAGTCTTGAGGTGGGATCTAATAATCTAACACAATCGCTTGTGATAATTCAACACTGTCAAAAGCGTTACTATTAACATCAAATTGTCTACACCAATCGCATTTAACACACTGAATTTTTAACAGTGTACATATATATTAGCGTATTCACCCCTTTGATCAATGCATTTATCTTTATGTACGATTTCATTGAAACTCAGTCGAATATGTAGGCTCCTAAGGACATTGATTACGCATGTGAACTAAAAATTCAGAATTAAAAAATGGCAAGTCCCATATGGCTAAGCGAAATACAAAAAATTAGTTAATTTGGATAATTTATGAATTTTAAGTTGATATTGACAACTCGGCAATCTCATAAACCCCCGAGGATTAATGATCACCTAAATATATTGCGTTGTATCATTACAATTACATTTAATCGGTAAATAATTTAAAAAGTACCTTTAACGTCTGTACAAACGAATGATTATTACAAAAGGTTAAAATATATCTGAACATGTACAAGAATGTTCAAACACTTACAAATGTGATAGGCCCCTATCAGCTTAATCACAGGATCGTAAATATATTTAAAACTTATTACAATTGCCCCCCTCCCCGCTACTTGTTACAATTGATACCAGCGCAGTCCGATTCGTAAATCGTTTTTCTCTTATAAACAAAAAACTTGATCAGAGTAAAGCGACTTGATAAAAATTAAGTAGCCAAGGGTATATAGGGTATATATAGGTTTAGGTAATTGGAAACGCAAAACCTCGCCCCTCTGGTGTTTGACGTAAAAAAATCGATTTTTGTTACTCTCGGCCCCCGTCTCCCCTACAGCTCGACAACGAACGTGTTTTCCGCTTCCTTTCTGTACTGACGGAACACTGGATGGGCTTTGTTTCTGGATCACGTAGTAGTAACAGCCAGTAAAACGCCAGAAAAGGGATGACGAGGGAGCTCAAGCTCGTGACGTCGATCCAAATGGTGAAGAGCGAGAGGGAAAAGGAGAGGGCACGCGGAAAGAGGAGATAACACGTCGATGCGTCGATGTTGAGCGTCCCCGACCTATTGTAACACGGTTAACAAGACAATTACTCTCTTGCCGGACCCGAGCGGAGCGCAACCGGACACAACTGATACGAAACGCCCGAGCAATACTAGATTTTTCCACTGACATTTTTACGTCAGAGAAAAAACACGAACTACGATTTGTGGCTGTACGAACACGCTCTAATCTATATCACGATTGACTAATATCCTCCAATTTTAGCGTGTGTCTTTGAATAGCGCATTTTTAGTACATGACGTCCATTGGATCGTCTCGTTTCTTTCTCTCCTTTCCGCCGTTATCTCGAACTATCTTTCAGAATGCATATAAGTTGAAATAAAAATATCAATTGCATATCGTTAAAGAAAACGTGAAAAAAAAAAGCACTTTTGAAGATACAACACGTTTCATTCTACGCGATATACAGGAATGAGATCTCGTGTCGAAGGTAATACAACTACTTCAATGTAACATTTAAATATTTTCTTATTCCGTATTTCATTCTTGAATATGTCGTTGTGTTTTATTTATCAGGAAGTCGACACGAGAGAAAGTAAAATAAGGAAAATCAAATAAAACATAAACGACTTGATATCGAGGGAGAAATCGAGCGTGTAGTAATAACCCGTGTATTACTAGAATGCTCGAGATACAAGCGAAGCAACAATCGAGTTATAGTCAAGTGTGTTCCGCTCCTCACAGTTTACACTGGAAGCGTAACAGCACCAGATCGCATAGACAGTGTTCTTTACACATCTGCTGCTGGTACATCGATCTATTTCATTTTCTCAGAAAAATGTAAGCGAAGATCTCGTCAAGTGCTGTTTACGCATCCCATCTCGCGTCTATCCTCTCTTATTCTCTCAAACCTATATATTGCGGTATACATTTTCTCCAGAATACACGGAATACGGTCGACAATCGTATCACGATCGCATAACCAGACAAATTCAATCTTTATGAGAGAAGCGACGTGTACACAGTTCAAGAAAGATTGATATGATGTCTGCATCATAAATGAAACGAGTGGCAGATATCAAAACGACGCGCGTTATAACGAAGGAATTCATAACGATAATTCGTTGCTCCGCAACGCATTGCGGTCGTCTCCAGTAAGAAAGTACATTTATAAGTGGAAAGCGTACGAGATAGATCGGACAGATACGTGACTATGCTCGAACCATTTGTTCACAGACACATTAAATATCTCTACCTCTCTCTTATATACATCCTTCTATACCAAAAGTCAAATATAGCATAGGAGGAACTAGAAATAACTATAGGAATCAGTGAAATTCCCGCGAGTCGTACGTGCGCGAGGGCAGAAACGATCCCGTTAGACAATACTTGGTTGCAGAGAGTAATAGATAGATAGATAGATAGATAGATAGAGAGAGAGAGAGAAAGTGACAGGATGCTAGGACTTTCTCTGTATAATTTGCATGAGGGATCTCGCGGGATATGATCTTCCAGACAGGGAGTGACTGAGGATAGGTGAATATTGCATTCTGCATTGCAGAGTTATATGTAGTACGTAGTACGCACAAGGAGGCCAAATATCTCGCGGTAGTGCCATTGCCAAATTCATGAGTATCTCCTAATCACGCGTGTCTTGCCTCAATTACTGAAACATGGCCTCATTAATGTAGTCGATATCTCGTTGGTAATATCAAGCCGGTAGTGGCTCGTATCCAGATCCCTCTGGCCGCTAACAACTACGCTATACGGCCCCTACCACCGCTGCTACTCTATACCGCGGACTGTACACCACCCGAAACAGTACCTGGGAGCTGATAGTAGAAGTGGAATAGGGTATATCTATGGGGGTGGTTCCGGGGATGGCGAGCGTCGGTCTAGTACTAATTTAATTAAGGATACCTACGTCTCTGATTCTGGACGTGGTACAACGGTGGAGGTATATCTCTATGCATTGCGCCGAGTGAGGAAGAGGGTGAGCGAAACTATCTCACGAAGAGAGATGACTAAATCTGCTGCATCTATATACATATATATAGTATACACACACATACGTAGACGCCGATGAACCACCAGCGCGCGTTATCTAGTCTTCGTAAATTTAACCTCCCATTCTACCTCACCGTTTCTCTCTCGTATGTACGTCGAGCGGATTATTCACACGAAAATAATCCAGCCCCGGATAGTCTCGCCCGATCGAGCTGACGGATAACGCTAAACGTATCTAATTGTCATAATTGAGAGGAACTTGGTCGGACCAACTTTTACTCCGTAGTAAAATTCAGAAGGAAGAGAATGTTGCGAATAGAAGACAAAGATTCGGATCCGCAGATGAGGGGGTTACACCAGATAGCAATAATTTAATCGTAATTAATTCGAATTATCGAATACATTCCTTGACGCTATATTTTTCAACGAAAACTTCTCGTCTCACTTATCGCGTTGGAGTATCTTCTTTTATACGAGTTTGTTTTTACGACTATTTTATTTCGGTACTTCGGTAGATTCAGTGACGCGGTGACGTATTAACGCCAATATTAATAATCGTTCGAACCCCGGTTATCTTTTGTGTCAAAGATAGCATACGCGAGACATTCTCCGTCAAATTGAGCAACTTTTTATTGGTCCTTCTCAGATATTGCTAGTTATTAGTCACATTTTAGTACCGCTCGAAAGTACTCTGTCTGCATTTAAAATACTTTTAGGAAACGCATTTTAAAAAATTTCAATTACTCGGTAATTGTATGTCGAACAATAAAAGTTTTATTACAATGCAATACGTCTTATATATTCATTTTTGTTGCAAATCCTATTTTTAGCACAAGAAAGTAATGTTTTTTTTTTCTCTTTGAATCCCTTGATTTTTATCTTCATTTGATATAATTTACGAGGGATAAGTGCACAATATGTACAAAATAAAAAGACAAAGTTGGTCACCGGCTATTTAAAAGAGTAAAAAAAGTTTTCTCAATATTTTTAATCCAAAATCGAATTAGATCGACGATTTGCGTCACTCCGTGTGTACATACTTTTTTTAAATAATAGCTGTAACAACGATATGTACGAAAATAAAACAACTAAACTGCGGTTTGATATCTCCACTTATTAATCATATTTACGGCGTTTATGACTCCATGGCTCGCACTTTTCCCTTGGACTGGTAACTTGGACTAAGACTCTCTTTCTCTTTCGAAAAAATAGTAAAATCGCTTGCGAAGAATAATTTTTGTAGGTTACATAAATGTTTTTACTCATCAAAACAGATGGTGCAAACTCTGACGATTTTTCTATGAGTTTTCTACACATCTATGTAGATTCTATAAAATTAAGAGTAGCAAAATCATTATTGTTCGTTGGGATTTAAAAAAAATCATTATTATTTTTTTCTGCCACAAGTTAACATTGCTATAAAAATATAAGAGCTATGGCATTTAAATTTTCAGTAATAATCAATTTATTTTCGTATCAACACTTTGTTGTCATAAATTCGGAATTTTCAAATTTTATAAAATACAAAAAATGCTACTTTCAACAAAATCGATTATACAATTTTTTGAAAAATGCACAGAGAATACCAGAAAAGTGGTACTAAAGTATGGCCAATTATGAGCAATATCTTACAAGGTTCACGGAAAAAGTGGCTGAACCGAGTGTCCCATACATAAAAATTCCAAAGTAATTTGAAAGTTGACGTGTACACAAGCCATGCATCTCTCGACCCGTATCCCTATTCACATTGTCATTGGTATATTACTCAACTGCGAGTAGGGAATATCCCTTTCTTCCTTGACACAATGACAATATTTTGTCAAGTATACATATATCTACAATGGGTATAAGCTCCAGAAAGATCGCCCGGGGACGTGTATTTATGCTGTGCAACGACGAAGGATGATTTGCGGTTCCTTCCCTGTATTCACTACTCATAGCAAACTATACTCGTATTTCTAGATACAGTTTAGAGCTGAATATACAGTGATACAGAGTCACGGAAAACACAAGAATTCCTCCCCACTTACTCGACACCAAGTCCTTCGCCAACGAGCGTTGGTCCTCATACATTGCCTCTTGTCTATTGCTATTACGACATCCACACTGTTTGCCGAGGCCTGCAGGAGATCCCAACTAAATAATTACAAAGCTTGCGAGCTGTTAGAGAAACGGGGTTGAATTGCATCTGACAGCACAGAGGACGCGGCGTGCGCACACCGGCTCAACACCGTAGCAACTCCCTCACTCCGGGAAATGCGTGCATCCAGTACACAAATAGTACTTGTAGTGTTGTATAATATAGAATATCAGCTTTGAAAACGAGCTTGTAGTTGAAACGACGAATATGCTTCTGTGTATATATGCTAATGCCTCAGTTTCTAACTTTCAACAAAATTAGGACTGTTTGTACTGTAAATAGTAACTAGCACTTTAATCAAGTACCCGATTGCAGTAACGACGCAACAATGAATAAAAAGTTAACGCGGCATTTGATAAGATATCGCACTCTCGATGAGAAAGTTAAAAATTCACGAGGACAACTTTGCTTGATTAAAATTGACGATGGTTATTGACGACAAAGGTAATAGTAAAAAAAAAAAAAATATATGAATGAGGATGCAACGTGTTTTTTCCGATTGAAAACTCTTTCCCTCTTCAGTGCAGTACTGCTGCTACAGAATTTGTAATGAAATTGAGAAGCAATTAAGGATCTTGAGGCAAAAAATGAATTGTTAGCAGCGCAACAAACAGAAAAATAAGGAGAAGAAGAAGACAAAAAGAGGAGGAAATGTGGAGAAAGATGGTTGCTGCTCCCTCGGTGTACTTGGCTAATCGTGTTGATTCGCTCTTAGTTACAACTGAGATTCGCTAAGAGCGGGTTTCCCTCTGAAAGGATATCTCCACATCTGTACCGAGCTACTGTTGGAAGGTAAACGGCATAGTTATTGACTCCACAACTTTGTAAACAGTAAAAATAATAATATTTTTGAAAAATCTACGTCGTTAAAATATTATTCTTAAGTAGTAACAATTTTAATAATAAAATTTACACTTTTCAAAAATAAAACATCCCTTTGTTGGCTAAAATAATGTATAAACTTATAAACAAAATATCGAGTAAGGAAGTCATTAGGTATAAAAGCTCCAAACAAACAGCTGTTTGTAAGTTAGTAAAATACTTTGTTTTAAATTCCTCTTAGAATAAATTGCATTTTTTTTTAAATTAAAAAGCTTTTCATAGCTAACAAGTTTTTTCAATAAAAATTAATAATAATAATTGTTTCTTGGGCGCAAGGGTTAATCGTAATGTCCCTTGTGCATTAGTTATAGTATTATTAGAAAAAATATGAAAGAAGAATATCATTTCGTAGGAAAAAAATTAATTTTTTTGAAAATAACTGTTAAATGACCAACAACTGGGCAACATTTTCTGAATATTGTCAGACTCGTATCTCAATACACATGATTCCCTTTAATCTGATACAAGATAAACGAAATCGGATAAGTCACTCGGAAATACACGATTGACACGCTTACTTGAGTGACATCGTGACGTTGTGTCTGAAATGAAATCCAAAGACGGTTCACTCCTACTGCAGCCAGTGAGAAAAACTTGAGAAAATTCGTGCATATCATTTTGCCGCGCATAAAACCAAGGGGATAAGGAGAGGGGTCGTCTTCCGTTCTACCAGTGACTGGCCATTATGAAATCTCTTCAACCCTTTTCACTTTTTTACACCTCCTCGAGCCCGTTTCGCAGTCGGTGGTTGCGTACAGAGAGCCTTTCGCGAAATTTCCTTGTACGAAGCGACTCTTTAATAATTGTGTCTGCTCGAGGCAGCGCAAAAATAGGAAGGGAAAGAGATAGAAGGAGCGGAGCAAAAGCGAGTGGGAGGTTAAGAGAAAGGGGTGAAGTGCTGAGTAAGTAGCAAAGTAGAGCGGGACGGGTCAGTTACTTTCCATGACGTAGATTATATATATGTACACACACATATAGAGCATGCCAGTGGCCGTTGAAGCGGCACAGCGTTATGAGGGCACTTTAAAAAGCTGAACAAAGACAGAATAAAGTCCTGCGGGGCTTCCAAACTTTCATTCATAAACAAAATATGAGTAGAATGAATAAAAAAAAAAAAAAGAAAGAAGTGTAAAAAATTCGAACATAAATGGCCGTCCATTATTATTCGTTATTACCCGGATAATGAACATAGGTACTTGTAATATGAGTTTGAACAGGTTGCGCGATAAGCTCTTCGTCGCTCGAGTTAGCGCAAAGAGGGAATTCGCGGAAAATGTATTATCATAGGTGGACAGAGAGGGAGGGAAACTAGACTGAGGCTCGTGAGAAAACGTATCCCACGAGGCCCACATGGAATACGTTTTTGTGTGTGAGTGAAGGAGCGGTAGTTTAGCGCACACTGTTCAAGATGTAAAAGGAAAGAGGGAGGAAGAGAGGAAACAAAAATCGATTATTCCATAATACGAAATGCTGATAACCTGTACGCCCTTTAAGGACATTTAGAAGCTCAACTTTCACGGGCTACGCTGTATAGTGATCGTATTATCGCACTGAAGAAGGCTTCGCGAAGAAGAAAAAAATAAACTAAAAGAAGTGGAGGAAGAAGAAGAAGAAGCTGGAAAAGCTCTCGGCGGACGAGCTGGAAGGATGAGAGATATAGCTAACGAAAGTGTAAAGTGAAATTAAAGAATTTACAGGCAATGCGGTTGAGCACCAGGAAAGAAAGGAAAGAGGCGATCGTGAAGAGTTCAATGAGAAGATGGAGGATAAAGAAGGGAGATAATCGAATCATCCTCCCTTTCCATCACCTCATTCAGGATCGAGGGTTAAATGCTGATCCGTTTTTTTTTTTTTCAGTTATTCGCTGTCGACGAAGCTGGCTGGTGTTGCTACTTCTTCCACCGCCATAAGCCATCCTTCTGGATCATTGGAAGAATCGAGATTAGAAATATACGCCTGGAGGCACAGCGATGACTGGGTTAAATGCGGTGTGACAAAAGGCTCATGATTTTTTTATTTTGGACAAGGTAACGAGAAAAACGAGCGTCAGAGACGAGAAGAACAAGATTGGAACATAGGGGAAAAAGGATTCGCTCATTGAGGAGAAACCTGATGCTGCGAGCTGTGCGACTAACTCCACTCCAGTAACCGTACAGTAGATAGAAGAAATAAATTACTACGCTGGTGTCAAGTTCTGATGCTGGACGATGGAACGCGAGAAATTCAGCAAAGAGGACACGTCAACGCAAGGTGTTCGCTGGTGTTCCGATTGTGAAAAAGGGTGTGAGAGAGCTAAAGGGGGTTTCCAGTCCACTCGAGTGAAAGAGACGACACTGCTCGACGTTTGCCCAGCTGTACCAACCAGCACGTCCACTATATATGACCGATATAGTCGTCGTGTTGGCTTCTTCTTGCCTCTTCCGCTTGTACGTCCGCTCGTTTTCATTTCTTTCTTCTCAATCCTTCTTTTTACGCAATACAATGCCCACATTCTGCTTGTTTTTCAGATTGGAACTTATGCTACAGATCGTTGGGGAAAGGAGTGAGTTTTGGCCTGTCCGACACTTGGCTCGACCGAGGAAGGTCCGTGTGCAAGCGCGAGAGACGACGCCGGGCTACAATGGAACGTGTACAATTCTCCGGTGGAAAATCGCCCGAGTTTCGATGTGCATGGTACATAGTCGAAGCGAAAGGTTATATAGATAGTTGGAGGGAGTGCACGGCGTATAAGACGCGTAACCAACCCCTAGCGGCGTGGCATATACACACCGGGTAACGGCAAGTTGAGGATGGCAGGAAAAGGTGGAGAACACGCCTGTGTGATTGTGTGGTGCGAGACAGACTCGAACGATTCTCGGCTTGGTCGAGTGACCGCACGACCCTCGTTGCTCTTTGCTTCGATCTCTTCGACTGCCGTGGTTGAGTACGACAGCAGCCACCAACAGACGAGGAGTTCGTATATAGCAATGGAGAAAAGGAAGGTTCCATCGAGAATCGAGAAAAGGAAATACATACATAGAAGTGTATTGCGGAAGAAGAAGTATAGCGAGGAAGGTGGGAACGGAGTTAGTGGTGGTCAGTGTGCGCGCATAAAACCACTGTGTGTACAGGGGTGCATTGTCGAGGCCAATACTCCGGATACTGGATGAAATATTTCTCTCTGGCCAAAGTACCGAGATACTTTATGGGCTCCGTGTGCACCGGAGAGATCTCGTCCACTCCTACGCCTGCAGGACTCTCTTCTCTCTTTCTTCTTTTCCTTTAACTCCGCACCTCGTTCTGCTGCTGCCGCTGCTGCTGCTGCTACTGCTTTTAGGAAGGGACAAAAGGAGGTGGAGAAGTAGAAGACTTCTTCATCCAAGTATCTCTTTCTTTCTCTCTCTCTCTCTCTCTCTCTCTCTCTCTCTCTCTCTCTCTCTCTCTCTCTCTCTCTTGTTCTTCCTTTGCTCAAGATCACCTCGCTTCGGGGGTTTAACGCCTTTGCCTCAACGACAATTAAATTCCTTCGACGATAAATTCGATCGCTTGCGTGCCTCGAGCGTAACTCGTCCAACATAACTGGTACTACTGCTATAGCATATATAACTATATGTATACACAGTTGCACTTTGTGTCCGAAATAGAGATTTCACGCTGCCATCATCGTCATAGCGACGATGTAGCCTCTGTAGCTGTAGGATGGTGGGTGAAGAGGTGAAACTTAATATCTTGGCTCATCTGTCACGCTGTGTGTTTCCAGGACAATTCGCCAAGTTATTGCTTCGAAGCAAGATAGAACCGAGGTAAAGAGAGTTGGGAGATGCTCGCTATATTAAAATACTTTAGCGTTCCGAGCACAGTGGGCTGCTATAAACGTTGACCTCAAGAGGGTCAACAGTATTATCGGTATAACAACTTCGTTACTCCCGACCAATCCTCCGTGCCATCTTGCAGAGATGGTAAGAGGAGAGAGATCTACCATTCTCATCCTCCTCGGTCGCGGTAAATTTCTTTGCCAAGAGAGGTACGAGAGCCAGCCGCGAAAGTAAACGAGCCGTGGAACTTGGTGTATATCGTGTCCTGTGCCAGTCGGCATTCCTTATTCGCGCCTCCACCGGCCACCAAGAGTTTTAACTAAGCTGGCGTGAAACGCGTGCCAACGCGACTCGTGACAGTTCGCTTAATACCAGAGGAGCCACAGCATAGCTCGAGGAAAAAGAGGACGAGAACCTGATTTGCGAAAGAATTCTCGTCTTGAGAGACTCTCGAGCTAATGACAATAGAATCGTCGCTTAAGAGTTGAATGTCCCGGTCATTAATATATGCCTCCGCTCGTTAAATGCACGAGGAGCCTGTTCACGCAAATTTACATTCCGTGTCTGTATCATTAAATGGACGAATACATTTTTCTTTTATGAAAGCGCAGCCTTCGTTAAAAAGAAAAAAAATATTTATTAAAACATTTATGCAGCGCTCGGTCTTATCTTGGCGAAGGGATACGTTGGCAGAGTAAGGCCAGAGTAAGGTTCGAAGTCGACAATCCCATATCAACTGTCATATCAAAATACATACGTGCATTCTTCCTATCTCGGCATTTATTATTGTTGATAAAGATAGTAAACCCTAATACAATAGTTAACCCATTAATTCACGCTCAGCCAATATATTATTTATTTATTCATTTATTCAACTAGCTGGTGTTAAGAGATAGAAACACTCGGATTCGCCTAGAGTGGAAGGGAAACCACCAAAAACCTACGCCGGGCGTAGCCAGCTAGTACGATTCCCCGTCGAGATTTAATGTATACATGAACAACATGTCGCGATAGCGCAATCTAGCGCACTTAGTCGCTGCTCACAAAAATCATTTTACACTCAGCGGGAATCGAACCAGAGCTCCCCAGTCGCCGTCTCTATTGGATTAACACGCTAGCTACGGTACAACACCGGTACTGGTAATTATTAAACAGAAATACATTTTTTATTCGAATATTGTCGATAAATGAAAAAATATATTGTACACTGTTAAAAATGCACGGTATTAAAGGCGAATGGGGGTAGACTTTTGACCAGTGTTGACCTATTTGATGTTAATTTTAACAATTTTTAAAGCGTTAATCGCTAATTTGTGAAAATATTTCATAGTTTTGCTGCTTTTTTAAGTTGTACTTTTCATCAAGTTTCAAGATTTAATACTTGTAAGTGCAACATAAATTAATTTTTATGATTTTCAGTCGACGCAGCCTCCTTAACTATACATAATATTTGTATATTAAATTTTATGTATCCTAGATTATGCATAAATACTCCCTCTACAAGTATATTAATTTTCTTAAAGAGAATTTTTATTGTGTATATTTAATAAGTTTTATGAATTTTAATTAAAAAAAAAAAGTTCTGTTTACTAAAAATACCTTGAAAATCCAATGTTCAGAGTATTCTATCGGTTATTGCTTTTGTTACACGAAGGAAAGTACAAACGATGATGAAAGTTTTTTTATGAAGTACATCAAAGAACGATTCATCATTGTTTGATGTGTCGTAACACACCAAACCCGTTGATTATATATCCCACTCACCTGTCCCGAGACTTTGATACCAAGCTATATTCTATTATCGCACTTCTTATGACTCCTCAAGCTTTATGACGTTTTCTCGTGGTCCTCGTGTCGCTATACTCCGCGCAAAGGTCGTATATTTCTTCGTGGAAGTTTAATGAGTGCCGATGAACGCCACGTCTGTAATACTACTTCCAGGCAAACCATTGTCGAGGCTTCTCTCCGTGAATCACACGAGTCGATACTCGTAAAAATAACTCCAATCTATCTAACGCTGCAGAGTCAAGACAGGGTACATAGGCGTGAGAATCGTCACACTTCATCGCAAGGTTAAAGCCCATCAGGAGCTATACTAGGTGCTGCTGGTGTTGCTGCCGCTGCTACTTTTCTTGCCTCTGCTGCTCCGTGTAGCACCGAGGGAAGGATTTACGTGATTCGGGGTTAGTGCTTCTGGGTGCGAACTAACCCTCCAACTTATCCCTTCGAGCTAACCCGACGGTTATCCTACTCGCTTGTGCACACCTCGCAATTCTCGCTCTCTCTTTGCTTTTATATTTTCCATCCTTTGTCCTTCGCTTTCCTTGGTACACTCGACATCGTCTTCGTCGTCGTCGTCGTCGTCGTTTTTTTTCTTCCAACACAGAACCGTACGACCAAAGTGGGTGGGAATGCGATAAGCTCGTTCACGTAAATCCGTCCGCGTGCGACCGCTTTTCACGTAGGCTCGCACGAAGCTCTTCTTTTTCCCTAACGCTCTCTTCACATCTGACTGGTGAACAAATTTACGAGATCTTGAGTCGTACAACCATTACACTTTTTTCAGCTCTGTCTCTTTTCTTCGAAAAGTATTTGAGAAATTAAATAATTTCATATAACAAGTCGGAGCACGTCAAATTTTCGAAACAAAGAGCCCGAGTAGTTTTCATTTCCGATTGAGAAAAGTGTAAACGATCAACCCAAAAGTTACAAAAAATTACATAATTTAATTTCGTGCGTTATGCACGGAGAGAAAAGAATCATCGGAAAACCTCATACTTATTGACAGATATCGCTACGACAAACACTACCGGCTGACTATTAAAGTAATTTTTAGTAGATTCTTCTCTCCGTGTGTAAACGTGAGTTAAATATGAAATAAAAAATGAAACAAGTCAAAATATCAACGGCAAAAAGTATCCGTTTGATCAATATTTTTAATCAAATTCTTTACACCGTGGCTTTTAAAGTTCAGGACGTAAAGGCTGTACGCGAAAAATAGCCAGCGACGTAAAATTACTCGCAGCGAGCGTAACGAACTGGGCGCTAACCTAAGCAGTAACTAAACATGGGGAAGGAAGTGGTAGTGGGGTTAGTGCTTTTGTGCTGTAGCGTCAACCAACTCATCAAGTATACATACATCAGAGGTAACGCAATAGAAAGCACATACATTGAGGGACTATAGAACCTGGGCTCGTACACACGTTGGTAGTATGGACATGGTTAGACGCGGACGAGCGTTAACCACGCTCGACGGCCCTTTATTGTCAGGACTCTCGCGGTTCTAAGGGTCGCACCGGGGAAATATGAAAAGCCATGGCATATACCGCTTGGAGTGAGTATATCATGGACAGACGGACGAACTCGACGACTCTCTTCTCTCCTCCGGTTGTCTTTCACTCCGCATCCTTCGCAGCGTACACGATGCACTTCGTGTGCGTGCAACATGCGCTAGCCATGTATAACGAGACGAATAACTAGTAACTGAAACAACGTGGTATATCGTCCGGTCTAACGGAATAACTGCGTTATCGCGCTTGTTGAATACGTACACGCACATCTGAACTCGTTTACACAATTATGTATGTTCCGTGTACACGTGTGTATCCATATCTATCGACTGTGAAGAAACAAACGAATTTACTCCGCACCATTTAACGTGTAAATCGTGTCGTACACCCTACTGTTTCTTAGCAGTCGATATATATATATATACCTTTGTTGACTATCAGCTCGAAAGTCCCGCCGTCGCATGTGTAAAATAGTAAGGTATACGGGGTATGCGCGACGAGTACGCATTACCAACCGCATTCCTGTATTACAGAGATAGTAGACATGTACGAGTGGAGAAGGTTTGTTAGACACGGAGGATTGTAATGACGTTTCAACTAAAATACCGCATATACGAACAGAGGCGAAATACGAGGTTCGCTACTCCACCGAAGCCGCATGTCGCGTTCATTATGTAAAAACGGATGAATATACACTCCGTCTGCCAGCATATTTTTCTTATCGCTTCGTATGAACCCGCAAGTTCAGGCCTGGTATGAAGTTTGTAAATTCTTTTTCGTTTAAATAATTAAATAACATTGATAACGCGAATAACATTAATAGTATTAATAACACTAATAACATTAATAACATCATTAACGTTATTAACAACATCTTTGTAGTTTTAGTTTATTATTAAGAATAAACAAACTCTACTGCTACTGTCGCTCAACGTATCGTCCGACGGTCAGATACACTTACCAGACACGTTCGAGCGAATCCTATAACGGTTCATTTAAATATGATGGTAAACGTGTGCGATGCATCCATTTATGATTCTACTGCCAGCTGCAAGGACGTGCGCACCCACGCTTGCATTATTGTAGCAAATTGAGATACCAACGTGAACTAGAACTTCTGCATCTGTCTCCCAACGATGCTTCGAACCGTATACCACATGTCATCTCTTTATACGCGGTTTACGCATTACTCGCATCATTTCACCTGACATGGGCCACGGACCATACAAAAGATACTCGTATGTCCGTGTCCGTGTCACGCGCATCAAGAGGTCGCAAAAGTCGAAGAGGTTGCCATTTATTCAGCTCAATTGACAGTTGATCCGGATCATAATTAGCGCTGACGTTTATGCGACTTTGGAGCTCCGTCCGAAGAAGTACCTGGAGGATTGAAAAAAAAATTAAGCCGAGAAAACTCCGACGGGAAAACGAAGTAGAAAGGGGAAAAATAGAAAAATGAGCCATTGGGAAAGCGACTAGCGGGCTTCGCCGTATCATTAGCTCCCGAGGAGTGGAATGCGTGGTGCAGAGTCACATGTATTTGTGCCGATGTGCTCATGTCGGTGTGAAAGAGAACCCCGATGACTGAGGCGACCCACTTATGGATTATATACGCGCGTGTGCAAAATTATAAATATTTCTTTAGTTAGAGAAATTTTTTTGCACTGAACTCGGCTAACGACGCATTATGAAATTATTGTATTCTTCAAGCAGCCGATAAGAGTGTATTGTTAAAATTTAATCCTATAGAAAATGTTCGATCTATCGCACACGGTAAACTCGCGTCGATGAACGTGCGCAAAGTACCGGTTCGCTTTTGTATATTTTTTTTATTTTACTTTCTTACAGTATACGTATGTTGATGCGATTGTGCGAAGCTAGATGAAACCGGAGAAGCAGAGAAAAAAAAACGCACGAGAGGTCGCGTAATATCATAAATTTGAATAATGCGTTTATCATTGGTCAATAAAGACAAAAACTTGCGAAGCACACCTCGAATGTGAAAATTTTTGTTGCACTGAATCCGCTTTTGTTATATAACCATTCGAAATTATATCAAATCCACTTGGTAGGTTCACTGTAAGTTTTATTTTTGTATGGAAAGTAAACGGCCTTAGCCACGGTGTCTCCTGCATTTCGATCTACCTCATATGAAGTTTTGATAATGTTGAATTGTAACGAGAGATGAAATCTGACCGATAAATATTACCAATCATGGGCAGGATACTTTTTATAATATTGCACCAATTAGAGGTTTCAAGTTGACCCGTAGCTATGGCACTGGTACAAGATACATTGCCAATATTGACATAGTTGTTAACATCCCGCACCAGAACCAATATTGGTCATGAGTCTTGGTTACAAAGCCGAAACCTCGGGAACCGGGACTGACCCAGTATCGTGTGTCACTTATAAAACCCCACCTGGAACCATAATGATAATTGGAAAAGAAATTTTGTTGAAATACTTTAAAATGAGAAAAGTTAATTTAGTAATCTAATTTGGTTAGCGCGCACCAACCATCTTTAAAAAAGTTAGGTAGTTACAGACGTTGAGTAACGAAAGGTCTACCGGTGAATGTGTATTTACCGTACTTACAGGTAAATCTCATGGTTGTGAGTTTATATTTGTTTCCACTGTGCAACGTCAGAAGAAAATGTATCTGGTACATTAAAGAAAATTGCAATGCATTGATACAAGTTTCATGCTGGCAGCCGATGACTTCGGCTCATACACAGACTATTAAAAGAACTAAGCTGTATAGAGTTGAAAGAGAGAGTGAGTGAGAGAGAGAGAGAGAGAGAGGGAGTATAATTAACGAGAACGCTAGGAATATGGAACAAGCTAATTAGGACGCGTCCAAAGGGTCTCGTTCGACCTCATCTGCATCAAGTGTAAAAGTTCTGCGCTCTATTACAGCTCGCAAACGCGCTTGCGCTTAAACAACTCGTACGCTACTTTTATCAACTCTCAACGTCGAATGCGCAAAACCTCGACGAGGACTGAGCTAAAAAAAACGAAAACATAACGAGAAAATGTAAATTATATTTGTGATTTATCTTTTTTGAAATCACGGCGTCATTATGGTCGTTTAAGGTTTTATACCCGAAAATGAATATTACGAAATACAATTACTTCAGCGCATCGAATTTTTCAGGACGACATAACTCGAAGTACTGACATGCGGATTACGCGATCGAACCAAATATCCGCGTGAGATACGAAGCAAAAGACTCTGTTCGTTGAGTAATGCATTCGCCTATGCGTTCGTTCCAAGACCGAGAGCAATCGAATAAGTGAATTTGCAGAGAAAAAGAATCGTCGGTCTTCGCGATTTTTAACACCCGACGAAATTCACCGAAGAGTTTCTGTGAAAATGAAGAGAATCTTGTCTCGTTCCTTTCAGAACGGTGTACTACGTGTATTCGGTTCATCGCCTTGCCATCCGAGCGAATAGGAAGTGACCGTGGCGCACGTAATTGTGATGCTATTGCGAATGAACGACACGTAGGGCTCAGTGTAACACTAAGAAACTCATTTCCAAACATTTGATTTTGATATTACCGTCACTCGTGCAGCGCATGTACAAGTGCAGTTATCACGAGTAAGTCCCGAGTAAGTTACACGTCTCCGACAACAAAATATTTCTCTTCAACTACTTGATTGTATACTGGAAAGCTTCTGTCCTCATCGTTCGTCATTCGACCGCGTACACGATAATAATAATTGTAATAATTCTTGTAGTTTAGACTTTTTAACTTTTATAAATAAATGCAATGCTTATTATTATTTGTCAATAATGAAAACAAAGCCTTTACAATATTTACCTTTGTATCAATATACGTTATCCCTATTATAAGTATCAATATCGCAGAAAAAGGGTGTACCAATCGTTTTACTGATTATCTCAAATTAAGGTTCTTTTGAAAAGGTAAGAGAGAGAACCATCGCTTGGTTCCGAAGTTATTTTTGCCCTCACAAATTCCTGTCGGGCATAACGAAAGGCGTGATAACTCCATAAGTATAGCTTTGCTTATAATAATAACAACAACAACAATAATAATAAACGTAATTCACAAGACATCAAAGTACCTTTTACTACAGAAATACGTGACTCGGATGATCCTTCGTTATTTCCTGTCATTGAGATGAAAATTATATTCTTTATGCCTCACCTTTCGCGGAGGGTGTAATTACGACCATGAAAATTTACGCACTCGGAATACCTTTCTCTTGCGGCACGAAACGGCGCACCCTACCGAACAATGTTTGTAAATGCGTAAAACGCATATATCATGGGGTGCTAAACGGGATCATGAAGCCGGAAAGAATGGCCGTAGGGAACATTAACGGGATAGAAATGCGCACAGCTTCTCTACAAAATAATTTATTATTTCTGTACGTATAGTATTCAAGTACGTCTACGAATAAATTTTGCGTGCAATTATAATGCATATTAACAACTGTGACGACTGCGCGTTGCTCATATTTTGCTCTCTCAGTGTCTATGGTAATCGTGTATTACTCAAAAGTTTGGTAAGCTTATACTCTCAGGACTTAAACATAATTTAATTAATTAATTACAAATTAAATTTTCCTTTCGGCATTATGGGGAATAAATTTTTCAAAATATTTGAATATTTTTTCGTTGATCAAAGTATACAAAAATCGATAAATTGTCTATGGCGCATCACGCAGTTTTGATTACCAATTGTCAATTATCAAGAACTGTCAAACGAACCTTCAAAGATAATTTTTATCGACACGCATTCCACTCGATTGCCAGATGAGCGATGACAATACCTCGTAATTGTAAATCGATAAAATGTGTTGCAAATTAATTAGAGCAGTAACGCCCGGTGTGCGAGATCACGATTGTCCCTTGAATCCCAATTAAATACAGATAAAAGCGTTAAATGACATGCTTCGTACTTTTAGGTGTCGCGTGAAATCGAACAATTGGTTATCGAATGAAAAATCCTGTCGAGTTGAAAGAGCATGGGGAAACGAGAAAAAAAAATCCTGGGCCACCCCAATCTCCCATTCCCATTGGCATTGAACCCGAGCATAGTTTGGACCAAAGCTCGCTGGTGAATAGAGCGCGCGTGCATGCACATCTCTGATTTGGACAATTTATGGGACTAACGCGCTTGCACCCGCAGCGAAAACACTCGGCGCTCGAATTAACGACGTGGTCCGTGCGCTCTCTGGAGCGCGAGAGAACTATAGTTGTAGTAGTAGTTGACAGTGGGAATTGGGCTTTGGACGGACTCGCGGAAAATCTCGATGAAAAGGTTTTGCCTCATGAAAATTGTCACGAGACTCTCGGTGGAAGCCGATGGAGTGGATGTAGTTCGAGGACCAACATCGACCCAGTGGAATGAGACATTTAAAATTGTATTATTTTCCACAAAGCCAACCAGCCAATTCTGCGTACGCGTATCACACCGGTAGTCTACGCAGTCTGATATACCGTTTAATACACAAACTACCAACTGTAAACACACGAGTGATGTGTGTGCAGAGTGCAAGCTCATATGCGCACGTACACTCGAAGAGAGGATGGCAGAACGCGTGATTATATTATGTATAGGCAGCAATGTCCTATATATTGTACATGTGCATCACACACTTCAGGAGACAATCAATTCCTAAAGACACATACTACACACGCATAGACAGAGAGGTATGGAGTAAGCTGTTATATCTACACGGGAGTGTATGCGTCATTCTCTCGAATAGATATATATCGCTTTGCGGGCAATTTACATGGGTAGCCTGGATCGATATTGGAATTAACAACGGGGGTCTCAGGCAGCAGCCGGTAACGATGTTCCGGCACACAGAAGCCGAGAAGGAGTGAGAGAGAAAGGGGTTTGCAGGGAGGGATTGAACGCGCGAGTCAAGCGCACACAGTAGCGCTGCTCTGGATCTGGGCTGACATGAGAGTCGTGCGGGAAAGAGAAAAGCCCGTAGGTAGCTACCAGGCTGATGGAAAGCCTTCGATTTAGTGTCAATCTGCAGCAACCAGACACCGTTTAATCGATAGCCGAACATGAATTAGATAAGTTGGCGGTGGTTGTGCGGAAGGGCCGTACGGAGAAGAAGAGGAAAATCGTCATGGACGCATTTCCGAAGACAGAGAAGCTGATGGGAAGGGTTCCAACTGAAAATCCCCGAGGCGGGGGAGGCAACCGAACTTCCGCGCCAGGAATAGACCTTTAAATCTCTCTGACATTGACAAGGTGGCGACACCGCGAAAAGAAGATAAAGGGACAGGGTACCGGGGGCGCGACCGCAACGGCATCGTGGCGGTTCGAGGATCTCTTCTTCTTATTCACTGTCTGTCTTTCTTGCTCGTTGATTTCTATCCAGGTTGCTACTACGCTTTAAGGAGGAAGAGACCAGACGAGAGAAAAAGAAAGATAGAGAAAGAGAGAGGCAAAAAAGAGTAAGCAGCGAAGAAGAAGAGAGGAAGGACAGGGCCGGAGACCGAGGTCGCGGCTTGCGGTGCCCCAAACGAAGAAGAGAGATGGTAGATAGACGATTTCACCGCGCGGAAAAAGAAAAAGCTACCGAGGCCGGAGGGGGAAGCCAACGATAAGGAGGAAGACAGCGTCTCGATGAAAGATAAGTGATCCCATCTTTCCTCAATACCTTCCCACAGTTCCTCATTCAACCGATCGGAGCCCCTCGCGGTCCCGTCGAACCGCCCTTCTTCCTTAATACGGATTCTTTGTAACCCCCGCCCCCTCCCCCTGCCCCTCCGCGTGCACACTCACCGCCTCCACCGCCTCCACCGCACGCTACTCTCCTATCTTTTTTGTTCAAAGGAAGAAGACGAACGTGGGTGAGCGCGAGTGCGAGGAAAAGATTCTCGATTGTTGGCCACCGAATCTCATGCCGAATCGCCGACATAAAAGCAATCCTAAAGTTCGGGTTTGAGAAGAATAACGAAAAAAAACATTAGGTGCACGAGATAAAGGAGCGAGGAAGACGAAGATACTTGGAATTAAAGAGAGTAAGCAGAGAGGACTAAGAGTTATACGGTTATATTCGATCGTAATGAGAACTGTTCGAATCCTCGCGTTTTACCTGCGGCATGAATAGATGAACGGCCATATAACCCACGAGCAGGAGGTAATTGAGATCAATTTATCTCGCTCTGAGTAATTTAAAGATGACAATATATATCTAATGCTCAAACGTTGAACTGGAGACAAGATACTTCAATGTTAACACCCTGTCGCTCGCTGTCAACATTTTCTTGTAAATACAATAAAAAGTAAGGTTGCACGAAAAATAATGATTAATGATTGTAAAGTTATTTTTAATTCAATACGTATTCGGTGACTCCCATAAATTTCGTTAAATCAATTTTTAAATTCATCTTATTGCAGAAGACACATCTTTAAAATTGTAAATAAATTATCTGCACTAAAAAAAAAAAGATAATGAAAAAAATACTGAAACGTGGAATTTAATATCGATAATTTTTTGACGTTTGTCATACATTTTTCGAAAGTAACGTAGAAATACATCAGAACAAACAGCAGAAAAAACGTACGATGAAAGTAGTAAGACTGAATAATTTAATCGTTTAAAATGATGTGTAAGATATTCTCAATGTTTCTCTCCTAGTCTGCCGTGAGTGACATTAGTTTGAACTCTCTCGCATTCATACATGGTTCACATCGTCTTAAGGAGATAAAAACTTGACATAAATTATTCTAAAGCTAGTGAAGAGATAGAAGACAAAGGACAAATGTACCAGAAACAAACGTAAGTTACTGTTTGGATATCGATCTATATTTATAAATTCGACGTTAGGTAAAGCCATGTATGGGAAAATTCATGTAAATACATATATATATCTCGCTATATTATAAAAATATGTCGCCATCACCACCAACGCTATGTAAGAGAATCGAGAGGGGCGAGAGGGGTTTTCCTAGGAGGGTTAGCGCGTGAAGCGCGCAGGAGGCCGAAGCCCCCCAGGATATGTATACATATACGCACTAGGGTTTTGTACGGCTACGCGCCCACGGAATCTATCATTGAACCTCTTCTGTCCCTATCATCGACACCTTCCCCCGACCTTATCACCGAAAACCCCTGTTCCTTGCCTTAGTGGCAGGGGTATCTAAAGACGACTGAGAAATATCCATGCCTGGGGTGGAAGGATCTTGCGCATGACTCTTATCGCCATCCTCCCTTCTCATGTAATACCTCACACACAAACAAGTCGTTACGTTATTTAGGTTCTTTATATTCTCCTCGATTTTTCAACACGGTGGCTGGCGAGATGTTTTTACAACACAGAGACACGTTATGGATAGGCATATCGAATATGGTTATACGTTCCTGATAGTATTCTTGTTGATATTCAACAGTAACAGTAAGCAGTGCGGAACAAGGTATAAACCAGGCGTATCGTGTTCTCTATTTTCCATGATACATATATGGAGATACGTATACGTTCAACTATGTCCTCCTGACGGTAGGTACCGGGAATAGAACCGAAGCTGCACCCACTGGTAATCTGAATTAGAGGTACGTACTTTGGTCGATGATACTATTCACCGGGGAACAGGCACTGCGCTATGAAACAGGGGGCGTGACGATCGATTATGATATTACTTGTTTGGCATAATCCATAATTCAAATAAGGTGGAGCGCTTCCCGCGTGGTACCTACATCTACTACGTGTAATCGGGTAACGCAACGAGAAGGGAAATACAGCGCGACGAAAACCGAGGCAAGCTCTCGAGTTTCGTATGCTCCTATCAGGATCGCGTGTTCCGCTTTGTAGCTTGTACCAAAGGAAACAGAATTTCGTATATTCGCGCGAGACCGCTGGTGCGGGACGCCGGAGTACAAGGTACTACCGGTTCGCACAAGAACTGGTAAACTTGGAAAGCCGGCAAGGCAACTCAGCAGCACTCTGGCATAGCAGCCCTCTGCGCACACAAGACGGATACCTCGCTCTAGCAATCCATGGGGTAGAAGCGGCTCTATCGGGAGAACGAAGCATGGCAGAGCAAAGATGAGAGACGAAGCACCGGAGGACCCAGGCTATAAGAGTATTGCTCGTCGGGGAAATACCCGGTTCGTTACCTCGTCCGGAGATGGAAACGGAGAAAAGTTTAATTTTCAATTTACATACAGCTTGAGCTAAGCGAGAGAGAAAAAGAAAGAAAGAGAAAGAGAGAGGGAGAGCCGGTGGGAGAAAGTAGAATCTTCAGTCCCGTCTCACTCAGTCTTTCATTCGCACGCATATACGTCAACATCGAGCTCCGTGCGCACGCAAGCCATGCAAATCGCGTTATCAATTAAGAAGTATGCTGCTTCTGCTGCTCCTCCTAGTAGCGTGCGATGCCGGGAGCACCAAAGTATACCAACGTTGGATGGTGCAGAGGATGAAAGGTACTTTTCCATTCGTTTCTCTCTGTTTCACTTTCAATGAAAGATGGAAACTTGAAGAAGAGCGTGAACCGGAAACCGATGCTGGTTCTTCAGCACCTCATCTTTTCCTTTTCTTTCTTCAACTCCTGGCAGTGTATCTGCTCCGAGAGTTCTTACCATCCAATATGGTGGATGGAAGTTGCGAGACACCACCAGCACCTAGCGCAACTCAGCCAAAACGAGACAAGCGAGCTGCTTGATCAAATTTATGCTTATGAAGATTGAACCACGAACTTTCTGCGAGCTTGCGCTCACCGCTACCGAATGTCCCTTCTGCGTCTAAGTCGCGAAATTTCACGAATCGAATATGGATGTGGGCTCTGCGATATGATTTCGTTATTCTTGCTCGCGCCTGAAAACACATTCAGATCTCTACAGTAGACTGGCTCTGCCAACAGAACGGTTTCGGTGATTCTATACGCAGATTCTACGAAAAAGATGGCACATCGTAGAATAAGAGAGCAGCTGGAATCAAATAGGAATACTTGGGTTATTCCTGTTTCTACAAATTCTGCTTCTTTTTTCTCTTCAACCGAGCAAACGGAAAACGGTATTGTAATTTAAAAAATGAATTGTAATGCATCGAATGCTAAAATGTAAATATTACTCGTCTGTCTGGCCGTGATTCACTGAGTCGTAAAAAATTGAATTTTCGGTTCTAATTCAATTTCTTCTTGGTTTTAAAGTTAAATGTAAGCTATAATTGTGATATTCTAATACAAATTACAAAAATGATAATTAATATTTTTAATAATAATAATAATAATCAATTTATTCGGTGATTCGGTACGATGTGTTGCATCCGTGTAGCCGCAATGGTAAATTTCCTAATATTCTTATTACTCAATGATCAGATTGTCGTATTTTATTTCGTTGACATGCATGATTATAAACATTTTGCTTTTGCAACGTTTGCTTTTAAACACTTTACGCTCTACTGTATCGTCGAAATATCCTTTTGATTTTCCTCGGGCTATCTGATGGAAGATTCTGTTTTAGAGAACTTGTACATAACAATTTTACCAACGATTTCTCGCTGGAAATTTGAAAGTGACACGTTATAGGTTAAACACATGTTAGTTGATTCATTCGTGTTAGTTATTGTTTTTCATGTTCCTTCAGAAATTTTTCTCCAATATTACGTGCTACTTAATTCTTTGCTATTTTAGATTATTATTTTTTAATTTGATCGGCGGTAAGGTCAATGAAATAGTCTCGAGGTGTTATTTCGTCTATTGATCCTAGCTTGTGAGTAAATAAATTTCTTAAGGAGGTTCGCATCTTTGATCGAAACGTAAGAACCAGTGTGAATATTTCGACACTTTTTCATTAGCAAATTCTTGGGAATGATGTTGTCCTAGCCATCTTAACTTATTTACAACCAAATAATAAATATCACGAGAAATTGTAAATTTGAATAGATTAGCAATTTCAACGTTTTTCTGAGCTGAAACGTAATCTTTGGGTATAATTTATTATTAACTTATTAGCAAAATTACGATTTTGTTCAGACAGGATTATTCTTTAATGCTTTTTTCTATAAAAAGTTTAATGAAATAATTAAAACTCAAGCTGATTTAATAAATTACGTTCACTCTGGTAACGTACAGATTTATAGTTTGTCTGGAATATTTATAGAAATGTCATTACAATTATTTATCCTTCTGGCACAATTAATTGCAGCGTAGCACCGGGAGTAATCCATTGCAAGAACTCTGCAGGACTCTGATAATTTCCGTTTTAATGACACGCTCTGGCGAAACGACTGTGGTGGGATAGGGTGGTCACGGTTCAGTTCGCTGGCATAAACGTATAACGGAAGGGTTTCTTGCCACCCCGTTGGGTACAGAGTGCCTAGAGAAAGGCTCGAGTATCCCCGGTTCGACTGATTACGAATTCCACCTCTCAGAACTCACGTAATATTTTCTTACACTGCAAAATTTAAAGCTCAACCCACGTCACGTATTCGGACAGCGATGCAGACGAGAGTTTTTCGCTATGAAATCAAGAACACAGCATAGAAGCCGTCACTCTTGTTCTCTGCGTTTTTTGTTCATTCGGCAAAGAGGGAGAATATAAAAAGTAGCGTGAAATAAAACGAAAATTGACAGCACCTTGGGAGAAAAGCAGTAAAGTACGTAATCGGGCTTTTGGACGACTCTCCCAGTTATGCAAATAAAATTGTCAAACGAAGCCAAGAGATAGAAAAAAAAATGAATGTGTAAGGCGAAAGAGACTGTCGTATCCCGGGGCTTTAGAACGAATCCTCACCTGGTGAGTTTGAAAATTCTTCCTTCGCTGTAGTGCACAGCTTAATATCCAATTGGAATTCCAATGTACGCTTGGAAATATTCTGTCGATTCGACACGGCTATTCAAAAATATTCCGGTACCCTCGCGACTTATTCCATACATTATTAAATTGCGTATGGAGTTATGGGATGGACAAAATATGAAGATTCCATACCTGTTCGATTTTTCAAGATTTTCTACGTAAGTAGGATCAGGCAGAAATCGGATCAAAAGCTCTTGAAAAATCGAGGGTTGTGCGTGTAACGCTTTGGCTCTTCTAGCCCATAATTATCTTGACCCAATACAACATTTGATTAATTGATATCGTCTTTCGATTAAGATTGAAATAGTTTGACAGCAGACTCGATTTTCCATATCTAAAGTTTTTTTTTATCTCATCATATAACCAAATGACTAGCACAGGAATCGCGTTGAGGACGTACTTAAAAATAATTCCATTCGAAAGCTCGTTTTCACGGCTACAATTGAATTCTTATCCAGAGATATTTAGTATGATGTTGATTGATGTAAAACGACTCGGTACTGCAAAATCGGATAGAGTCGGATCAAAATTAAATGGCGTCAGTTACGTCCTAAATTTATTATTTTTAAACCCATCAGCAGTGAATATATTTTATTTTACCTCCGTTTTCAGCCAGAATGCGCTGGTTCCGGATGGTAGCACGCCTGAATGATCGGGTGAATAAATAATAATAACGGATATTTCAATTACAAAGTACACAACAATATTTTAAAATAGTGATATCATCGTGTTTACAATAAAAACATTGAATGAAAAAAAAATAAATTATTTTTCTAACTATCCGGACTTCGTAATTGAGAAAAAGTAAAATATTTCTCGCGAACTGTATCGTCCTTTACTTTAAATTTAAATTTTACGAGGATCGACCATCGTGATCGTCCCTCGGAGATGAACTGCTCGAGCAATAAGAATAAAAGTAGTACTCAAGACACGGTACACTAAAACCTAGAGATATAACGTGATGAGCGAGACGTTGCGCGCCTTAAAGACATGGAACATCACGCCGATCAGTGTGAGACTGCTAACGCAAGTAAAATATAAGACAGACCCAGTAGCGATAAACGCTCACTAAAGCCTACAAAAAAAATATACAAGCGGTTGTAATATTAATAAAATATTTGAACTGTCGTTCTTTTAAGAAAACAAAAGTTTTTAATTTTGCTAACACTGAAATTTCCCAGATGTAAAAGTGGCACTTTAATTCTTTTAGTTAATTATAGTGTCGACCGTTCATTCCGAGGATCAACATTTCATACACCAGAGAAGCTGCAGTGTGCATGTACAAGGTGTCCGCCGGGAAGGTATACTACTTTGTTTTGCCGCCATTTTGGTAAACGTTAGTCTTGACAGTTCATATTTGGCAGTCGTGAAGTAGACACGTGGCAAATTTATTATGGAAAAATATTCGATAAACCAACGTGTTTTAATCGTTAAAACATTTTATCAAAATCAATCATCGATTACTGTGACGATGAGAAAGTTACGTGAAATTTTTGGGAGAAACAAATGGATATGTGAATAAACAGAATAGTCGGTTCTGGGCAATGGAAAACCCTCAAATTATTCATCAGTCACCTTTACATCCATTAAAAGTGACAGTCTGGTGTGCAATTTGGTCAGGAGGAATCATTGGACCTTACTTCTTTGAAAATCAAAACGGCGTAACGGTAACCGTGAATGGGGAGCGATATCGTGATATGATTGAAAACTTTTTAACGCCACAACTGCATGCTTTGGGCTCGATTAACATGTGGTATCAACAAGACGGTGCCACATCGCATACAGCCAGGATTACAATGGAATTACTGCGAGACCTCTTTCCACAACAAGTTATTTAAAAAAATGGTGATGTTGATTGGCCTCCACGGTCGCCTGATTTGACTGCTCCGGACTTCTTTTTGTGGGGATATCTAAAAAGCAAGGCTTATGCAAACAAACCAGAAACGCTTGAGCAACTCAAACAAAATATTCGTGATGAAATTAATGAAATACCGCGTGAAATGTGTGAGAATGTAATGAAAAATGTGCTCAAAAGGGCTCGCATTTGTGAGGCTAACAGAGGCGGACATTTATCTGATATTGTATTCCATACATAATTGCCGACATTAAATAAAACATTTATCAATATAAGATCCATTCTCTTTCATTTAATCAAAAATTATAAACAAACAAAGTAGTATACCTTCCCAGCGGACACCCTGTATATATGTACGCAGAAAAAATTTGTCTTCGTCGACATACACGAATGTAAACTCTGTCCGTGCGGTGACGAGAAACTGGAGCATTACGAAAATTTTTGCAAAAAACTTCAAGACCAACTGTAGCAAGAGGTAGCGGTTGAGGAATACGAAGCAGAAATGAAAAAAACTTTGTAAAGTAGAATCTTGCACATTGTTTTTTCATTACATTCTCCTTTTTATAAAGCAAACTCTAGGCGAAAAATAGGTTGATCAAATTTGGCTTCCTCACGGAAGAAGCTGCTTTACGATAAGTGGAATATATAATGAGGAAGCAATACGCAAGGTGTGCGTGTTTGTTTGAAGTGTAACGAAATTTTAATGATCGATAAATTTAAAAATACGATGTTCTCTATAATCTTATTGCTTGATTTACCGTGCAACTAGGAGGACAAATTTTCAATCGATTGATTGAGCCATTTACGAGTTACAAGCATTTTTAATGATTGCCAGGACAAGTTAAATGCGTTTCACTGCGATCAACTGTTGAAGGGGACAGGGGGGGGGGCTGTTTCATTCGTTATTTTGTTATTAATTTGAAAAAAGGAAATCATCCCTTGATATCTTTTTTTTTCGTAACGCTCTCTGAGAAGCTTTGTTTGTGGATTTCGAACTTAAGACCAACACTAACTTATTAACTATCGACTTAACTACTTAACGACGCAAGCTAACCAGACCAAACCGACTACATGAATTTCTTATACTTTAATACCATTATTTAAATATAACTCACGAACAATAAATACTCTCATAACAGATATCTCAGCTATGAATGTCTTTATAATAGATATCAACGTGAGACCTTTTGATACGAGAAAATTCTTTTGAGATGTTTGACGGGGATCTGTTGTCGTGGGACATTTTTTCCAGGACATTTTGTCAGACTACCATGTCTATCCTGTATACGATAGATAATGTGCAACATAACGCGTAACATTATGCTTAACGAATATTGCATAGGTAATTAATGCACAGTTAGTAATATATTTCAACATGATGAGTGTCGGTCGCTTCGCGATCACACACCGCTATGTCGATTCGTGCGTCACGGAGTACGCAGAAAATTTCATCATACTACGACAATGTAGTCTACGCTTTAACTCAAATACATAGATGGCTGTATGGTGAATTTAAACATTCAGTATTATGGATACCCATGTATGTCCTTCGGCGAGTCGAAGCTAATATATCCGTAACGCGTTGTACATCCACGTAATTGCATTTAACTCAACAGGATGGGAAAATTCCTGAACTGCCGGAGTATTTCTACACGTAAAGGGTTTGGTTAAATATGCGTCAACCAAACACTTGGTAATTCCAACCAAGTTATTAGTTGACACACCAAAGTACTCGGTTGCTTAAAAAATTACTTGGTTTGCCTGGATCAAATGTTTGATTGGCGGATATTTAGCACTCTTTCCCCTGCAGTTTGCTATATCGTTTGAGTTTTTACAGAGACTTTTCGTTAAAAATACCTTCGGAAAAAAAAGAGAGAGGCGAGAGTGAATGTAGGAAGAGAGACAGAGAGAGATAAAGACATTTGACAATTCCTATACTCTGTGATGAGTAGGGTGAATGTGGGATTCCGGTGGTTGGGAAAGGTCGCACGAATTTCACTTTAATAGCAAACGGTACTCTGGCTATTCCGGCTCGAAGAAAACACGGATTGGCCTCGTGTTGTACAAATGGAGTACAGGGGTATACGAGGAAACAAGGTTTATGCGATGTCTGGTGTACATATACTAAACCGTACAGTGTATAGCATAAACTAGTAGAGAGTAAACGCACCGCGTAGTACACCGTACCATCACAGAGTGTGGTTCTTGCTCACCGGCTGCTGATTCAGCCGTTGTACTCTATTCCATTGTCGTGAACCCTGTGTAACGCATATTTTACCGACGACAAACAATATCATCCGTTCATGTGATCAAAAACCAAGCACGATCGACGGGCTATACGGTGTCGGGGTATTTTATCGTGACACTAATTAGCTATCAATTATGATAACTTGTAACGTCCACGCTGTTATTTACTTTTGTCGGATAATCATTAATAAGAAGGTTAAGTGCATCGGTTACACGTTCCGTTCTACTAATTTACCGATCGATGACTAATCTTTTCCGATAAACTTAATCATTTGTAAGCAGTTTCAAGGTTTAGAGTCGTAAAAAAAAATCTCCGATACGCATGCACATATAAAATGTTTAAAAAAAACACAATTCATTTCCGTTCTACGAATAACCATCACATTAAAGAAAAGATAATCTTGTTGCAACGAGAATCAAACCATAATAAAATCATATATATATATCCATCAATGAATTAGGTTACTTATAAATGATTCCACTTATGAAATTTCTTTCATTTCTGGTTGTTAATTACGGTGACGTGACATTTGAGACTGCGTCGGGTCTGACTTCCTTGTCTTGTCACAGTCGATTCGTATTTCGGGTAAATACAAATTAAATTCACTTGCAGAATGACTAATCGCGTATGAATCTAATTTTCTTTTGTCGTCTTGAGAAGTCTTATCTACAACGAAATAATATTTCATATATAGTCGCGCAGTTTTATCGATATGATTTAATTTATTCATTTGAATTTCTCAACAAAAATGTACTACGTAAGTTCAGTGCTTTATTATCAATGAGTGTATTAGTATTAAAAATATATGTTGACAGTCATAAGTATTTTTCCAACGCTTGAGTGAAATACTCGCTGAGCAAAGTGATAGGATGCATAAGAGATGATAAATAAAGTACACGAAAGTCCAGATGGATCCCTAATTGGATTTATCACTTATCACCCGAGAATCTTTATGATTTTCACGTTAAGGGGATTGCCTGAAGGAGACAGCTGAGCAGACCGAGCAAACCGACGGAAGTTCTTCGAACGTTCCTAAGCTCCAGCTCTCCCGTCTTTCTTGAGTGTAAGCGTTACTTGCCTGCTTACTCGCTACCGCGCGACCTCGGTGTTTCCCTCGAGACGATATCTGCAGACAATTTCCCTGCACTCACGCGAAATCCTCTCACCGATCTCTCACAGCTTGCATCAAACTAATGCGATTCGACAGCCAGTTTTATATCGATTCGTTAAAGCAACACTGCTTACGTTAACGGATAGAAGCATCGAAGCGTATTCGCGCTTAACGTCCGTCAAATTACTTCATGGAGTTTACGTCAGAGTCATTAAAGTTAAGTAAATTACTGCAATAAAATTTACACCGACTAGACTATAATTCGACTGTTACCCGCTGCTAATTTAACGAATCATTAGTTTGATTGAGGGCCTCGTCAACCTTTAGTTCCGGAAACTTGACAGCCTCGCTCCTTGAGAACAAAATTATACAACTTTACAATCCGAAGCTTAACTAGCAATAAAAATCTCAAAACTTTTATAATTTAAATTTAAAAAAGAACATTTACATAATTATTTTGTCATTATGCGACATGTCATGTCTTATCGACGGCTGTTCCAATTTTCAGATGTTTTATTTATCTTTATCGTGATAAAATAATGTTTTGATGTATGAACTTTTTTAATGAAAGGATATAAAGTCGTCGAGAAAATAATGTAAAAAATATACATTTTTTTGATATTCCATCAGTTGAAATCTCTTCCGGTAATGAATTGTCAGTGCTAACGGTATGTCGTAGAATGGCCAATGTCGCTTGAAATGCAGGAAGGAACTCGAGAGCCGGCGCACAGACTCGTTGGACGTGATAAAAACAACGAGTTAACAAGGGCCCCCGGGTTCCGTGCCCTCTTTTTTCCAATTCGTGCTCGTCGCGGACTGCTCATTCTATTTTCTTGTCGCGTTGTTCGGGCGCTCTCGTACACGGCCCATTCTGCCATCGTCTCTCGCGGCAAAGAGAATAGAAGTTGGAAAGCGCCAGTGGAACCAATTTCCCATGGGTACTCGGAAATCCTAAGTGCGCGAGCTCGCTCGACGAAAATAATACACGCGCGGCGGCGGTGGTGGCATCGGAGCGTGCACGGGGACGGAGATATCGTAGGTGCAATTTTATCGTTGCCTTCTGGCCCTCTTCTCAAGCCGTCAGTTAGCCCCCGACGTCTCCGCTATACTTAAAGGTCAAATTAATTGATATACTTAAAGTAAGTAACAAAATTGTCGTGCAGCTGTCTCTTAATTATTACACATACGGTCCGTTAAACCGATCCACTAAACTGCTGAACCGTGACCCAAAAGGGCCCTTTGGAAGGAAATAATATTAGAAAATTGTCAACGATTCCATTGAAAGTGTATTGATTGACCGATTATTTATTGAAAAAAATCCTTTTTTATTATTACGTATGAATGAAAACAATATTGGATCGACACTTTAATGTGTACTAGAACATTTTTCTAGTTCAAAAATGTAAGATCTGAGAGTTTCTGAGTAATGGCCATATTAATAACGTCTTTGTACGATCAAGTTAATCTAATTAATTGGGAAGTTAAAATAAAGTCTAAATTATATATTCACTCTCAAATATTTTTAGTGTTTCAACGATTTGGATCGTCGCCTCTAAAAAAACCAGGAAATGTAGCCAAGAAATCTGTTAAATTATCGACATGATAAAAATCCGTTGAAATTTTATCCGATCGTCCTGAAATAATGCGAGGAGGGTAGTGGACGAGTCGGGTACCGGCCAAAAAGCCACTTTCTCGTTCCTTTATAAAGCAGCGTGTAATGAAGCTGAATAAAAATGTGTCTCATTGGCACGAGCTCAACGAATACATTTTGTTGATTGTTTTTAGCACAAATATATTTTCCCGGTGAAATAAAAATGGTAGGTGTTGGCGTGATTATACTTCCGGTTGTATTGAATACAAACGAGGCGAATTAATATGACAAATTGATTTCGGAAATGAAAATAGTACAAACTGGCGGGTAGCTCGAAACGAGAATGATGGATGGAGAGTAAAATTTATAACATGAGAAATTATTTATAAGAGAGCTTGTCCAATTTTTAACATTTTTTAATGATTTTTCACGATGGCCGGCTCTCTCGTTTACCAGGAAGCAAAGTGCAGTTTTGCACGTAGTTTCAGGTATTACATCAGGTGGGAAATGAAAGGGCATCTATATATACCTTGAGGAGTTTGCACGATAAGAAGAAGAAAGCGAGCAGGCGAATGGTAATTCTTAGAAACTTGAATAGTCGAGTGCCCCGCTATAGTAATATCTTGCTTCTGCATCACGCACTTTGCGCCCTGCTCAGACTGCAGGAATAGTCAAGGAAGAGGAGAGAGCAGGTCCGTGTACCGATGATCAAATTTTCCGCTATTATTGTACGTAAGCCCGATTCTTAAATCCCGAAAGTTTTCTCTCTTAAAGCTCTCTTGCTCCATCCTACATCCCTCTACCTTTTCTTCTCCAGTCGGCGTAAGAGAGTTTTCAATGAAAGTTTACAGGCGACTAGCGTGCACCTTTCCACGTTACAGAGATTTCTACACTGCGCTGTATTTGCCGGTGAAAAGTATGTTCATTAAAGGCTTTACCCGAGCGCAGGCAGGAGAGAAGAACGACTGACCTTTTCCGCGATTAGAATGCTTCCTTTTGGGGTTCGCTTCGTGATAAACCACCGGCGAGACTGGTTGCCTAGTCGACATTAATTGCCAAAACTTTATTATGAGATCGTTACACCAAGTGTACCGCTATCCACATATATAACAAGACCTTTCTACGCCAACGACTCTCTAATTAGGTAATTACACGCGTGGGCGCGAACAAACTGTCTCTATAATTGGATGAAAATCGGTTATCGGTGCAAAAGCGACACCAGACCACATCATGGTCTATAGAATGAGAACGAGGGGGGAGAGAGTTCGATCTTACAACTTCGGGGCTTATGAATCGACAAAAGCAGCAGCAGCAGCCAGCAGAAGCACTAGTATCGGAACAGAAAGTGCAAGAGAAACCGAGCGAGGGAATGGACTCAGCGAAACGGAACATATACCTTTTCATCCTTCGTTCTTCCTCTCTCACATCTTCTCTTACACTCGCGCTCGTAGTCCACTCCCGGAATTAGCTTCGTTCCAAGACTCACACTCGATTTACTCTGCTATGGGATACTCCTCGACTCGACTGCGCACCTTATATTTCTCAAAGTTTTCATACCATCCCTTTCCGACTCTCGCGGATACACGAACCCGGGTTCGATTCACGCGACAATTTAGAGAGCAAATTGGCGCGTGTCGACGTATCCAAGACCGAGACTGTCGCAGAATATAACCTAGTAAGTTACACTTCGACTTCAATTTTTAGTTTTCTGTACGTTAGTCGAGATGATGACGATATCCCATGGTCAAATACAATTAAATTTAATGCGGCATAATAATATACTCATTGTATACAAGTATTCTATCAGAGAGTCTCTTTTTGAACTAAGAAGTTGAAACAAATTATCATACAGTAAGAAATAAGTTTTGTTTGCAATTTAATAGAAAAGTTCAGAAGCTAGATTACAACCGATGGCTATTACGGTTTTTAGTCGCTATCACGGATAGTACAATGGAGCTTCAAGTACGCGTTATGGGACTGAATATTTGCTCTAAGCTACGAACATCGTCACAACTTATACACTTGGAGCGGACGTGCCGCATGCGAGAAGCGTTCGGTCATTTGTCCACCTAGGGGCGTTTCGTTGAACTAGCAATTCGTTTGCGTAGTAGCAGGAACTCTAAATTAATTCAGTACCTGTAAAATTCGATATCCATTTATGTTTCAACACAACATATTCTTGGGTATTGAATACTTTATGAATTTGATAACTATATCTTTAATGTAAAAATCTGTAGAATATTTGATCAAATAATTAATTTTTTTGACGTGCGAAAGGAACGGTAATAGTTCGGTTACATTGCCGTTTCGGTCGCGTAGTGTTCTTCCCTCCTCGTTTTCTTTCGTCCATCAACCTTGCCATCGTCGAGTGTTGTACCATGAAGAGCTCGAGAGCTGGTCCTGGTTGAACGTAGCAGCGAATACGTTCCAGTTTGGGGCAATGTTTCAGGCTTACTCAAAGATGAATTAGCCTAATGACGGAACAGCGAGCCCGGAGCAGGGTGTTGAGCGTCACCGTTGTTGATCGAGCACGAGTGGTGTCGTCTGGTTGGATGCACCGGAGAGCATCCTGGCGGCCGACGGGAAGCTCAGAACCCCGAGATAGGAGGGGCCTAAGAGCATGAACCACGGGGCATTCTGTGCAACCATCCAACGACTCGATTCTCCTGTGCATCGAAGGACGCTGATGCTGTTGTTCCTGCAAGCGTACTGAATCCCCTCCAGCGAAGCATGTCTGTAATACCGTGGCAAATCATTCACCACACTATACTGAGTTACCGAACGCCTATCACCAAAAGCAACAGGAACTCGAGAGAAATCCGTAACGTACAATATTCGCGTTACACAAATATCCTAAGCCTTACAAAAATACTTAACGAAAGTATAGTGAAAGGAGCAGAACGTAAAACGTAAAACAGAGAAAGCGTGGATGATAAAAACAAGGAGCGACGAGGATGGTTGGAAGAGAACGAACATTTTTCGTAACGAGCAATCCACAAAAAATTTAACACTGCACTCCAACTCTAACTCAGCACCGAGGCGTTGGACATGCCAAAGTAAACTTTCGCAAAAACATTTAAACGGATAGAAAAAGAATTTCTAGTTTTAAACTGGTATGTCGTGAAGTCTCGTGGAAATGAAAATTCGTGATTTCATCGATGCTTTGGAATGTTTGCAGTATCTGTGAGCCAAGTATGTTCCAATATTTACCAATCGGCAGCTGATACCTTCAGTCGATTATCTTTGAAATTCAATAGCCGATCGTTCCTTGCGTGAATAATCGATGCTTTCCGAGTGTGTCTGTGACTGATACGATGTATCTACGGTATTCGTTGAAACCTCTGTCACGATTGGTTTATCGATCTCGATATCGTAGGGAGCGTACACCTCGCAAATATATAGATTATGTATATAACGAGGGGGGACGCTCCGAGGGAGTTGGCGAAGTTCTCAATGTCAGCGTTATATTTGTTACGCCCGGGTTGGAGGGTTGTACTCTCGACCGCTAATTAGCACATCGAGCGGTGGGATGGCAAGGGGTGGAGAGAAGGGAACGGTCCACGCTACGTGGTGATAGCGCGTGTGACCGAAAATTGCCCGGATCTAATGGCTCGCTCGCTCTCGATATACACGTTCGATAAGGGAGGGCAGAAGTGCCTGCCTATCTGCCTCTCTCTCTCTCTCTCTCTCTCTCTCTCTCTCTCTCTCTCTCTCTCTCCCTCTCTCAATACTGCTGCAGCTTTAACTTACCGCACTGTACTGCGGCGACGTAGCAACCTCGTTAATTGTTATCTTCATTAATCTCGGACGTTCAACACTTTCCCTTGGCTCCCATAATAATACCTACTTCACTTTAGCACATTATGAATTGAGATAGCGTACTTCATCGACTTGTGAAAATCGTTAGAACCTCCCAGTAAACCTGGGTAAGTATGTACACGTGTACCTACGCGTAAAGTAGGATTAGAGAGTTACGTGATGAGGGTTCTCAGAGATATTACTCGTATTATTCGGGACAATTCTTTTCTCCGATCTGCAGTGACATTAGTGGAGGGTTCGGGTGGCAGTAGCAGCAGCGGCCCGGGTGGTTGAAAAATCTCTCGTAAATTCATCGAGATCGTCGTTGCGTCGCTGGATCGCTTGGTCGCTGGTGGTGCTCGCACACCATTTTCAGTCCTATCCAGCCGTTGTCCCGGTGCATTGTTCGATTCCACATAGCCTGCCTCCGATTCGCGGCCATCTATCACACGATCCCTTCCAGTTCTAGCAGCCTTCTCGTACCAACAGCACCGACAGAATACCACCTCGCTTGCGTACGTGGACCTCTCGCTATGCTATTTATTCGGATCGACGCTCGGTTTCACGTTTTCCAAATGTTTTCCTTCTACGAATATGAAATGCTCCCAGCTATCGGTATTTACGCGTACGCGGTATTTCACCCGGGATCATGCTGTCAAACAGGCTGCTCTGCCTCGACTCTGCTCTGCCCTACCCTGCTGCATGTGCTTCCCCCCTCAAAAATACTATGCCATGTCCCCTTGGCTCCCCGCCGCCGGCTGCTTGCGAGTCACGCTGTATTTTGCGTTACGCTTGAAGCGAGAGAATTATAGCTATAACCAAACTAGGATCAGCGAGAATAACCTTCTGACGTTTCATTTGGTCGGTATGATGTTGACTGCTACAATACAGCGTATTATACTCGACGAAGTTACGTGTCGTTAAAGTTTCATCAGAAACAGTAAAGTTTTGTGTATTGTGCTGCAGTAACGTAAGTGAAATCGAGAGGCCGACGTATTTGTTCAAAGATCGAAATAAAGTTTTAATTCCCATTTGACGACGCAAGTTTCATTGCAGCGAGCTTTCGACCCACAGGTCGATCGAACGGTAAACTTACTTGGAAGCGCGTGAACGTGAAATAAATGTTTCGCAACTTATTTCTTTTACGCTTGTAAAGGAACATTGGATCTGGGGTTCACAACACCCCAATTTATTCGGTATTAGAGAAGATATATTTGTATTAAATTCGAAGCCACCTGAACCACGCGTGTGGATGACACTCAATGCGTATTGTAATATAATACAAAGAATATAAATTCAACCCTTGGTATACACACGATTCTTTTCGCGCTGTTTTCTGCACACGATTGCATCGTTGATGTCCCGGTTCATTTTCATGACTTTTATAAGTAAACAACTTTTCTAATTGAACCTTACACATTTTCTGACATTTTAACAAAGTTTTCTCCTCTTTATTTATTTATTTCCAAGTTTTCATCGGTTTGTGATGTGCCGGGGCGTCCAGGGCGCTCGTCATCTTCAACGTCTTCACGGCCATCTTGGAAACGATTATACCACTCGTAAACCCTTGTTTTACTCACAGCAGACTCACCAAAAGCAATATTTAACATTTCTCAAACTTTGCTGCACTTTATTCTATTCTTATAGCAAAATTTAATACAAATTCTCTGATCCATTTTAAAAATCGCCGATCATACTAAAACACGTGTGACCTTTTTGACAACTGACAATAGACTAAATATCCAATATGGGTAATAGAGTACAGCAACTTTTCGGACAAGTTTACCAACACAACAACGAAAAAATCACGCGAATTGGACTAATACAACACGTGAAATTACAAAATTCCCGTTATTTTTTTAACACATCTCGTACAGTCACGCAGGTGCTGTTGCTCTTGGCAGGGAAAAAGACAAAATACCACTGTTTCTCGGTAGCGATTTTAACGTAAATTTCGCATCGTGTGATTCAATACCACTGGTGAACTTTATCGCAAAAAATGTTGATGATATACGTATAAAAAATTTTGATCTACGTATGAATAACGATCCCAATATCATCAATCGAGAACGCGCGTATCATATTTCAGTTACCATAAGGCTATAGTGTCTGCTTTCTCGATTGAAGCACCACTCGACGAAACTATAAAAATCGACGAAACACATTGAATATTATTTATATCGTGTTCAAAGTTTTTAAAAATTTTTATGTGAAAACGTCTTTAGAATCAATGTCGGTTGTCACGATGCAGTCGCGCCCAAATGAGCGAGAATTTCCGTCCGAGTAATTTAAAAGTTGAGTAACTCGGCTAAAAATAAACATAATGCCGCCATCTTGGTCCCGTTTTAGAGAGGAAGAATGAAAGTTTGTGCCAGTACCGCTTCAGCATTCGCGACGGCCGGACATCGCGAACTGTGCACGCGCAAAATGAACCCACGATTTTTGACATTCCGGATTCAACATGTATCCATAAACGGAATTATAAATACCTCAGAGACTAATTATTCGATCCGAGTGAACCAAGTGTTATTTTGAAAAGGATTGTATGTATTACAACTCATTTCTGGTTTCAAGTGTGTATCTCAAAAACTCAAGAATATACGAGGCTATCAATTTGAAAAAGTGTGAAAATGTCCTGTTTTTTCTTAAAATGTTGCGATATATGAGAGCAAAGTACAACCAAAATTACAAAAATCGAGTATGATTGCGTAGAGCAGGGGTCTCCAAACTACGGCCCGAGGGCCACATTCGGCCCGCGGACAGATTTTGGACTATTTCACTTTTTACCACCGGCAACAATGATAATATGGTTTTGGCCCTCGGAACTTACTGGAGTAATCAGTATGGCCCTAAGGCTGGAAAGTTTGGAGACCCCTGGCGTAGAGTACAAACTTCCAAAGAGAATGATACAGAAATCGCCGGGCTCCTACCCAAAACCATCGCGCAGTACTGACGCGTATATAGTGATCGACGTTTGACGAGTTGACATTTTCATGAAAATAACTACAGCAGGGTCGACACTGCCCGTCTTTTTTTAATACAAATCCTTGAAATACAATATGCCTTTTGGAATACTCTCCCTCCCTCTCTCTCTCTCTCTCTCTCTCTCTCTCTCTCTCTCTCTCTCCCCAAGAATCCAAAACATTACTATTTATTACAAATAAAGGCATACAAAGGCCACCTAACCATCTTTTACCACGTGCACCGAGATGCACGCGCTGTTTTTATACACATTATTCTCACTGTAGTTTTTCCTTTGATTGCGACTAAGAGCTAAAAGTGCGAGATCGTACAAGTTTCGAACTATTAATCAAAGGTCTTTCCCTTGGGTTCGCCCTCGTATACAAAGGATCAGTGTACCCAACACAGTCACCTCAGAACCGCGACGACCTCCTACCACCCACTACGTCCTGGGGGAAATTTCCGCAAAGTTTATCAGTCCAATATCCCACGAGTAAATACGCGACTGTTTCGTACCCTGCATTGATAGGGTGTTGAACGGCACGTTACTGACATTTCAATTTTGTTCACATAAGCATGCATCCCTACATCTCACAGCTCAAGTCTAACCGCTTGATTATTGTGACCACTGTCAACGTAGGAACACCCAGAGTTATACGTACACTATGAATCTTCGCAATCGAATCTCGAAGTCAAATTATGAATATATAAAAATAATATCAATTTATTTAAAGAGCAATGAGAATAATTATAACATTGTGAACAAAATTTGTAAATTTTATGTGTTTATAAAATTGACGAAAGGACAATGGGTCTTGACATTTTTTACGTTAAAACTTAAAGAACTTGCTGGCTTTTGAATTAATGAAAACATTTTATTTTTTTCTTAACTGCACAATTATTTTTTAAATGTAAATTATTTTCCAACGGCATATCGATTGAACAATACGAAACAGAAGGAGGCGAAAAACGTATCGAATCGGAAGTTATGTTAAAAATAAATTTCCAATAAATTATGAATGGCAGTGTCATGTACTAGTAAGTTGGTTCGCGATAGTTTGTAAACACTATCAGAAATACGAAATTTCCTCATCGGAACCGATACAAATTGCATAAAATACGTTTCTCTCGTATCAGACTTTCTTCCTCTCCCTCAATTTTTTAACATATTTTTTGTTCCCTCCACACCAGTAAACCCTGAGGCTAGGAATCATCGATCCAGAAAACGCAACGCGAAAAATGTTCATCGGTGTCGAGACGGGCTACAGTTGGTAGGATGTGGAATGAAGAAAGAAGATACGGTTGCCGCATAAAATCGAAGGCGAATTGCATTCCCGTGTCTGGATAATCTGCATGTAGAATGCGCGCTTTTCTCTCGTTTCATCTCCCTTTGTCTCCCTGACTGTGTTCTTTTCCCTCGCCAACTCAGTGGAGCGACTACTCTGTCTCTGTCTCTGTCGCGTATTCTTTCTGGCTCACCCTCCCCCCCCCCGCCTTTCCCGCCCCTTACCTTCCCCACCATTCGCTCCTTCACTCCGGACAGGCAATATGATCGAAGCATGTTTCAAGGTTCGTCGAGCAACGTCGTGTCTCTTCGCATCAGTCGGTGCCACCGCATTCCTCTACGTTTTATTACACGCCTCGATATTGTAGACGTCAATTGATCATATACGCTGCTTGCCGTGTACCGCTACGATTACTACTACTACTACTGCTCGATGGTAGCTGCGTCGGTACACGTAAATGCACCGTTCACAGAACACTGAACAACGTACATAGTCGAGGCATCCAAACAAAGTGATGCGGTAACTGAAATACACGTTGGTACGAGCGCCTGAGGTGACAATCTCTCCTGTCGCTGATTGAATCAAAGTAATATTAGGATCTCCATAAGAAATTCCAGGGTTCTAGCCATCTTATTCATTCAACCGTTTCACTTATCATCTACAAAAGAAAAATCAAAATTACGCCACAATTTTATTCGTTTTAAAATAAGGTACCTTTCAGTAAAGTGTCACAAATGTTAATTTGTTAAATTCGTGAATAAAACGCTCGTCATCGCGCGTCTGCGCAGCAATAGTACAACACAATTAAGACAAAAGGCTCACTCACCCGCAAAAGTTATTCAATAGTAAAATAAATCTTAATTCTTCCCCATTGATTACTTTCTTACCGCAAAGATTCCATCGATCTCACTTAACTTTCTCTCAGGAAGGTGGAAAGTGCCTTCTCCTGCCAACATAGGTTCAATTAGTCTGTTCTAATACGAACCGGTGTCCCCTCACCCTCGAGTGGCTCTGGCGCTGGTGCTTTCCTTGAGGTTTTCTACAGACCGGAAAGTATCCGGACCATGCGAGTTCAAGTGGAAGTTGAGAGAAAAACGGCGAAGAAGTGGAAGCCAAGGACACGACGAGAGAGCTGGGGCATTCTCGTGACTCGAATTATAAAAGCTTGGGCCGCGGATAGCTCTTGTGAATAGACGGTCGCGGAAAATGGTTTCTATCGTCCGATAGACGGAATACTTCCTCGAGGAATTGTTGAGCGATCGAGCGAGTAAAAGCGGGCACGAGAGCAGGAAGAAGAGAGAGAAAAAGAAAGGGGGACAGAGAGAGAGAGGCCGCGCGCGCGTGTGTTGATGTGAGCCGGGGAACAACTTCCACCGCGATGTAAAAACCCGTACAACGAAGATGAGCCTCGTCCCAAGGATAGCGGGAGAGGTCTTGGCGAATCGCGTATTTGCTCCTGTAACAGAGTAGACAGCGTAGCTGAAGGAGAACCCACGTAATTCCATTTGTTTCCACGACGGGACTCGAACACGAACCCTGGCAACCATGGTCTAATTGGGTTACACATTACTTACGGGTGAAGTGGCTATTCAAGCGGCATATAGACGCACAGGCACCGGAATATGTCATAAACCCTTGGTAGCGGTCGAGAGTGTAAAACCATGACCCGGGGATGAAGGAGGATACCGAAAATAAATCGCGGAGAGACTCTCGACCATCGACCTCTCGGCACTCTCGACTACGACACTCATAGTTTAGAGAACTCTGGAACAGCCTAGACCCGCGTGTATCTCGCAGCCAGCCAGCCAACCCACCGACCCACCGACCCTCTTTTCCCTACACTTTCCATGCTCTCACTCTTTTCGCCCAGAAATACGTATAACCAACACGAAGGATCAAGTGCGACATCTCCCATGGATGCTCGTGGGAACTGGCAGAGACTCCGAGCTGTTTAAAGAGGTACCTGACGACATGCCCTTAATGAGTGTATAAAGAAGGTGCCAACAGTAACGATCGTGGACGGTCATAATGTATGCACCGAAGTTATATGTATGTACGTGCGGAAGCGAAACGAAGTAACGGCAAACGGATGCTTTTGAACGTTCATAAAAATAAAAATATGCGAGACTTAATAGAAGTGTGGAATATCAAAGAAAAGGTAGCGAACCAAGAGGGAGGGATGACAGTTGAAAGAGCGCAAAACTCTTTTAATACTAGATGTGTATGTAGAAATAATGTCTACGTCAACCGACACATAATGAAGAAAAAAAAAAACTAAACAGGAATTCATGAACTATTCGCAAAGATGTTCACATATGTGCATTTCTTTCAATCGAAATATCGTCGTGGCTGCATGAATGGAGAAATAAAGCACAACGTTTGTAGCAAAATAGAGGAAAACTTAAGCGTCGAATATCCCTGGAGGCTCCAGAGAGTACATAGCAAGCTTTTCTCTAAAAGTTGGGCGGCTCCAGTTTACGAAAACCCAGATTCTCACTACTTGACTCGGTGAAATTGTATATCTATGTATATAGGTGGTACGTGTATAGCGATGTCCCCGCATCTACTTCTGCTTCTCGGAACATCCGAGAGTTCCCGGCGAGTCCCTGCGCCGAAGGAATATCGTGTGTACACCGTGAGCGAGGCTGGCTCTTGGTTAGCTCCGAGACTCAGCAACGAGAACGATGACGTTTCTAGCTGATCTCTCCTTCGCAGAGTCGGTCCAGCGGCAACAGCAGACCAGAAACCATAGTGCAGTTAGACATTCCCGGTAGCCACAATCAAGTCTTGCCCATTGTACGTGAATTCTCGATGGGAGGAGGAACCAAAACAGTGGTCTATGGATAGATAAATGCCACCTAGGTTTCTCCCGGCTTTCATCAGGGAGTGAGAACAGCGCGAGCAAGAGAACGGGTGGGTGTATTGACCAGCAGCCAGTTGTTCCAGGGAGCTAGGACACTATACTCGGTGGAGCGCATCCTCGGCGATCATCCTGGCTAGCATCCAACACCCTCCGCTATCCCATTTCTCCTACGATGCGCCCGATTCCTCAACCATGGAGATCTGGCTCGCCTCGCTCTTGGCTGCGACGACAAAAAGGGATCACGAGAAAGGACAGCGGATGTAGGAACGGGAGAGAGAAAAAGGGAATGGAATATGGGCTGCCGCACCGTATACACGCGCTTTATAGCAGCGTTCATGGTTTAACGCAATGTGTTGATGCGGGGCACTGTGTGTTGCGAAGCTGATAATGAGATATGTATAAGAGATCTCGGATTCCGTTACTCAAACGTAATCGAGCAACAGCCACGCGCCGGTCTCCTTCTTTTCTTTTCTCTCTATTCTTCTCGTATCGGTGCTCTGCATGTGCAGAGTGATTCAGAACCGACGTACCCAAGTGTACGAACATTTTGGTATTTTCTGTCAGTAAATTACAAACAAAGTATAATTTGTAATACAATTAAAAAATTAATAAAATAGTGAGTTTATGATAAAGACTTGAAATTTTTGAAATGAAACAAATTTATAATTATAAAGTTATTTTATAACAAACACGTAAAATATTTTTGTGGGTCAAATAAATGTAGATTAAAATAATTGCGGTGAATTTTGTGAATGCAATGTCCGTGACTGGAACTCAGAGTCCACACTGGTTCAACTTCTGTATCACTCGGTACACATTCCATCCACTTTCGCAACGAGGATTCCTGCAGGGCTCAAATTACTCCTGCGAATGCGCTTGTAACTTGGTTTACGTTTCCAAGCCAAGAGATACCATTGGCAGAAACAGCAACACCGGGAAATACTCTGGAACATTACATACGAAACTAACATGGTGACATCAAGAATGAAAGTAAAACGAGAATTCCGCGGTCTGTGGCTTGCACATGCACCCGCTTATGAGCTCGGTTTACGACCCTCCGATTTGGCATAACTTCCACCTGTTCTGTCTGTTTTTTTTCCAAAACTTTCGTTGATTTCGTATCGACTTCCTACATAGCTTTCATCGACAGACTCTTTATTCTCAAAATCTGTTGATTCAACTCTTTTTGTTTTCTCCTTCGTCAATTTTTTTTTCTTTCAAACTTGACACACAATTTTTTTACTCCGGGCAAAAACAAAGGTTTGCCTTTATGGAAATAATTATTAAAACTATATATTGTCTGACTCGGAATAGGGGATAATTTCATATTCTTACAATTAAAATGCTACAGCTTCTTTGAAAAAAGACCAAATGAAAGATTAAATGCAAAGTCTATTGTTTTACCAGCTGTAGCAATAGATGTTTCCAATAAATGTCGACAATATACAGCGATGAAACTGAGAACTTGTAGAAAGTACTGCCAAACTATTTTGGAAAAATTACTAATAAAATGTCACCATAAAATGTAGTTTTGGTATTGAAATTCACGATAATACGCTCACTTACTTTTCATACTTTACTTGAGATGAGGAGAGTAAAAAAAATTTTTTTTTTGATTAAAAAATTATTATGCTTTCGTCTGAAATATACAACAAAAAAACTTATATGCAAATAGCTTGTACAAAATGAGTGTTTCGGTACAGCGATATATCAGTTACCTCATGTAGTCGCTCGAATCAGATAAAAATAAACCATTTAAAGCAGTTATTTTGATGGGGAATGTAGCGACGATTATTCATACCTAATATTAAGTTTCAAAAATTACGTAGACAGAATAGACTTAACGTTAAAGTACATTGCGGTTATAAACACAAATTCACTTAGAGTCTTTATCGTTCGTGATCGATATTTCAAATTATCTTATCCAGTTGCGGCCTAAGAATTTACGTACCATACCACCTTTTGGTAACGAAACACGTACCAAGGAGTAACCCGACCTGCCAAACTATCGATGTAGCCATTCGGCAGGGGACATGCGACGACAATATTACAGTCAGAACGAAGCACAGCTCGTTGATAAAGCCCATTTCATAGAACGTCATCTTCCGAGAACGTTTCGTAACATTCGCCATATCGCGTGATTCGTTGATAACTTTACTCCAGTTATTTCACGACAATTTCCCATCGATTAAAATATTATGAGAAAGTCAAGAGTTGCGATTACGTTATTCGTAATTGCTTTTACTTGTTCAGCACATGAGGGAAAGTATGTAAAAAGACAGGAGACAGGGTAGATAAATGCTGTTGCAGCTTTCAACTTTTCCAAACTTTAAAGGTTTGCAGTCATGGAAATGACTATTAAAAAGATTTCTATCTCATATTTATATGATCTTACGCGCAATAGGATATGATTTGATATCCTAACAATTAAAATGCCAAAGTTTCTCTAAAGAAAGACGAGATAAAGGTAAAAGTCTACTGTTTCCCTCGCTATGGCCATGGATGCTTTTAACGAACTTCTACAATATTCAGCGCAAAAACTGAAAACTTATAGAAAGTACTGATAAATTACATTTATATACTCGCTAAATAACTTTGAAAAAATGACTAATGCTATAAAATACTGCCTCTGAAAGTATTTTAAAGCAAACCGTAGACATCTTTCGCCACCCAAATATATTATGCTATAATAATCGGGGGAAGCTTCCTCCCAACTGTAAGTAAAACTCTTTTTTTATCCACTCCTATAAAAATTTCATGCAGTTTGGAGATATTTTTATTCCCAATTAGCAACACGGTACACGTCTACAACGGTTTGAAATATTTTTCATGCGAATAAAAGTCGAGATAGAAAAATCGAGTGGAAGGGATGAAAAAGAAACGAGACGGAAACGGAAACTCCGTTTTGGTTTGATACGCCAGTGCTGTCGAGGTACTATCAACTGTGCAACACCGCACCGTTATCGAAGCCAATCGTTTCCGGATCGTTTTCTACCGGCGACAAGCTCCCTTCGCCCTCTACTGCAGGCTTGTAACACGTATCGTCCGCTGCGTCACCTCGCACCGGTATCTCTTCGTCAACTCCCGCGAATGCCATCGACGTATACCACCATAGAATATATATAAACCCCTGTTGTACGCATTAGGGTATGCATGTATAACGAACTGTGCATGCAGAGCTTTCGCATCAGCGATTCCGTGACGTTTAAACTGAATGCGACAAGCGTTTATATCAACAAAGCCCACTCCTCTCTAGAGATATAGGTACTCGTTATAGTATAAATAAAGTACGGTGGAGAGTGACAATAAAAAGAGGGAATATAGCGAAAGTATAGAATGGGAATGAACGTTGTAGAGTACACGAGGATAAAAATTCACTAAAGCTGTATTACTAACTAGATTTTAAAGCAATTTTTATCAAACTTTGACTTCCCTTGGACGGTGTTGCACTTGACTCAGTGTCTTATCATACGGGTTTTAGGGTGAGGCTTTGAAGTTTGATGATTGTTTCATGAGATACACAACAGCATCGCGAGCAATTAACTTCCAAAGGGTACTTCAATCTACTCGGGTATTTATAATTAATTACGGAAGAGGCGTTGACGGTATTCAGTATAATTTTGTGCTTGGAATGATAGTGAAACGAAGGCAACTTTACTTGGGATCCCGTAAATAGGACATACATTGCAAGATAAGGAAGAAACAAAGTTATAGACATATCAGCAAAGCAGATACCTTGGCCAAAATTCACGTCTTTTTTCAACTATATCGACCGTTTTCCAAAAGTGACGAAATTTTCTTTTTTTTTTTCGCTCCGATTTTTCACTATAATTTATCGAGATTCCAGAGACCACAATTTTCCCAGATTCATAATCAGTGAAAAACTGTCAATCGGATAAGATGTGAACAGAATAATGTACAAAACTGAAAATCGTAAATGAGTTCAAACTTTTATTATGATGAAAAAAATTCTTCTTTCATCCAAGTCATTAATTCGTATTTTATGGGACATCACGATCAGCAATCTTTACGTTTTTCCAGGAATGTGTAAGATTAAAAATAAAATCGTTACCATCCGAATGAGACGCAGAATCGAAAGTATGACAGATACAAGTCCACGTTTACTCATATTTTTATATGCAAAACGTATATCATCATTCACCCGATTATTATTCACCAGTGATATTGAATTATTCACACGTATCTCTCACCAGAATCACCGCGAGAGAGTCCGCCGTCGCCGCGCGCGTACGTCGTCGTTGCTGTCCCGAAGCCCGAGAGCAGCGAATTATTCAGATATCACTCCATTCGCGTGCTATGGCTCGGCTAGTGCTACGTAAATATACTACTACTCTACCTGGGGGTTGCATAGCACACAACGCTCGCTGAATAGACAAGGTTTTATGATTCATATCGACTAAGCGACACAGTTATTGGTCGCATAAGAAAAAATCATTTTTAAATCAGATTCTCGCATAATTTTTTTACGTTTAGTCAAATACTTTTAACTACAGAGACTGCCAATGTCTGCCAAAAGACCAATTACAGTATCCCTCACCCTTTCCGATGGGTGATTTACTTCGTCGTGTTTCAACTATTCAAATTTTTTTACCTTCACTTTTTTATTTAACGTATTACTTCGCGAATTCAACTAAATATCGGTGTCGGCTTTTCTACCGCGCAGCATCCAATCAAACTTCCACCGATGCAATCTACGGCTTCCCCACGTTCGTAGCTCACCGGAGCTACCACTCGTCTTGTAAATTTAGCTACACAACTGCAGGGAGAAATACGTAGGAAAGAACGAGATGACATACCGCTATTTTACTTTAAAACACAGAATTCTGTTCGCCAGTTGTGGTACAAAGATTTATAAAAATAACTAAAATCAATTGAAAGCGTGAAATGTTTCTTTGAAGATTTTTCTTCTTCCTAAATTCTAGTGAATGACCTTCCACCTTAAATTTAATTTTGGATAGAGGATGTAATGCAATTATTGTTTAGAACATTGCACCATCGGCATTGGAATCGTGCAAATGCTTCCTTCGGAGAAAAGTGATCATGTATGAATCATATTTAATTATATACAATTACTAGGATTTCGTATGGCTCGGATGCTGCGCGCTCTCGCAACCGATCGAACATCCTCTGTTCCTATCAACGACAACACCTCACCTCGATCATATCATTGAACGCCCATATCCTAGACTCGGAAAGGGGACGCCAAGGGGTGCTTGGAACAGTCCGGGACGGAAATCCAAGGAGAACTTAAAATAAACCAGGCCAATAATTGCTATCATTAGCAGCAAAATTTATTATCTGATAAATCTAGAGTGTTTTCCTGAGATTTCAATCATCCGTTGTATATTACAAAGTTCGCATACACAATTATTGTTATTTTTGAAGTATCTTTATATTTCTAACCGAATTAACGGGCGGAGAATATTTTACTGTGTCCCTGTGCCATTTTGTCATATCCTCATCTACCAGCGTCGACACCAGTAGCGTATTGTACCGGTATCGTGAAAATTGACTCCACGGCATACCTGATTGATTTGAACTTCTCCTATCAACGCAAAAAAAAAAATGGGTCAACATCAGGAATACGAAAATTTACGATAAAATAACAAGGGTCTGAAAAATCATCACAGCAGAATGATATAATGAAAAAAAACTATACCCGCGGCGGCCCGTTGTCCAGAATGTTCGCCGAGCGTGAGAAGTTATATTCGCATTTCCAGCGAGCGGTGCGAGTGCCGATAGCCGAACCAGCGGTAACAAAACAAAAAGCAAACTGAAAAAGCAAAAGGTATGAGTATCCAAAAAGAATGTAGGCAGTGAAAATCGATGTGACACGACAAAAGCCAATTTTGTATAATTCAAGAGACATTCGCTTCTGGCGTAGTGGCTATATTTCTAAATTCCAGAAACGGCAGTCCTTGCGAAGCAATGGTAAAACAAACGTCAATAGTATAGAGGCACGAGCGAATGCACTTCGTTTGATAGGTAGAGAGCCGGCAGTGGTAGTAATAGAGGTTCTCCCCAAGCTCTCGCAACCAGGAGGAACCGAATTTCTGTTTATAACGCTACAAGCTTTTTTGTATTTTCCGCGTTCATCCCCCTCCTTCCCTCTCTCTTCCATGTCCCACGAGTTTCTCGAAAAAATATGTCCCACGCGAGGCAATCCCATAAAATCCCGAACTCGTGCTGCAGAAATGCGCGCGAGAGCTCGGCCGTGCTCGCACGCTATCTGGAAGGTAAAACATTTCAACGCGAGAAGAGCGTAGAGGAATAAAGGGATATAGCGGTAGTGAGGGCGGGAGGGAGGGAGGAAGAGAGAGAGAGAGAGAGAGAGAGAGAGAACTTGCGACTGTGAAGCTGGCAGACTTTTACTAATATATACGACGTCACTCGCTTTCTTTCTCTCTTATTCCACACTTTCCAACCGAGTATTTCAAAGGTGCCGAGGAGTGCGCGGAGAGGGTGAAGAGGGGATGTACGAGGAAAAGAACTCGTTGCCGAAAGAGCGCAGGATGAAGGCAGACTACGAGATGGAGGGTTACAACGAGCTGGATATACTACGTGGAACAGAGAGGGAAAGATAAAGCAGGGAAAGGAAGACAGAAGAATCCGGTGAAGCCTGTGACGCCGAGTATTCGCGAAGAAATAATAAAAACCGCGAAATTTCCAGCTCGCGCTACTTGCACTGTACTTGGCTATGCGCGCCTGGGGTGCGAGCCACCCGCAAAGCACGCGCAGACGACGGGATACCCCAAGCTCCGACGCCGCAACGTCGTCGTCGCGCCAGCTTCGTATAACTACGTACCTCGTACGAGATACCACATTACGTAGCATTATCTCGTAGAGAACCTTTATTCACCATCACATTCGTCGGAGATTATCCCCGCGTCTACTAGATACGACACGAGGATTTTCATGAATAGGAGGTAAATTATTTAACCAAGAAGGTAGGAGAACGAGGATAGGCACTTTGGATGCCTCGGCTTCTACGTCTTCTTCTTCTTCCTCTTCTTCTTCATCTTAAGGTTTATTTTCATTTTATTTTTTTATTCTTTTCTCGCACTATCTCCTCCCCTTCGTTTCCATTTGGTTTGCTCGTTTTCGTTCCCGTTCTCGCCCTCTCAGCTTTATTTCAGCTATTTCTCTGATATACCTCTCCAGCAGTAGTTTTGCTGTGCTGCCATCTACTGTTCGTATCGCGTGCGGGATAGTGTTCCCCAACGGATCAGTGATATGGAGGTTATCCGCGATGCCAGCAAAAAAACGGATGAAACGTGCAAGATACCACTCGTGTCCTCTCACAGAAACCCCTCGCTCTAAAGTGTCGACCTCGTGAATTCGTTACCCTTGTGTTTAAGCCATTTCAATCTATGTTGCGTGTTCCAATGTATATGCGCCTGTATATTGCCCGAACACAAATAACCAGGCTGGAGTTCAGCCCTTATAAGGCTTTCTCCGAAATTATATCCGACTCTGATCCGACTTGTCTATCTGGTCCAGGTCAGGGATATGAACCAGATGCGGAGCAGAATCATAATCTGATCAGGCTCTGGTTAGGCCCGAATGAGAATCTGTTGGGGCCTCTGAGCACGTTTGGAAGTGATGTGGAGACAGAGTTAAAAATGACTCATTTCTCTCGGACTCGGATATTCTGGAAACGTCAGAGTCGTGGGGTTCGATCCGTGCCACATTGACGTACTAGTGGGCACACGCTTCCGATATTCCTACAAAGATCAGGATTTCAAAAAAATATGTTAAAACTTTTGAGGTGCAGTGTCGGTATCGAGCCTCCCTTTAACTCTCTCTGCTATTCTTTCCTTGAAGAAAATAGTTTCAAGTTCGTACTTGAGGCGTGAAAGGTGTATATAGGGGAAATACGTTGTGACTATACGCGTTCATATGATTGTTGTAACCTACGCACGTTATTTTAACGAAAATGTAAAATTGTTGATCAACGGAAGTGCATCGTTTGTAACGTATCGATCATTTAAAGCATTTTACACGTAGACATAACGTTGGTAGCTATATTGAAGGGTCTGAGTAACCTTAAAATCATAAAACTGAAATTTTGGTGAAGGTGCGCTATAAAATTTTACAACTTGATAAAAAATAAGCCCACTTAAAAATACACAAAAAAAAACGGAATATCCGCACAAGTGAAATATTTTTTTTGTAATTTTTTTGATCGGTGCAAATACTTTTTTTTCATTATCAACTTGTCGTAGCGTTCAAGTAGCAACGATATATCAAATTGGCTTTTGAACGTCTCATTGTTTTTGTATGAAAACTCTGTCCGGTACGAAGTATAGAAATCTTTATTTGGAGTTCATGCGCAGAAGATATATTCACTTCTGTAGTAAATACTTTTTCGCAGTCACTTTTCAAGTGGTATTTTGTATCAAGTTGCAAGATTTCATATATGCCGTATGCAAGTCAATTTCATTTTTATCATTTTGAGTTCACTCGGTCTACTTAAGTACATATAGTGCAGTTAGTATGCAGAATTGTTCAATTGAGTTAATTGAGAAACAACTCACTTACTAATAATTAGTAGATAATTTTTAATGTATAATTAATTAAAAATCGTAAATTTATCCATTGAAGTATACATTTTCCTTTTCATTATTCCAACTCTCGACTGCTTAAGCTTCTGCTCGAGTATGAATAAATTATTGTGATACGTTAATTTGGCAATTCTGATCAGGGAAGATGTAACGATACCATATCCGACCCAGACTCGGCTGACATCCCTTGAACCTGATCTGGCTTGCCTTTCTCATACATAAAATGTTCCTGATTTAACATCAAGATATTCCGAATAAATTTTTGCTCACGTGTAATACCAGACTCGCTCGTTAGGGGTGTAAAATACATTAACGGGCTTTGAAGGAGACTCCCGATCTTACGGTATATACTGGTGTAATTGAAGAAAACCTCTTAATACTAACAATTCAGACATCTTTCGTCATTAATAAAACCACTTTGAATACAGGATGCACCATTTTTGTATAATTTATTATTCTATCTAGTAAGCTTTGTTTAGCGCTTTTTTAAACGTCAATACTCCATTTAACGTACCGTACAATTCGCTGGGTTGAAAATAATCATAAAAAATATACATAAAGACTTAAACAATTAAGTTTTTATAATTATTTCGTAAAATAATAAATATATCCGTGTGTCAAGTGATCAAACGAATTTATTCTCAACTTTGAAATATCATGAAACGTATTTAAAACTCACACGAGTTATAAATTTAACATTTTCGTAAACATAACGTTGTTTTTCAACTAATTTATCTAAATGATGATTCGTTCAATCATTGCCGAAGACTTTTGTGTGTTAAAAAGTAATAAACTTGCTATATGCAGATATTCAAACCCAAGATACGCTTCGATTACGAACATAGCAATTTATGACGAAAACGATGATTCTAGGAGAGCATCTCCGAATAAACTAGACTAGCGAATCACGATATACGCTTTGCCATCATCTCCGGTAGCCGACTGATGACCTGTGAAATATGACGCAGGTCGATGTGGGAGGAGCTGCGGGGAGGGATGGGAGGATTACATTTTTCGGGATAACGAAAGACTACGAACTCGATAAGAGATATTTTTTTTTTCTTCGCGAACACAGATACACGACTCGTCTGTCCCTTTGACGACGGAGAGTGAACCCGAAGGTCTAGTCTCTACCTCGCGCGCACTTATCTCTGATTTTCAAGCTCTGTGCGCCACACGAGTATACGACGACAGACAGGAATCGTACAAGAGGACGTGCTCTCGACTGAGACTTATAAGAAAAAGTAACGAGATTCGGCGACGTCTCGATCTTTGTCGTGGTTATCGTGCAGAGGGTCTGGTGTGAAAGCCATAATAAGAGCCGCGAACAAGAGGGTGAGAAAGAGCTTTTATCCCACGGGCATTTAATCCGCCTCCGATGACAAATATTCGAATACAAAATGTAATACTGCCAAAAAGCGTTCGTTTCAAGGAGCACTCATACCGTGTCGGAAAAAATGAAGAAAAAAAAAAGTAAGAAATATATTGAAATAAATAAAAGTGAACAGTAGAGAAAAAACACGTTCAGAGGACCACTCGGTAATGGAATAGACCAAAGACCAACCGAACTAGTATTAATTCACTCTCGACGTGGGTTGTACTTTTCACTCTGTCCCTGGGATAATCGTAACTTTGAACACCCCTGCCCCCCCCCCCTCCTCCAAAAGCAGAACCACTAAAATCGCGTGTGTGCACAGTTACCCACTGCGACCGACGAGGAAGCGAGCTTGTCGTGGTGGAGGTACCACCAGCGCTGATGTACGAAAAGTATTTTCTCTGTATGTTACACGACGTACGATTTATTATTTTATGCATATATACGGGTGACATTTAGCGAGTGTCGTGTGCGTTGAAGAGTGATGGTGTGGAGGCAAATGTGTCCTGGGGCATTTAGTCTCAGCAGTGAATTAAATTGCAAGAGGTATTTTCGAGGAAAAGCCGCCGGGTCAACGAGGGCCGCCGGGCTTTGTCACAATACGGAAAAAACATTTAATTCAATCGTTCCACGAACAAGCAACAAAACATGCTAGAGGAAATGAGGGGTTGTGAGTAATAATAAACTGATGCAATAAAATGTACAAAATTGACTTGTACGATGGAAGAGAGTCGAAAACGGTTTTCAGTGGTTTTATGAAAAAATTTAATTGAAGGTACGCTAGAAAGGGAACGAAAGATGCGGTCTTGAGCCACACAATAAAATCATCCAAATGAAGAAGAGCCGTGGCTGAATGGTCTGAAGTTCTAGCCGCAATGGGACGCTTTTGCAATGATGTTGTAATAAAATTAGTAACCTGAGGGGGTGAAATAACCAGGGGACAAAGGAGGAGGAGAGAGAGAGAGAGAGAGAGAGAGAGAGAGAGAGAGAAAAAGTCGACGAGATGAAAAGCCGAGGAACATCACTCTCATACATACGCATGCACAGAGTACGACAATAAAATTGTCAAGTTCGTTCAAATATTCGTCAAGTGTGCGGATTCACATTTATATGCACAGTATCTATACACACCGATAGAGAGATATAAATTGAAGTAGCACTGGGGTACAACGCAGTAGGTAAGAGATGACAAACGCCAATGCCACAAGAGCCACTTTTTGGCGGTCATGCCTGACTATTTTATACTTTTTTTTTACTCCTCTCTGACGCGATTTTTTAAAAACTTTTATTTCCATAGCCGGCACACAACCACGGGGTATTCTACCCCTTCCTGATTTACTGTACCACAACTTTATAGTCTCTATCAATAGTAAGGTTGACATGCAAACGGCACGTGGTTGCCGGAACGCGAGCGAGAGTGAGCGAGTGTTTTAGGCACGGAAAATTCAGCAGCCAGAAGCCCTCTGCGGAACTGGGGAGCACCCTGTCCTCTCTCTCTTTCTTTCTCTCTGTCTCTCTCTCACCTCACCTCACTTCACCTCACTTCACCTCTCTCCCACTCACTTCGTCCCTTCAAACCCCAGCCCCCCTGGCTCGCCACACCGGACAGGTATATACGTGTAACATAGATATAACCGAGGAGAGCAGACTCTGCGGTACGTAGTATAATGGGGATGGAACAGTTGGGCAAGAGCCTACTATAGTACGTTCCAGCATATTACACGCTCAACTGATCCCATTGCTCGGCGCTTCTCGTCGTCGCTTCTAGCCCCGAGACACCATCATCCACTCTACTCTTGGGTGGGTAAGAAGGTTCAAAGGCCGCACAGTCTGACGACTCGTGCTGCTGCTGGTGCAATTTGCTATGGTGTTGAACCAACGAGCAATGAGGACGAACGAAACCACTCGATATTCGTGCGGAAAATTGAGTTGTTTCAACGAGGTATCTCGGAGACCACAGTCTCCAGCACTCGAGAGTCATCGAAACGATCTGGAACACCCAGGATGTACTGCGAAATTGGGAAATCTTTGTAAAGATTTTTCGATAAATTTGTATTAAACTTATCGGGTATTGCGTCGTATTGAACTGAGTTAAACATCAAACCTTGCATTGTATACCACATAATTGGGATTCGTAGCAAATAATGCAATTAAATTCCCAATTAATCAACTGTCTTTCTACCAATTCTCGAAGAGTTGACGCCCTGCATAGACTTTCGGTACCTTAAATCTGTTTGCTGATGGACATCAGAAATTGATTGTTCAAAAATTTCCAATTCACCAGATAGAGAAGACCAGGACTGGATTACTTTTTATTATTTTTTATTCTCAATATTCAATTATTAATGGAAAATTTTTAGTTTTATTTTTCATAAAAGTACGAAAGGTACGTTTGTAGTTACATAGCAGCTCTTCTTATTTTTAAACAATTCTTCTATGATCTTGCGAGTTTATAGAAGTTTAAAAACATTTCGTTATTAAAAATTTCACTTTATCCAGTATTTTCGCAATTTTCTGATAATCATTCTCAAGAAATATGTATTTCGTCTCAATAGAAAAAAAGTTAACTGTTATCCAATCTATTCTGAGGCGACTGATGTTTAAGAAAAAAGCAAATTCGGTTTTAATGTACAGTAGGATAGACAAAGTGAATTCAAATTTGCTTTGGCCTAAAATATAAACCAGCTTTAAGTAAATTGGATAAGTTTTTGTTACCGATTACACAGTTTCCAAAGGTGCCTCATCATCACCATAACCCTTTATAAGTCATAAGAATATCCCCATTCCTTGGGTCTACCATAACCACGCGTTACCCCCACTGTACTCTTCATAGTCCCACTTCAGGATGGTTTCGAACGTTGTAATTTGTAAAGGATTAACTGAAATATATGTGTGCAATACTATATTGAAAATACATTCAAATTAAAGCTACGGTATATATCTTCGATATTAAAACGACAAATGGTTCTACATGTCGATTATATTTTTGAATATGTTTATTATCCATGAGGGAAGTCCAAAACGATAGTAAAGGGATATAAAAAAAATATGATTAGGCAATCCGCCAATTTATTTCGTTAAGACAACCCGCCACGGTGAGCCTGACTCCCATCGAATTCTCCGGTAATAACAGAACGACTCGCTTGTTAACGAGAGAAGCCACTTGGGTGAAAAGGAAAAATGTATGATATATAAAACAAAATGTGAAAGGATTCCCGTAGATGAAAGAAACCTTAGAGCAGAGTGGACCCAATTAAAATGGGTTTCTTCGGAAAGGAATTGTGTGCGGCTAAAACATAACGAGGCCGGATGGTGCGGTCGTGGAATTCGAATCCATAAAGTTACGTAAATTTACTTCCCTGTCTCGGCACACTTAGCCATGGTATATATACCACTCTGCTGCCGCTGCCGCCACCACTGCTGCCGCCACCGCTGCTGCTGCTGCTGCTGCTGCTGCTACCTCTACAAAAGTCGTGACTCATGAAAAATTAATTTCTTAATCGCGGTAATTGTTGTATAAGTTATGGCACCTGGAGGGTAAGGTAAGTGCGCGAGTTACGAAGCAGAAGGAAGAAAGGGCGCAAGAAGAGAAAAAAAAATACATAATTTTCCTTTTGTACTTTCACGATGTGGCAGGAGTTGCGGCAAGTGGACATCAGACGAGAGACGAGTGTTGTTGTTGTTGTTACGGTCATAAAATAATTTTGTTTAACGAAAGGAAAAGTAGCGCGTTGGGTTGGATGGCAGCTGACAATGTTGGCGTCGCCGTCAGTGGAAGTGATGTCGATCCCTGGAGGCCGAGGAGAGGTGCGAGAATCTGAACGACGGAGAAAATGTATTATATTCGCAAAATTGCTATAGGATATAACAACGTCGTGTTGGTCGAGCAGAAATACTGTAGGTGTAGCTAACCACCAACGTCATACGAATCGCCAGGCTTTTATGGATTAGGGGATTACCGGTGTTTCATTTAACAGAATCTCTTTGTCTCCATCAAATTTTATCGTCCGGGCACACTTTTTATATTGATCTCTCGTAAAAGAGTCTATTTTGGCCCTTTACGCTATAGATTTTTAACTTGATTCGAGTAGGGACGTCTATAAATTTTTAGTGTCGGGGGGAGATCTTGTCATCACTGATTACATCATCACTGGTACTTGTTCTTCACCTCTTTAAAAAGTAAGGAAAACCTAAGATAAAATAATTTTTTCGTCAAATAGGATCCCAGTCGCCCAAAATTAAAAACAAAAATGATCTCACAACGAGAGATTTTCTTATTCTAACTCAAAATTTATTCTGTAAATTCGGAATTTCGAGGGAAACACCTTCATCAACAAAATAAACTTGATATTACAAATGTAAGTACAAATAACAAACAAACAAAAAAACTTCGACGCTTATTTCTTTCTTCTCTTTTTAGTGTTTAACCCTTCAGATACGGGTGATGCACCGGTGCATCATACCGATTCTGTCGTATCGACCGGTGAATTCACTATGTTGTCACATAATTATCAAAAAAAATGTGATACATATTTGGGCAGCCGCGTTAAAGTTAATTTTCGTTAATCGTATAGAAGAAAATTTATTATACACAGACGCATCGTTGATAGAAAATATATCGAACTCTGATTTTCGATCCCAACATAAAGTTCACTGTCTCTAAAGGTTTATAAGTTATCATAACTACGAAAAGACCGGATACGATGAACACAAATCACTATAATTTGAAACAATTTGTAGAGATCTCCACTTAAAATATCCAGAATATACCATAAGAGCATAAAATAATACAAAGATAATTTCGTCCTCACGAGATGATCAGAGGAATATCATTGCAGGAATTATTGATTGCCAATTCAGAAACACATTCGATAGAAGATTATAATTTGTGGTAATTTCCAGATAAATTACGTACCGTGTCGAAACCCAGCAAAGACCACCGAGCCGCTAATCATAAAATCGGATTGGGATGCTAAATAGCTGCTGTGGCTTCACGAGATCCAAAACTAATCGGGGGAAAATTGATGAACCTATCGGAGGAGTTGAGCCCAAAATTACACCATCATCACCGCAACACATTTCACAAGAATAGTATGATGGAATAAATGAAATTATACGGATTTCTGGAAATAATTGTACCGCCGTGTTTTGTCTTTTGTTTTTTTTTTTTTTTTTTTCCAAGACCGCACAGCGGAGTGACTTCTCGAACGAAACACTTCGAAATTGTTTCATTACGAGAAGCTTCGTATTCAGATTTGAAATTCGCAACGTTGGGACAACCCGGTACTTTTGCGCTCCTGAGATGGGCTCATATTTTCTCTCTGCTCAGTTGCTTATTTCTAGTCTTCCCTCGCTCTCTGTAACTCGACAGCTCTTCACTTCGAACAACTTACGAACTTGTTACACTAAGAAACAAATTGAAAAATGCTCGTACAGAAAAAGTATAGAGATGACAAGACATTTTTCAACTAGGATACGTCTACCGGACTGGAAGCGTAGTAAGAACTAACTTTGGCATTATTTGAAAGTTTTAGATTTTCGAATTGATACACTGCAGGTATTGCAGGTTATAGTCGTGCGTGTTACGTGCCCGCTGAGCCCTTTCTCGATGTAATTTTTCAAAAAGAAAATAAACGATCTCCTGACAGTCGTTACAACTTTTTATTCGTGAATATACAATTTTATTTTATTTTGAGAACAAAAGTCATTTGAATCTCGTGTATTTCTTTATTTAAAATATAGGCCTCGTAATTATAATTAAATTTTTTTTCTTCCTTAAATAGAGAAAGTTGTGTCAATCCTTAGGAAATATCAACTTAACAAACACTCGTTGCTTTTGCAACTATTGGAATAATTTATCATTTTTATGTATAAATAAAGAAACTAATTATAATTTAACTTTCAGATAAATAACATTTTGTTGAATTTCACAACAATTTTTCAAGTAATATTAACTGTATAACTTACCAGGAAATCATTGAGGGAATATCTTACCTACGATTGAATAATTTTCACCGGAGAACATGCAGTATTCAGAAACTTGTGTTCGAAGGCTAATTAAAATTATGATAATCATTACGGGCATTGAAAAGTAATATTTCGCTGTTCACAAGTAAATAAAGAGCTACGTAAATGACTTTTTTTTACTGTCAATTTAGTTGTAAAATTGATACGAAAGTTTACTGACAAGACTTACGTACAGGAAAGAATAGCACGGAATACAAATAAAAAATGTTTCAAGGGGTTATTTTATCACATCAAGTATAAAGTAATATTTCTGGGATTATTTTTAACATAAATTCTCAATATTTATAAAGTTTCTTTTTCAATGAACCATCGTACGCAACCTCAGAATATATTAATACCGGTAGCAGTGCCCTCGGTATATTCAAAGTTATGTGTGACTATCAATACGTTTTTTAAATCCTACATTTATTCGTAATATTTTCTAAAAGCAAAGGACAATATCAGATATTATATTTTTATCGTGTCACTAATATTCCAATATTATAGTAGGAAAAACTTTTTTCCCAAAAAAATTACTCTTGGAAGGATATTATTTTATAGTGTACGAATGGTACCTTTTACTTGTCTCAAAAAACCATAAAGACCATTTCTTTACATGAAAAAATCTCTAATCATTTCCCCTCTCCTGAAAATAGCTCCAAAAACGGTTACGGTATTGATAATTGAGTGTAATGACGAAAAGTGCGATGAAAAAGCATTACAGCGCTGTTAGAAATTGAGTGAAATTGCCAAAAAAGATGGCAATAAGTGGTACGGTCCTAATCCTGCCTGATTCTAATCTACCGGAGATACTTTCACATAATATCTATATACTTTTTCATAAATCGTTAATGAGGCCCCATACATTTCTTTATAAAATCTAGCGATTTCCCCTTAAAAACTAGAGAAGGGTCAAGGCGACATATATCCGTTTAGTGGCTTTTTATTGTTCAGGTGAAACGTAGATTAAGTGCTTACATCGCAGTGCGCGCAGTATGTTTCTCAGGTGTTAAAAACTTTTCCGAGAAAGCTCGTAAAAGCTCTCCACGCATACACGTTGCACCCACATACATCCATCAGATAAATGCGTAGTATTACATTCAAAGCTACTGTACGAGAAAGGTTCATGCAGCATATACGTAAAACTCTCTTTCTTCCTTTTCAAAAGTACTAATACTGTAGTGGTGTAAAGCCGCGTGAAGAACAAAAGGACTCGAAGGTGCGGTACCGCATACACGGACACCGTTACGGTCCTCGCTAGACCACGTCAAGCAAGGTTTAATGAATTTAAAACAAAAAAGATCTTGTATACTTAGCATTGCCGCGCATAAGTTTATCAGGGTGCGTGTCTTTCAAGCCATCCGTGGAAAATATAATTCAGTTGAACGCTGAATTCTATTTTCCTCATTCTCGTTCATTCTACCTCTATTTTCTCTGGATATCTTTTTCTCTATTTATCAAACAGAATGACACGAGTTCTTTTTTTTCGTTCTTGTGAATTATTCTATAAATCTGTATGATAAAACACTGTGAACGCGATATAGTTGTTGAATACAATGAGAGAAGGAGATTCTACAAAATCGGATACCTATTTGCTAATTTAGTGTCCATTAATGAAAATCTATTGAAAATCGTTTTTATCGAAATGGCAACACTAACGAAAGTGTTATTCGTTTCGTATACACCTAAAACCCTTAATTAATGAGTTTATTTGCCAACGGAACGTTTATTTCTCCGCGATTTTCTTTATCAAAACTCGATATGGCTAATTTATGTTTCACGCAACCGCACGTTGAACGAAACTCTGCCGACGCGCCAAACCAATTCATTCATTCCAATTCAGCTTGACCTCCGATTCAATGAGGTCGTTAGCAAATGATCGAAATTCGGAGAATAGCTTCTCGTATTGGTGCTATCATCTATGACTATACGCATGCTATATGTAGAAATTCTATGTGATATTTCTCGTGTACCAACACGCAGATTGCATGAATGCTATTTTCTGGGGATTTTCAAGCTGGATTAGTTCTCGCTGTGATGACACAATATATTCTTATGCATGTTCGTACGAAAACGTTTCAGTATGTTTTCATCAAACTGGCCATTGTTTTACTGCAATTTTTGCTGCATGAACAATGACTTTGATTCACCATTTTTAAAGCTATACAAGATGAAAGCTATAGGGAATCCATACGTTTAATCGTGCGCCTATTATGATTAGCTTCGAGTGCATTTGGTCAATTGGAGATACGATCCATAGCCAACGGGGATAGGGATACATCGATGTGAATAATGTATCAGTGGTATTAACTACAGCCGCGGGCTAATGAACCACCCACCTCGGGATACAGACGAGATGCAGCCAATTCCCCGCTCGAAACCGCCAAATGCTGTATACTACACCGTGTTCAAGTGAAACGAAGCCTCGACACGTATATAACCCCCTTTTGGCCCTCCTCCTTTTATTCTGACCTCAAAGTTTTAATGACAGAATATTTGCAAAGTGTAATACCGTGTACACGCTGTCTGATTAATGAAAATTCCACAAGTTTGGTGCAACCTACCCTTCTCAAATCTCTCGGGAGCCTGTCACTTTATTTTCCTACAATTCTACTGAATAGTTTCCGCCTGTACTGCGCGTCACACCGGACGCGAATAAATATTCGAGAAAGCTCATCCGCATCGAGAACTACCCGACTATATATATATACAGGGTGCGCCATCTCAATCTGGTCGATGGAAGTATTGAATAACTTAGAGAATTTTCAACAGATTTCACAAAGTCGTATTTTTTTATTAAATTTGATTCATTACAATTTATTTTGATTAGTTTCCAAAAACCACATCGATCAAATGTCCGCCTTTATTACTGAGACAAAAATGAGCTCTTTTTTCGGCATTTTCCATTGTATTTGCCAGCGTCTCGGGCGATATCGCTGCGATTTCGGCTCGAATGTTGTTTTTTAGCTCCTCTATGGTCTTCGGCTTGTTGGCATAGACTTTACTTTTCAAAAATCCCCACAAGAAGAAGTCCGGTGCAGTCAAATCCGGCGATCTTGGTGGCCAGTCAATATCACCTTTCTTTGATATCACACGTCCTGGGAACTTCCGACGCAAATAGTCCATTGTTGGAACCAAAATTCCTTAAGACCTTTTTCACGCATTTGTGGTAAAACAAAGTGTGCCAACATCCACCGATATCGATCCCCATTGACAGTTTCACCAGCTCTGAAGAAAAATGGTCCAATGGTGGTTTTTGAGCAAACACCGGCCCAAACTGTCACTTTCTCATCGTGCAATAGAGTTTCGTGAATAATATGAGGATTATCGGTGCCCCACATGCGACAGTTTTGTTTGTTGACAGCGCTAGAGAGGGTGAAATGAGCCTCGTCGGTCATCAGAATTCGCTCCCAAAAATCCGGCTCAGCTTCCTTCATTCGACTAACGTTATTAGCGTAAGCCAAGCGTTCTTTCGGCGTATAGCGATACATGGTTGAAATTGTACTGAAATAACCTATACGAAACGTGTTGTACGACGCTGGTCGGTTAAAATCTGTCAGAGTTATTCAATACTTCCATCGACCAGATTGAAATGGCGCACCCTGTATATATGCATCGGATACCTTTAACTTCGTATTTATAATTACAAAATAGTCAAAAGCCCAATTTTGTTTGATAATTAATATTCAATATCCGTCAGTTCTTAATAACCTTTTATAATTTATGTTAGCGTTGGCAAGAGGGAGTAGAATTTGATTACTCCTCTTTGATGGTTGAAAAGACGAAGACTGTTACATGAAAATTATGACGACGCTTTTACGCGAGAATTAAACAAGCTATTTTTTCCGCGATGAATATTAGTCCCAAGATAATTATTCCGAGTAGAAAATATGTGGCGTTACATGTCCGGCGCGGATTAAACACTGCGAAGGATCTGTCGGAGCAGATATAGACTTAACCGGGCATCAGCAACGTCTGATTCGCATCGTATATGTAATGCTACAAACTTTTTTTACCCGAAATACTTGCCAAGAAATTGGAACATTTATAATTCTACCGAAATAATAATAATAAATTTACCACAATTCAGTTTCGGAAAACACCTCTAACGTATTACAACTCAGCCATAAGACCAGATTATAACCCTTCCACAAGACAGCTCTCTGTTTTTTTACCATCAATAGAGTTGTAATACCGTAGAGAGATGTTTTTTTTTTCGGAATTTAAACGCAACAGAATTGTTTTTTGGTAGATAAATTAATGGTAAAGTTATATATATGTACAAACAAATTAGTAATCGTAGTTATTTTCTGTTTAATTTTTATAAAATATTTGCTTTTATCGATTATTTATTAACGGTAAATGTCCATCCGTATCATCAGGACAAACTTAACTACAAGCTTCATTGAAATCTTAAATTTAGGCTCGAGATTATCTTCGATTTGATAAACTATCTTGACTCTTACTTAAAGTTCAAACTAAAGTTTTAACTCAAATGAAAGCTCAAGTTTCAGCACAAGTTAATGCCCAAAATTTTCGACTTGGCCCGAAGAATAGTAACAATGTAGAAATTAAATTTATGCGGTGTTCGACTACTAGCAAAATCGGTTATACATGAACAGGGGACAGTGATAAAGTTGTAGAAACTCGGTACGTGAGGTGAGAGACGTTGTTGTTACCGTGAGAACATTGTTTCACTTACACAAATCTCGCCTCCGAAACTGTAACTAGATTTGGGGTCTGAACACTATGTACCCTCTCGCGCCAAGGGTTGTGCCATACAGCTTCCACTGGTGAGGGTGACACACTGCTCAGCCGCACCTTACTTTCAGAAACTCCCGCACCCTTGGCTCTGGAAGCCATACATCTCTCTCTAAGTGCGCGGCTAACGGTTAACGATAAATCACCCGGTGCCGCTGGTGCTCTCTTCGTACAGCACTAGGAGCCAGTCGATACACCTCCAGATAACTGTAGCCAGCAGTTAAATAAATAGGACTGTTAAAATCATAATGGACTCTTGGCGTAGAGAACGCGGTGATTGATTCACTTGAAATTTTGCCAACTACTGCACTTTAGCACTATACTCTCTCTCTCTCTCTCTCTCTCTCTCTCTCTCTCTCTCTCTCTCTCTCTCTCTCTCTCTCTCTCTCTCTCTCTCTCTCTCTCTCTCTCTCTCTCTCTCTCTCTCTCTCTCTCTCTCTTGCTTTCATAAAGAACCATTGGAGAAATTTCTCAGTCATAAATAACTCGGACTCGATTCACCCGCCACGCGCCTACATAATGTTAGTCGTTGTTCGGGGAATCACTACTTCAGGCATGTTGTATCTGCCAATGACAATTTTTTTTCGAAGCTACTATCTGCTTTTTCAATATCTTTCAATTTGCATCCTCTTGACACGATTTATCGTACCGTATATCGATGCGCCGATTCAAACCTCGCTATAAATTTGTAAGGATACGCTAAATGTTCAATGTAAATCGTGTATGAACAATCTGTTTTTTCAACGGCCCGTGTCCACTTTGATGTATATATTGAAAAAAAATGAACCGAAAACCGAAATTTTCAAATCATCGACAAAATATAATGCAACATTTATCAAAATGACAAATAATTTACCATAAAGTGAGAATATATTAATATAAATAGTTTTATCGCAAGCCCTGTCGCACTCGTTACTTCTCAATTTCCGCAGGCATTTTACAACCAATTTCATGGATGGCACGAAAATTGCGGTTATCATTAGCTGAAAATTGTACATTGAATTATTCAAAGTATTTTTTTAAAAAAATTAGCTTCCGCACCTGGCTCGATCGAGGTTTATTTACGTTTGGTTATTTTTTATCACATCCAGTAATTTGAGCTTGCTGTACAAACGAGATCGAAAATACAGATAGTCGTTCGTAATTCCGCACACGGTTGGGTTTGCGAAGCCGCGTGTACGTTGCACCATGCGGAGGGTAGTAACACTGTGGCGCTATAGCTCCCAAGCTCCATATCCTTGTTGTGCTTTCAACGTTTATCGTCGACTAAATTAGCGACGACATATTTTATGGGTACGTCGATGACAACACGCTAGTTTATAGTGGCCAATGTGCCTCGCGCGTTACTATAATTTACTATGCTATAGTATAGCGCAAGAGCGGTAAAGTATACCTTATACCGTATATAGATATGTATATAAAGTATAGTATACTGTATAGACGACATATATGTATATGTAGACTCCTAGGTGCATCGAGGGGCATCGGGCGCGCAGGGGTAACTACTATGACGCGTAACAACACTGAAGGTACAGCCAGGCAGTATCACACGAACCGTGACACAAGCGAGCACCCGCGCGCGTTTTACAAGCTGCGACTAACAAGCTCATTTACGTTACACCGCAGACTTGGTCCGCGTGATTTAAAAAATCAACGAAAGCGAACATGGTTCGTTCCTCCTACTATATATACGCTTTCAAAAACCGTGCAATGTGAACGCATTTTAACTAACGGTTTAATAATTATAAAAATGAAAAGTTAACATATTATTATTATTATTATTGTTAGTGTTGTTGTTGTTGTTGTTATTTTGTTATTATTACACATACAGAATACTACCCAGTGCTTCATGAATGGAGTATTATGCTCTGAATCAACATTTCGAGATGCTAAAATGAAAGCACATTTTATCCAACGATCTCTGTATAAATAACCGAAAGTCAGTACGCCTTATTTTTCTCTCGTAGAATGTAAATGGTAAAAACTCGAGTTTTTATATTCATAGCTGTGCTCGCGGTTGGTCGAGAGCAAAATAGAGATAGAGAAGGCATAAATGCTGGCGATGAATGGGAAAGAAATATGTAGCGAACATGATGAATGAAATGAGGGAGAGCGTGTCGGTGGGCTCTTACTCTCTTGAGAAGAAATAAAAAAAAATAATAAATAAAAAAAATTATTCAGTGAGTTTATCAGATGGTAACGGAGAGCGTATACTTAAAGCGAGGCGCTATATAGCCGTTCGTACTTTACGTATGGCCTAGGGTTACGAGCCCCCTCAGAATTTATCTCGTTCCTCCTCACTCCCTGACCATTATTTATTTTTTTTGTTTCTTTTTTTTCCCCATCTTATTATTCCATCACACGCATCGCGACACAATTGAGCGATAAGGAACCCGTGTAATGGTGTATTTATAATCGGTTACTCACCTATCTCCTGATTGGTTATTCCCGCGTGGCAGTGCTCGACGAGTCCACCGAAGCAGCAGGCTGCGACGACCACCAGTAGACGAAATAACGTGACGAAGGTCGATGTTACGAAGCCGCGAGTAGCGGCGACGGGTGAGGCGTCCATTCCGCGTCTACAGGCCGTCGGAGACGCGCCTTGACGTCACGTCGCGTCACGTCAACGACGACACCGACTCGTTGCACCCTCGCCTCGTCGTCCGTTGCTATTGTACTCGAGCGATGCGGCAACCCCCTGTTCTTTTACTACTACCTCTTCTTCTTCTTCTTCTCTACCCGTGACACTACACCCCCGCAAACAGTCACTGTCTCTCACTCGCCCGTGTCCACTCCAGAGCCAAACGCTCTCTCCCTTTTCTCCCCTCCGCGCTACCGCGTCGTTCGTTCCCTAGCTCCAGGGCGTGTACAGCCACCCGGCTCACACCTCACCCTCCCACCCGGTATACCCACTTTCACTCTGCTTCTGAGACTCTCATCTGCCAATTTCTGCTCTACGCCAACCAACCACTTCTCTCTCTCGCTCTTCCTCTTCTTTTTACCCCGTTCTCTGTGTTACTCTATCTTTCTTTCGTTCACTTCGGCATCACCGACTGGCACCACACTTTTCTTCTCCCGCACTCGTCCCTCTACTCCCTTTGTGTTCTCTTACGCTCTTCTTTCTCTAGTACTTTGTTGTCATCGTCTTCTTCTTTCTATGACTCTTCTCGTTATATCTCTTTCTCTTTCGTTTTCCTCCCTAGCCACCAGGCACTTCGTTCTCCGGATAGTTTCTCGAGTTGGCGTCACGCGCGCACCCACGCCGACGGTTCTTCACGTCGTTCGACTTAATTGTAGGACCGGGGGTCTCGACGCGACGCTCCGAATAATTCGCGCCTCTTCTTCTTCTCTTCCTTGTTCCCCGGAACTCGCTTCTACAACCGAGTTCACTTGTTTGCTGTTGGCGGTGATGCTGTTGCGGGGAAAGTGCCAGACACCGAAACTTCGCGTCCCCCTGTGTGCACCGCGTCTCTTTTTCCCTCTCGACGTCAGGCACTCGGTAGAAGCGAGGGTGGCACCAACGGGGCGACGACCACTGCGACGGCGACGGTACTCTCCGATCTGAAGACGAATATGTGAGTTTAAGTGCATGAGTCATTGTAGCAGAGTGATATGCCACTGCTGCTCCAGCGGTAGCATATACCAAAGTATTCTATTGCATGTTAAACAGTGACATGCGTTACACTAGACATCAGTGGGCGCGTCGCTAATGACAAGTGCTCCCTTGATTTTACGAAACAACAGAACCTTTTTTTACCCGTTGATGGTACCAGTGGTAATTGGCTCCAAAAGTAATTGTAAATAATAGTAATAATAATCATATAGAATGGTACATCAGTTATAAAAAACATAGAGATGCCAGTGAGATTTCCATCGTCAAAAAATGGAAGCCCAGAGTAAGGAATGCAATTACAACTGCATATCTGAAAGCGAAGTTACAATAACTAAAAAATAAACCTCCTTTGGCCAAATTATACTTTTCATTTTGTCAGAACCTTCATTTATGTATTATTTTTTTTCAGTTTATAATGAATTTGATAGAGATTTTCTCACACGCTCATATAGTTTTATTAAGAATTACCTGAAAAATATGTTGTTTTTTTAGGTTTTCAGTTTTTGCTTTGTGATCGACCTTTCTTTGAGTAAAAAATATTTTGTTTGAGATTTTCATGTTAGGATACTGAAAATAATCCAAAAAGTAGAGAAAAGTGAATTTAAATGTATGTCCGTGTCGTTGTGTGGCAGCGCGCGCGAGTGTCCGCGTGTGTGTGTGTGCAGAGGGTTTTGAAAGTTGAATCGCTTATATCTCAAGAATCGCAAGAGTAATAAAGATGAAAATTGGCACACGCGGCAAGTAGTAACCGCTCTTTGGTTGTATTTGATTTTTTAAACAAAGGCGCTGTCGCTGTTACTTCCATAAAATGTCGGCTATTGTGTCAAATGGTTTTTCATAATTATAGGCACGTTCGAGATTATTTGATATTAAACTTGATCGATATCGATAAAGAGGTTCGGTTTTTATGGGATTTTAAATTATTTTTAAAAAATTGACGTTTCGTTGCACAAACTTTCGCAAAATTCGAGCTATGGACCTTATAATTTTTTATACAAAATAAATACTATTCAGTAGCGTTTGAGACAGAGTTTCATTAAAATTTGTCAAGTGGTTTAGACTTTCGAGTGATGTTGAATTATCCAATTCGTCGCTGCTCGAATTTTCGAAAATGCTGAGACAACGACATAAAAGTGTGTGTACACACCGGATGATTCTCAAAAATGTTGCGTACAGCATATGGCTAAAATCAATAGAAAGACAGTAATGACAGATTCAACTTTTGATTTTAATGACTCTCTTATTCGCAAAAATAAAATGACCGCGGATTGAGAACATTTGATTAATCAAGCCAAGATTCAGCACACATAAATAAAGCTCCAAAAGATATTCGTTTATTGGTCATACACGCACACACACGCACACACGCACGCATGCACGTACGCACATACACACACATTTATCCGGACATTATTTGTAAATGTAATATCAGGATGTTTTGGAACATTCGGATGTTGGCATAATAATGTCGAAAATAAATGTTTTCGTGAAAACAAAGCTTTTGATATGACGAAGTAATTGTTAAATTTCTTGGGGACACCGCTGGAAAATAATAAGCGTCAATTGGCTCTAAAAAAACGGAAAATGGATAATATAATAAGCAACGTATAGGCTGCAGCAAGAATTTAAATGAAACAAAAGGAAGTGTGTAGAGAAGGCACATTGTTTCCAGAGGATGCGATTATAACGATCAAAGTGAGGTACTAGAAAAAAAATTGTATGACAATAGAGAATTATCCGACAAGAATTTGTACTATCTCGCACACTATCCGTCGTCGAGCTCTCCACGAGCTGAGAAAGTTTCGAGGACGGCGCATCTAGCACGCCTTGAGGATAAGAATATCAAGGAAACCTTATTCAAGAGACCGCGCACTCTCGCACACACAGTCGACGCTGAAGGACTCTAGCTACGAGAAGATACAGGTATATTAGCAAAACTACGACTATGCATAGCGCAGTGAAGATAGAGAAGAAGAGTCAGAGGAAGAGAGACTGGAAGAAGCTGATCTTGAGAATGAGGATGAGAGAGTCAGAGCGGCAGCAAGGAGAACCGGAACCGAGAGCCGGGCCTCTTCTGTACGTAAAGGAGCAAGTGGATCTTTTTTTCGGGACTTTAGCCACTTCGACTTTCGATCTTATTCTTCTTATTCTTTTCTCTCTTTACTACTATGCTGCTTTTCTCGGTTATTTGCTTTTGCATGATCAACCCATTGTATCGGGTCATACCGTAAATATATATATATATGAAGGCGAGAGGCCAGTATCGACGTCGTCTCTTTCGAGGACGAGAGCTTACACGAGGTTAGAGTGGACCGCCAGAGGGTCCAAAGCAGATCCAAGTAGGTGAATATATAGGTTCGAGAAATGTGGAAATGCAGGCAAAACTGTTTCCGCACTCTCCATGCTACTTCAACGCGTTATATCCCCCCTGCTCTTAGCTGCCTCTATTTCTTATTCTTGACTCAACCCAATCCCTCTTGGACTGAGCTAAAATAAATAAATAAAATAGATAACTATGAGAAGCTATTTCTCCGCACGTCGTGGAAGCGTGACTTTGTGCACTCTCGGCAGATAAAAAAATACAAACAGACAAAAAGAAATAGGATGAAATAGGGAGAATGAAATTCGTTGGGCCGCTCCGAGCTTTTCCGTACCTTCCCCCGCGCGAGCAATCGGCCCGATAGGAAGGCGAAATAATACGCTTTTCCGGAGACTATTTTTCGCCAGTGATCCAAATCGGCGAATCCCAACCGTTCCCTCCCTGCCAGCCATCCTGTGTGTGCTTTTTTCTCCTTTTTTTCTCGCCCCAACCTCCATCGTTGGGGTCTCGATTTTATTTCGCCTACTGTCCGCCTCCCCTTCGCGCGTTACCGTGGATCTCCCAGCTTGCTAAACTCTTCTCGCGGTCAGTGAGTCGCCGCAATTTCTCTCCTGGTTAATATTCGCTCGGTCAGGTTTACTCTCTCTCGCCTTCAAGAAACTCAAATACCGGAGTAAACTTCACAGCAGAGCTGGCCTTGTGGATTGCGAACTCACAAGTTCATGGTACACACCGAGAAGAAGACATTTTAACGAAACTTTCGAAAATTCACTCCTTCGAGCTGTAAACTCGAATTAAAAGTTTTCACGTGGTTTTACTTGGATACGTGGATACTTCGTAAATGTCAGTATTGAATCGGTATAATGTTGCCCAATCGAAACTGTAAATGATGTATTTTTACTATTGCATTGCAAAATTTTGAGGAAATATTTTTTTTTTATTCCACAACGTTATACCTTGTTATTACAGATAACATTTAGAGGGCTCGGCGAATAATGTTTCAAACGAATCGAATTGAATAATCAACTATAAAGTCATATAGAATATTCGATAAATTCGATAATTCGAATATTTTAATGAATAACAAAGATTTTTCCAGCAGATAATACGAAGAAGCGTCAAAGTACAAATTCACTATAGTCCGTCATCAATATTGAACTCTTCGGATAGATCTTGCAAGCTTTCAAGTCCGGAACCGACGAGAGCCCCGATTTTTCTTCGACGGTACGGTTACTATCAATTTTCACTGCATCGACGTTGGGAATTTAAATTCGAAATGCTGGTGCACATCAGAACCGACAAAACAGCATCGGCCGATCAGAGGTAGAAGCGAAAGAACGATCGACGCGGGAATATTTCGTCACGGAAAAAGGAAACAGCCAGGCGCGCGAATGTACAGTGTTGGGCGACGATATTTTCGCGAAGTTACTGAAAAATCCATTTTTCCCGGTAGGGGGTGGGGACAGTAATACGCAATTTTCCCGACGTCATTCGATTATGCATCAATTCCCTTCGGCAAGGGAGCAACGCGTACAAACCCCCGCATCCCCTATCCCTTCCCCCCTCGTACCACACGATATCGACGGTCCGACGATCGGCAGAGATTGGTCGCGGAAGGCTGCCGATGTGCAGTCACCCCCATCTCGTCGGTTTGCCTATACTCCGTCTATCACGTTGCAGCGCCTCTCGGTGCAACCTGCTGTTGCTGCTGATGCTGCCGGTGCTCCTTCACTTACTACGTCAATATGCCATCACTTTGAGGGAGAAAGATTTTTCTCGTAAATCTGAGCTGTCGTTCATCATCTTATCCGACGATCGCAAAAATACGACATTTTTATTTCAAGCTGTATGTCTCATCTTCGATTATAAGACCTTTTAAAAGTGTTGAGGCTATATTTTTTAGAATGAAACTTTTTTGGAGACGAACATCTTCCTTCTTACCACAAAGTTTGGAAAACTTTAAACAACTTCCATCTTTTGTAAAACTTTGATAATAAAGAGGCAATTTTTTTTTCAAACTTGAAATAGCTTTTACGACATCAAATAGATAATCCAAATTTTATATTAACAATTTAATCCATTCTATAGAGAGAATCTAAAAAACACGGAATTTATTTATTTTAATGCACAAGAAACAATATCATATTATGTATATATATGATCTAACGGCAGAAAGGCGTATAAGCATAGCTTATACACACACGATACGTCCTTTTGACTTTGAGCCATCGATATCGTTGATACCATGATAAAAGCTCTTCAAAGTTTTATTAAATTTTGAATTTACCTAACAAATTAAATCGCGATGTATAAAGCAAGTTTTCTTCTTTTTCGTCGTGCGCGTAAAAGTCGATTTTTTAATTAATTTTATTTTTTTGCAAACGTACGTGTGTACGATGGTTCGATCATTTCCTTGTCAACGTTTCAATTAGCCGGCTATTTCGGTGGCAATGGACGATTGGTTTTTATGTTTTATCAAGTCGATTTTTCGTTCCTCTCTGTGCGTATGCGTTATCTCTCTGTCGCACTTCAATTTCGGATGAAAATGCATGACGTCGCAGCACGAGGAACCAATTTGAATTGACGTACACGGGGTAGAGTGGTATGACCGAGGCTCGGTTGAATTCGTACGCGTCATGGTGACACGACGCGACATACATACACAGAAATGTATTTGTGTACGTGACATATTCATCGACCTTCTTTTCAAACGAACGATCATCAAAAGTCGAAGCTCCCGGTATATATCATCATCGAGACTTGTTAGTGCACGCGACTCTGACTCGAAAAATTTGAGTTCAAGAGCAAGCAAACGGGGTGATGCCACGTGTGACTTCATCCAGGCTCAGCATCCGGACTCGAAATACCACGCGGTAAATTCGCATCTCATTTATTACTCTCGAAAAGTTGCGTCGAATGGCACCGCTACATCCAAACCATTAACCCTTTGACTCACCAATTAAAGCGAGGCGAAACGTGTATGGGTGCTGTGCGAGAGAGATGGAATAAATGGCATTCACGGCGGTGAGAGAGAGAGAGAGAGAAACACTGAGAATACGCTTCACTTCGTTTTAAAGTTATATGACGTACCGCAGTCGTTATTAAAAACTGTTAACCTATTTTTTCAAGGGTACCGTGGCTTTCGAGATAAAAGGAAATTAAAAATCCGTTCGTTCGTGTGTTACACACATTAATCTAATTTTCTTTTAACCAGAAACATCTCGCATCCATGAAAAAATAAGTAAACGAATAGATCCGACATGGACATGGTGAAAGGTTTGTCACATCGCGTTAACGAGGCTCACTTTTACTCAAAGCAGAATATTAATCATTATATTTCAAATGTATTGCAACTATTAACAATTAACAGTTGTCGGAATGACAATGATTTCTCCGAGTGTATGGCGTTAATACCGATGGCAAATGGCCTAATATTGAAATAACAAAAATTCGTCACAATTATAATTTGATAAAATTGTAATATTGTGGAGATAATTTTCGAAATTAAATCGTTGCAGACTTTTTTTGGTAGAAAAATGAATGGTAATATTACGAATTTGTCAATATTAACAAATATTTTGTGTTATATAGCTTTGCGTGTCACTATCGGATGCTTTATGCAACGGTCACATTTTGCTACTTTCAGCAAATAATAAATGTTTGTCTAAAAAAAAATATAAACGAATACGTAGTAAAACAAAAATACTGTATGCATCACTCGAGTCGAAGGGTTGAAACAGTCGAGAGCTGCTCCTTCTCAAAATGAAATAGATGTACCAACGAAAATGCGTGCCGGCGCCTCGCCGTATGTATCTATTCAGTTCCATATAATAGATAATATACACACGGAAGATATGCTGGAGACTCAGACGTATCTCTCTTGAGACAGAAAGATGGTGGAGACGCGTCTCCGGGGCCTCTTGTCGTCTCTACACTCCCCCAACGAACGCAGAGAGCATCAACTACTTAAGTAGAGCGTGTTATACTCGAGAGACAAACAAGCTATCGTCCATCTCAGCCACTTGAAGAAGAACGCACTCGAGAGCGATACGCTGGAACGAGTCGTTGTTCCCTAGCTGAGCATCGTGCTACTATATACATACACGCGTATGAGGCAATTTTTCAATCGCTTTATGCTCGCCATACGTATAATATCGTGTACCGCAATTTCAAATCCTGGTAGTAGAGCCGTAAGTTCTTTGGGCGTCTCTGAAAATCGATGTAATGCCACCCTAGCCAGCATAATTCATGGCGCCGCCCAGTAATTATTATAAATCAATATTATACGTAATTAATGGCCTCGGTGTTGGATGGTATATGAAGAAAAACTTTTTTTTTATCTACGTCGAACCCAAGATTGAATCTGTCGCTGAGATCATAAAAATAAATAATCTCTCCTGCGTACCCTATACTGTACACACACGATATAGTTTAGCGCCCGCGTGTGTGTGTGTGTGTGTAGCGCAGTGTACTTGGCGAAAGTGGTGAAGCATCGGTATCACGAAGCACGTAATCGAGGAACACGTTCGCTCGCGCACAGGTCGAGTCCGGACCAAGTAATCGACTTTTTTCACGGCTCCCGATACACAACAGCGGTGGCCGCGCGTTCCAACACGGAATACACGGCGCGGTTGTGCTCACGGCAGGTGTAACACAGAGGTTGGGTGAATGAGGAAAGTACATTTTTTAAAATAAATAAACAAGAGAACCGGAAGACATTTTGGTATAGCGCGATCTAGAATGAACTTAAGGGTTGAAAAACAAAGAGTAGAAACAAGAGTAGAGATCAGTAGAAGCGTATATACACCGTCGAAAGGTGAATGCTCCAAGGGCTGCCAAACTAATAAACTCAATGGTCTGAGGGCGGTTCCATTTTGCAGTATACGCTTCGTGTGAGGTTAATGCTTACGCTCGAGGCTCTTATTCTATGTGCTCTTCAAACCCTATCCCCAGCTATAATTCCGATGCTAGGAAACTTCAGACTATTGTGTACATTGCAGCACCTGAGGCTCTTGCACTCGGGCTCGAGCGGTACCGAATAATATTTCCATGTACGTCAGTCTCGATAGTTGCTTACTCTCCTTACTTCATCCAAAGATATATTCTCCCTTCTCCGCCAGAGATATACAATTTCACTGGAGCGTTTAATCGAAAAAAGTGTGTACACGCAAAACTTGAATCGTCGTTATAATTAATAAAATTTTTAAATGATAAATGATTGTTTCAATACCAAACAAATGTAATTTCCATTGTTAAATTTTTTTAAATAATTTTTTTCTTATCTTTTTAATCTCTTATGAAAATGTAAGAATTACAAGTTGAGCTGGGACAACATATATTTGTGTCGGAGTTCGTGATGGAATTGTTATTGAATCAATTACCTTTTTCAATATAACGATAGCGTTTGCACGAAAAGGAATTGAACAGGAGATTGAAGATGCTTCACCTCTGATACCGTTCCAGACAAAAGTGAGATTCCATCGGAATATACGTACTTTGCGATGAGATAAAAATCTTTAGAGATTAAACCATTTTTCGAAACTTTCATTTTCAACATTAATAATAATTCAATATTATTATTAATAAAGTAATATTTAAAAAACATGGATTAACAAATTTCAAATTGTGCAACAATTTATCTGAAATTTACATCAATTTTTTTTATCATTTTCTTATTATTTAAAATTTTTAGTTTATCAGAATTTTTAAAGGCTGCTTCTATGTGAATTTTTTTTGTATATAATATCAAACCTTTTAATGAAAAAATATCCAAAATTAGTGACTTTTTATCCCTTGTGTTCGAAAAAATCAACGAATTCATTGTACAAGACGAAAAAAAAAAAACGTTTCTATTATTATTAAAAATAAATGTTTTTAGTATCCTAAATACGTTATTGTTTGATTAAAGATTCTTCTCGTATCGTAGAGTATTGAAATTCTAATAAAATTAAACCTTCGGTTGAGAATGTAAGCATCCTTAATTAATCGATGAAAAAATTCTCCGACTTCTGATTCTCGACAATATTAACATGCACCGTATATTTCGCATTCATGGCATATTCCGATGCAATGACGGTGTGGTTACAATATACGATTACCGTCTATATTTAATAATACAATTAAACGGTATTATCCAGAGCCATTTGGATTATCCGATGTCGAGGGTACAGGAGGAAACGAGAGGTTGTAGAGAGATCGCGAAAGAGACTACCGCGTTATGTTCATAATTCTCGTGAAAATACAATGAAATTTTTGCGGAGTAAGTACATTGTATTTGTCGAGGGATTGACCGTACAACCCATACGCGTGGATATAGACATAGATGCGCATCCCTATTTCGTTGTGTCTGGTTTGCTCGCTTTACGCCCAGTTATCCTCATCCTCCGATAGCTCTCGAGTTGGCAAACCCCCTACCAGTAGCGATCTACACCTTTTATCCATATTTTCACAAGCCGCCATCGCCCACGCACATCCGTTTCACGGTAAAATCGCATCGTGTGCTGAAACATGCTCGCTCGACCGTATACGATCTATCGTATATTTTCATTACTCCCAAACGCCGACTCTTTGTTGCGCAGCTATAATTTTCGGAGGTTATAATTAATCTGTGTTAATGTATCGATATGATGTACAGAGGTCGAGGCAGGTCGAGCCGATATGACGGATGAGGGAACGAGAGACGAATTTCACAGCGCACATGCGTATTTTCAGACTGCGTACGCTTAAATAAAGCGTTGGAAAATCACGATTTCGGGAATAACGAATTTTCGAATTACACGTCCATCAACGTTAATTAATGATTCGAAAAACGAACGTGAAACATACACATTCGTATAATTTATTCGCTCACTTGTACGTCGCACAAATTTATTATTCTACATTTCGATGAATGTACCGATGTATTTTATGATGTTATTTAAAGATGATTAGTTTATATTTAAAAATTGTATGTACGGTAATACTCACGATATTAATAATACAATATTGAGTCCAAGTGTTATTCTATATTGAAACGCGAATGAAGATAATCGTCAAAGGAGATTTGAATAACGAAATAATTTATGCTTGATTATCAATTTTGAACCCACGACATTATACTATTAATACACATTCTTCGATAGATCAAAATGATCGTTCGTACAATCGATTTCAACGGTCTGCAATGATTCATTCGATGTAATTGATAATCGATAGCAGCAGCGTTCTGCGCGTCATGCACGCTTCACGACTTTTTTAAGACTGATACGATGTACGGAAACCGAGCGCCATATTGGCTCCACCAATTTCGTGAGATTTGACAAAGCTGCGAGAAGTTCGCGGAAGTCTCTCCCCTTGATAACGATGTACAGCTAGGCAACGCGTTCTTAGAATCACCAACTGGTCTTTCGTTCTTGAAATATAAACAAACGTTAATAGTTACAAAAGCATAAAACCTATGCTGCAACCACAACGAAATCACGATAAATATACTTTTCATCGTAGCGTGGTAGCCGACAATTTACCATGGAGCTTACCTACACATATTTCATTATGTCTGATACCAACGAATGATATTAAATGATATATATACCACAGTATGCTTTCGATAATAGTGAAAAATGTAGTCTACCGGGAGACCATTTGTAGAGAAGAATAACACGAATTAGAACAGACGTATACGTCAAGTTAATCGGAGGAAAAAATCAAAGGAGGTAGAGAGATCGTGGCCTGGAGGATCGGTAACTTGCTACCGCTTGCTCCGGGCCACAAGAGAGAGAGAGGAAAAAAAAGGGAAAAAAATAGTGAGAATAACTCTCTGTTGTACTCTCGTTCTACTACCGGTGGCGCTTGTACAGTGGGAGTGGTATGCTCGCGCTACCAAGTACCAAGTCCTCAATCATCCGGTAGCGACCGCGATACGAATCTAAATTCAAAACTTATTCATGGAATTGTTTCAATAATGGTTTTTATCAAACGCTTTCTCTCTCTCTCTCTCGCTCTGGGTCTTTCTACAGCGGGGTCCGGCAAATCGTGAAAGTGTCACACCCGAGCCAACCAGCAAAAGTGAGAACACCACGCGGTAAACGGACGTAAGAAAATAAAAATATTCCTATTTTTTCACGAGCCCTGAAAGACCATTCTGCACGTTTTCTTTTTTATCCTCTTTTTTTTTTATTTGTTTCTTTGTCCCTTTACCTCGCTCGCTTTCTTTTTCATACTTATATGTTGCGCATGATGTCATAGCGTCAAGATTATATAGAGTTGCAAGAAAAATGATGAATTGTTTGGTGAAAAAACAAAAGACTTGCGAATTTTCCTTCGCACTTTGAAAGATACAAAGACAATATTCTCTATCTCGTGACATCGCAAAGTCAATTTTGTAGAATGTGAACCAACACGTACGTGCGATATGTATCGTACTTATATTTATCATCGGAGACACTCTTTGTAAAAATATCTAAATTAATATTGAGAAATACGTGAACATACAATAAAACATCCAACTTGCTTTAAGGATGAAATTTTTATTGTCCTACATTAATTCTATTCGTAAACGTTAATTCCATTAACCATTAGAGAAGAAGATAATAAAGCATATGACGAAAATAAAATGTGTGTTTTAATGAAAATAAATAAAAATTCATCTACTGTTTGGTTGCGGTGTATGTCATTCAACATATGTGCCGAAAATATTTTGATATGAGAACATCTTTAACGATTACCTCGTTATACATCGACCCATCACCAACTTTCCATGACCAACGTAATCGGAACATTTGTATCAAAAGTAAACTTATCAACAATAGAGAAATAAAATAAAGCCAAACAACTGATACTAGAAAGTTGCAAGTCTAAGAGAACGTTCAAGAATTTTATCGTAATTGACAACCATAAGCGAAATAAATTCTTCGAGCACGCTGTTCGTCATGTTTGCACGTCTTATATAAAACTGACATTGGAGCGTTTGTGTCACAAATCAACTTATCAAAACTACAGGAATGAAATTAAGCACAACAACTGATACCAGAAGGTTGCAAGTCCAAGAGAACGTTCAACAATTTTATCGTAATTTATAACCATGATCGAAATAAATCGCTCAACCTCGTTTTCAACATTTTCCTGCTCAGAGTAAATGAATTGCAATTAAAAATGGCTTAAAACCAAAAGCCTGGAGAACATTAATCAAATACGCTGACAATAGAAGAAACAACCATTCACGTTAAAATCGCATGTAAATATATTATTCAAAACTAATTAAATATTTTACGGTGTATCGAATTCAACATAAAAAAAAGGGAACAATTGTTCGCGTTTTTCGATGCCTGCAACTTTTTTACACACGAAATAAACATTCGAGTTCAAAGGGTGAATGTAAATGTAAATATCCTTAAAAGGTATGCAATTATCCCTTTTTAATATTGTATTCATTAGTAAGAAATGATGGTCGACGCGTGTAACTTAAAGGGAGGCCCAACATCCTGATTCTCGGACTCACGCGATCCCTACGGTGCTGTCTCTCTCGCACTGGTGCGATCATCGAGTGTGTTGAGCCTCCCATTAAACGCAATAATTACCCGTCACAGCATCAGCAATACAATAATAACAATAATAATAATAATAATAATAATAATAATAATAATAATAATAATAATAATAATAATAATAATAATAATAATAATAATAATAATAATAATAATAATAATAATAATAATAATAATAATAATAATAATAATAATAATAATAATAAACTACAACAACTGCTCGATGCCCACCTTTGTAATCCTGCCGACACAAAAATCGTTGACGTTCCGGCAGAGGTTTAATTTGCAACACGCTAAAAACCTTATAAATTTTACCACAAATAAACACAACAAGCACTATACATGAAATGTCGTTAATTCACGCCGTATAACCGTCCGTCAATACTCTTTGCCGAAATATTTGTTAACGAGGTACTTAACGAAATGGCGAGGGGCGTGAGCCCGATTGTCCAACAATCGCGTTTAACGCACGAATATTCGATTGAACGCGCGAGTTTGGAACGTTGCGAAAGGGCAGTGTCCAGCACAGTTTACATCGATGGAAGAGCAACGTATAGCATCGACCGACACTGTACGATAGTTCGATAAAGCGTCGAATCGACGATAATCTATTTATCGTTAATTAGCGACTAGTTCGCGCGCACGATTGACTTTTAGTCCCAGAACGAGCATCAGTTTGACCAATCAGTTTATCGATAAATCTGTGGGGTAACAAATTTTCAGAGTTAACAGTTTGAAATTTGTCGTTTCACTTCACTTTTCTCCATAGTCTTTTCACTTTTCACACGTTCCCGATTGTAACTCTCCACGTGAACGAACGTCCGCCCCGTTATTTCACCCCTAGCGTTCACGTAGGCCACTGAAATGCTACACGTACATGTACAACTGTTTACGCGGGATTTTTCAAATCCGGTGGCTCAACAAGAGAGTTTCTTTTCGATTTTCTTGGTTACACGAGCGAAGCTGGGATCCGCGTGTGTTTGTGTACAGAGAAACTGCGACTACGGCATTTACCCTCTAGCGCCGCATCGATGGTGGCTAATGCAGTTCTCTGGTCACACGCGCTCAATCCTTTACTCCTTACGACATTTCCGATTCCCTCTTGCTCTCTCTCTCTCTATCTCTCTGTCTCTCTCTCCCTCGCATTGATAGAATTCAGCAACTGTACACGCGACTCGAATCGTTTATCAAAGAAATACCTTGGATGGAGATTCGAAAATTCTCAATGCATAGATTCAGATCGATCGTTCTTTAATTTATAAGCCCATTGGCTCCGGTAACTATCGTCAAATTGTATGATATATTATAACGAGTCACGCGCGCACTGAATTGCCAAGTGAATTCATGTGTTTCAATCGATCGTTAACGATCAATCGTGACGGCGAGTCCGCGACATTTTCCAGTTTCTTCGTTCTCGTTATTGTCTTTGTGCAATCCTCTGTATCTCGAGTCTGATTTGCGATAACAAACCGATCGATCGATAATTCCCTCGACATTCCTCCGTCAATAATTTTCTTGTATTTCTCTTCTCTCGGAATATTTTGACTTTGGAACATCAGAACTCGTGATATTCCCGAGGTAACAGACGGTGCACCTGTGATCTATATATTTGCATATTACGAGTTACCGCAGCCCGAGAGATCCCGGACAATGTGTGGCGCTAAAGGATTTCCCTAAATCTTAACGGCTACACCGAAGCGTGTATCGTGGCAGTGGCAAATTCGCAAGTGTCCGTGCGCGTATATGTGTTGTATAATCTCTTTGATAATGGGCACTTCTCCCTTTGGTGGTGCCTGCTCGACTATACGACTCTCATTAACCGCGGGAGCCCTCGAAACAATGACATTCATGCCACTTCGTCTCCCTCGTCTCATCTCATGACCGAGCACGCATAGAGACTGCATACGATAATTTTATTTTTTTTTTCTTTTTTATATCGCGACGAAATATCGAGTTGGTTTATATTTGTCGTGACCAAAGCCTTCCTCGATTATTATTATTATTATTATTATTGTTGTTGTTGTTGTTGTTTTCGTTATACACTAATTTTTACATCAATTTGTTTTTTTTTAAATTCAAGTTGTTAGTCAAATTGATAAGACGTATCAAGTACGATATATTACACTGGCGGTGAGTGCAACTGTTGTGAGAGACCGATGAGAGGGTTGTCACAATTCTCTCATCGAATTTAATCTCGATAGTTGTTCGCTAGCTCGCTATGAAGAGAAAAACCCACCCCCGAAGGGTCCGTGACGCATATACGTGATACCGTGACGGGTGCTCGGTAACTACTGACGCGTTCCAGCGGCGTCCGAGGCGCGCGCGCGTCGTCTCGACCACCACCACCGCCGCCACCGCCACCACCACCACCACCTCGGCGGTGGCAGCGGCACAGCATCGCCTGGCCAACCTTTCCAGCATGCCAGAGTGCGCAACGAGGGACTCCGACACTCACCGAGCTGGACCGAGTGCAAGATGCAAGATCACGTAGGAAACGAGAGCTGGAACTTTGTGAAGGAGAGACCGAGATAGATGAACGGTGGAACGAGAGAACACTGCAAAATAAATGGAAAGACGGAGAAGACGATAGCTCAACTACGTATACTCCGATGATCCACACCGATTCACGCTCCAGGTTTACACCTATTGCGTCGACACGCGCTTAATACTATCGTCAATAGTAAATTTGAAACTCCAGCGACAAGTTTGTTGTCCTAGCTTCTTCGTTGCAAATATCAAAGACATTGTCACGATTGCGTCTTGTTCCTGGTAATAACTTAACGTCGATAGAATCAAGTTCTTGTAAATATCAATCAAAGACATTGTCACGGTTACCTTTTGTTTCCAGTAACAACGTAGTGTATAGTCGATTGATAATTTGTTAATTTACTTCTTAGCGATATATTCTAATTTTGTTAAATTTAATACGTTTTTATAAATATAGATCTTTATTGTTGTTTCCAGACACTTTAGCTGACTAAAACTACAAGGATGCCAGAGTGAAACCTTCGACAATGCTTATTTGTTATTTTCCATTTTTCACAAAGCCGCCTTTATGAAGAAGTATGTTGATTAAGTTTCGCTTCGTCATAGAGGAAGCTGGGTAAAAAATTGAAAATAATGAAGAAGCACTGAACAAGATTCTAACTTGGATTCTTGTTAAAAGAAAAAACCGAGAGTGAACTAAGTTATTTAAGGTGCCTCTTTGTCATTTTTGAGATACAGGGGTTTGCATTTTCCGAGTTTTTAACACACACACACACACACGCGCGCGCGCGCGCGCGCACACGCACGCACGCAATCACCCGGATTGTGGACATCATTATCGACGCGTTATACCATTTTGGTAATTCTATAACAAAAATCTGAACAATAAAAATTTGTATGAAAGCAAAGTTTCCTCTATGAACAAATAAAACGCTCGAACGTTCAAAGATTAAAGAAAATCATTTAAAAGTCGTGTATTATAATCCAGAGTTTCCATGTCGAAAAAGGCGATTTGCGAATGAGAAAGACGGCTAACGATAAACGAATCGACTACTTCCCGTTTTACTTTTCTACTTCTTGTTTCCCGCTTTAATTTGTATCATACTGACTATGGATGTATAGATTTTTTTTTAAATTATCACAATCGGCTTCGTTAATAAAAATCGATACCAGCTTCACTTTTTAATTTTTCATGCAACAAAAGTTTTTTTAACCAATTTTGAATAATCGTTTAGGGATAATTTTTTCGTCTGAAATAAAAGGGAATATTGAATTCGAACCAACACGAAAATAGCATTAGTGTTCAAAATCGATCCATCAATTTAATTCGAGAGTCATTCTGACGCCACAAAGAACGATGAATGCAACTGTTGGTTATCCATTAGACCTCGACATGCAAGCAGAACCGCATAAACAGTGTGCAAGCCTACCGTATACTCCGAAACTACAGAGCAATCCAGCAGACAAGCTCCCTCCGCCCTTTGCCGCTCGGAGAGCGACTGGATTGCCGGGTGTGCTACACAAGACATATTCAGCGATACTCTGAGTCTTCGGTTCTCGTTCTCCCAATCAGGCGGTAACCATCGGTAGATCGTACCAATGTTTGGTAGGTACAGTAGACAGCGGTGGTAGTCGTCGAACACTCGAGTAGCAGAGAGGCCAGACTCCTGGACCTCACGATGGATTTAATGGGAATGAATGTCATTATCTCCTTTTGTGCACCCAGCAGAGCGGGAACAACCTCACACGCGCGCGACTGTATAATCGAGGCGGAGAGAGGGTTAAAGAGGCGGAGCGCATTCACACGAGGGGACGACGCCACTCGTTTGCTTTCACGGTATACGCATGGTGAAAGATACCGGGAGAAGGAGATGGCGAGAGTTTGAGAAAAGAGCGGGGACCGATCTTGGGTTTATCGCAGGTAGCGTGCGGACAGAGGGAAAATAATCCGGAGAATCTGCCTGCTTTCTTTTCTTCTGTCTCTCCCTCTATCCTTCTGTCGGGCGTTGCGCTTATAGGCTCGTTGGGGTCCTCGAGAAATTTTTATATACCCTTCTCTCTACAGGTGCAAAGGCCCCCTTGATCACCCGCGCGCTCGCCCCGTGGGCTTAATCAAAAGAGGAGACGCGAAGACAGTTGGTGAACGGGGGGTTTTTCAATGAAAGAAGAAAGAACGAGAGTGAAGGAGGAGCGACCCTCGAACCCCCGGTACAGTCGGAATGAATTTAATGAGAATAGAATGTCATTATCTCTCAAAAATATTATACTTTACGAATCTCAGGGCTAACCGGAGACACGTTGAGGGTAAAATGACGCGCGCCCGTCTGTGTGTGTGTGTGTTAAGTGAAAATCTCCGAACCGGCGGGCTATTGGAATCTGAACGACGCTGGAACTTGGCATTTTCTACATTTTATGACGTCTTTAATTTGTATAATATTTTTCCATCGTTTATTGCTATGCGCTAGAAAGTGTCCAGTGTTTGTAAATAATTCAAATACCGTTTTAAATACTTCACTTCAATAGAAATGATATTTTGTGTCGTGATAATGTATTGAGAAATATTTATTTAAATCCTTATCAATAAAGGACTCAAGTATGTTTCCCGGGGGAGTTTATCCAATAGACTCCTGGTGTCTATTGGAGATTTATCCCACGCCCAAATCTATTATAACTCCATGGAATACAACAGTAACGCGCAGTGACCGTTATGCTTCTTACACTTAATTTTACCTTTCAACTTACAGCAGATGTGTGCACAAAATGAAACCGACAAAAATTTTCTTAATAAATTACTTCGTCCGCAATGATAGGTAATTGTGTATGTTACGCCGAGTTTCGTTTTAGTTGAAATAATTTATTGAATTAATTATTTGTAAAGAATGATTGAAATTGTTAAGACATGTACGTTAACATGATAAGCAACCAGTCAAATTATATTTCGTTCAATTATAGCTCTTCACGAAGGCCACGGTAATTACATAAAAAATATATTAAAAACATTTTTTATTCAAATAACTGGGAAATTACTGTTCTTTGTTAAATAAACTTTGTTTTTCAATAATAACGCTCGCAAATAATTATTCACACTTATTCGTTACGAAAATTATAACGAATAAACTTTTATTCGTCCACCTTGTTCGAATCTATACGTTAGCAATTTAATTATCTCACTCTTTATTATCTCCTACATGGAAAAAAATAATGAGTTACTACAACTAACTATGGTGCCAGAAAATTATTAATAGACAAACCTACAGGTTCTTTGGGCCAGCGAATGAGTTGGTTGGCCCAAGAAATAAGTTAGTTCACCCAACTATAATTACTTTTCTCGCCCCAAAGTTGGTTCTAGAAACACGCAATTTTTATCCGTGTAAAGAAAAAAAAGCCTGGAAACTGGTTGTTCCGAACTGTCTCTTGACAATACGCGCACAACGTTTTACCATCATTTTTCTTATAAAATTATCTCCGTAAATGGATGAGATACAATATACATATACACCGTATTATAATCTCGAGGGAGCAGCCACTGAAGAGATTTTTGCTTCTACCGGCTGCACACGCCGTCGGTATAATTCAGGGGGGTTGACTTCGAACCCCCTAGTGCTAACCGTTGTCGTCGTCTCATTCCCGTCCAACTATACTATAATAAACTCTTTCTTACTTGTTTCGATATGCTTCTTCTCTCTCTCACACACACACACACACACACACACACACACACACACACACACACACACACACACACACACACACACACACACACACAGAGTCGTTCTTTCTCTTCACTCTTTTCACTGATGCAGCCATGCACGTTGAGTATCACACGGAAGAATATACTATTGTCGATTGTCGTTGTCGCCGTTGTCGTCGTTGGAACTAGAATTGAGATAGTAGGAAAGAGAAATAGAGCGGTGGAGAGAGCTTTTGCTCGGAAAGAAAAGCGAGAACCTGGCGTTTACCCTTTGCGCGCTTATGTGATGGCAAAGAGGAAAAGAACGAGAGAAGGGAAATGCGAGACTCGATTGTTATTAGACGTCTCCATAGGTTGCGCTTCGCTCCGTCGGCGGTAGTATACACTTCACGGTGTTCCAGTAGCAGTTATATGCCCGGGGATTAAGTTTATATCAGATGATACGAGTCTCAACCCCCACTGAATCCTCGCTCTCTAACCCCCGTCCAGCTATACCGCCGTCCGCTGTCGCGTTCCTCGCTTCTAGCTCTGACTCTCTCCTACTGCTGTTGCACCCTTGGAATTGAATGTACCGGAGATACTATCGCGTCCCAGGAATTGTTCCGTAACCTCCTCGACGCTTCTGAAGACCCTGTATCGAGGGACAAACCTTCTCATTTTTCGCTCGCATATACCACAGTGATACATACTATATATGGGCAATTCCATGTTGAGTATTTTGTCCAGAAATTACTTTTATCAACATTTTTGAAAAACCCATTTTTTATTTATCATATCAAATATATCAAATGATATATTTAAAAAGCAAGAAAATTAATTTATTCATTTTCAACTGTACTCGAAGATAAACGTGAAAGATAAATATTTTTTCAGTGATGAAGTAAAAACTCTATCCTTTTTAAATTGAGGATCAATTAAAGATGTTTTAATTTTTATATCGCTTGAGCTAATTTGAATTACAATTAATAGTCCTATGGACTCACATTATCTTTCACCTGACTGAATCTTTAAAAAAAAAAAGGTTCGTCACTCTAAAATAGTTACTTTGAGTAAAAATTATTGTACAAAGTACCGTCGTTGAAATAAAAAAAAGTTTGTCGACTCGTCGTGGAAAGCCCTTTATGTGTAGACAGTATAGTAGTGCGTACATATGTATATAAAATGACAATGAAAACCTTGCGCAATCAAGAAGCAGTGGGAAGTATATAGGTATGCGTGGGTGTTGGCCGTATCGAATTCGACAGCGGAGACGTCGAGATTGCAGTTACATCGAACCAACTGACTCCCGCATTCACACAGAACAGTTGGGGTCGAGATAATATTCGAGTTGTTCGTATCGCTTATGGCGAATTATTGCTCGAATTCCCCCATACACATTACTTTATTACTATACATTGTCGACACAATGGAAATACAGAGAGGCGACTCTCTCAGGTGTGTCAATGTAATTGAGCGATCTCTCGGGACGTTATCGAATAAGGTGTCACACAGTGCTTTATCCACTCGATAAACTGCATTGATAGCAGTTAAGACGTCAGTGATGTCACATAGATTTATCGTTGGTCAACATCTTTCGTCAAGAGAAAATAACCGAAATATAAATAATGGCAATTTATTAACCCTTTTGTTTTGTCCCTTAATAATATACTGTTATTAAGGGACAAAATAAAAATAATACAACGTTTGTACCAATAAATTTTATGATATTCTTTACATTCCGTGCATTTATTAAACAATTTACGAGGACGTTATATAGACTCTTTCTCTATGAGAATATAATGAAACAAACGGGACGAGAGACCCTACAAATAGCTAGTTATCGCTTATAGGAAATCATCGCGCCAATTCGTCTGGCATCGATTCCTCTTACGATATCACGACAATGAAATCCCTTCGATAACTTCTGGCTGTCTACGCAACTGAGCGATCCTTTCAAACATTATCATACACTAACTCGATAGAGTCATGACTGCTACTACTAATACCACTACCGTGCTACATACAAAAGTGAGATGGATAGAGATACGCGTGGGAGGAATACAAAACACCAGTCCTCAAAATAAATTGGTGAAATCGAGTGTTTCGTATCGTAAGATTTACAACACCGCACGTAATCTCTCTCACAGTGTATATTTACTCTTCTCTATGTGTGATATGTTCACGTGTAGCAAAGAGGGAGTTAGCAAATGTGTAGAGTGAGGAACTATGCGAGGAAGTGCGCTCTTGGCGGGAGAGACTACATACTATCCGTCGTCGTCGCCGTCGTAAACACGAGACATCAAAGGGTAAGGGCAATAAACGCACACTTCTCGGTGCCACGCGCTTCGCGGCTCTTCATCCTTCGCTCCGCATCCCCTTTGCCCCTTTGTCCCACTCGTTCGCTTCCATCTGCTCGCTTTTCCACACGATTCCCATTCCCGTACAACTAACCGCATCCTAGCGAAAGAACAGATCTTTCTCAACACTTTCAATCTTTTTACCCCTTTCGCTACTACAAGAGTTTCCTGCAACTCACAGAGTTGTTGACGCCGGTTTCTCCACACATTGGCTCTCTGGTACATACTCTCTGAGGTTCTTTACAAGACGACAGCCTTTGCAATGCAGATATGTACAGTAAGAGTGAGAACGGGGCGTAACGACACAGGGATGTAATAAAATTTTCTCCATTTACATGTATTTGTGAGATTAAAAACATTTATTAATTAAAATATTTTTAGCGCGGAAGCTTCAAAGATTTTATAAGTTTAATATGAATATGTTGGTGACGTATTATTAATTTTACACAAAAAAAAAGGATTTTTTTTTATGTCCTGTTTCCAAGTATAACCATTTAGCTTCCGAGAAAAAGGATAGCGAATTTGTGATTACCAGGAACGCCATTGTAGGATACAAAGAAAAAAATGTTTAATAATTTTCTACCTGTATTTTGGTTAAAGAAAATATTGTAATGATTATAACTTTGCTTTCCGAGGGAGTTGAAATTGTACTTTGTAGACGTTCAATCTTTAAAATGGCTTTCAGTTTGTTAAAATGCGATGATAGTAAAAATTTATTTTCATTTTTCAAGTCTATCGATCGATTTGTGAAAATATTTTTTAAAAAGTAACAACTTGACATTTTTGTCATTAAACAGTACAGCTGCACTGTAAATCCAAGTGTTCTACCAAGTGTGTTATTTTTATTCTATCGATCCGATTGTAATGAATTTTTACACGTTCAGAGTATGTTACTTTAGGAACGTAGGAATAGTACACGTGGAACTAACACACTGTAATCGTGTAAAAAGTGGCTAATACAACATAAAGCGTACTTCGTACTACACTTACAGTGTACAGTACTTCAGGAAAGCGATGCAGCTTCGGTGTCACCGACATTCATTCAAACAAGTAAAAAAAAATTTTAATTGCAATACGAATGAGCCACTCATTTTTTAGAGATGTTCGCATCACCGACTGGGAAGAAATAAAATTGTGGGATCACATCCCGTTAACGCGGTACCATCCATGGTGTACGTATGCGACGAAAGAGCGCGCGTGTCGGGAGAAACTTTTACGAATCACAAATTCTAACGGTCCGTCGTTTCTTCGTCGTTGAAATTCAACGCGAGAAATACCCCCCCACACGGAATTACAGAGTTCGGATAAACTCGCGTTGAAAAAACCCCAGAGAAGCGTTTTCGAGATCCGTTTCACAGATTTAAGCTTTGCGCGGTTGCCTATCAGCCAGCAGCGACTAACAGCTCACGCGCGGCTAGCCGCAGTGAAGCGCTGACATTGAATTCATGGCGTGTGGAAACGTTCGACGATGACATATCGGTTCGGCGACCCGGAGCTAACTGATCCTCGCCGATTTAATGACGGGTACTTGAGGTATCGATTCCACGGGTGTACGCGACGTCCGAGTCGCTTATGCGAGAAACTCTGGCCGATAGGATCAACGGGTATATGTATATGTATACATTTATATATAGATGTACCTCGTGTATTGCGCGCCATCCACGAAGTCATGATCAGCGTCCCGTACTCCAAATACTATGGACGCACTCGTGAATCGTGGCATCGCACACAAAGATCGCACCAGTGCCAGAAGCTTGATGCCTCAAATGTGTAATTCGAATCAAATGGCAATCGAACAGTCGGCTCGCGGGAAATTACTGGAAATCTAGTTATATGGCGAAATCGCGTTTAGCTGTTGATGTAATTTCAGGCATGGAGTTTCAACGACTGACGGTTTCGTTGTTCACTGATGTCAAGCGATATTAAAATAGTCTGTGGATTAGTCGAGATTTTCTCTTATCAGTGGTTTATGTGTAACTTTACATCGATTTACTGTGTGTTTGGTTTCGTACGATCGGATCATCTTTTATACATTTTACGAGGGGTTAAACACTCTTGAAACTTGGTGTACGCGGTGTGAAGTAATCTCAGAAATATTGAAAAGTTCTAAGAAATCTCGAGAAACTCTAGAAATATACCTGATAAAATCTTAAGAAATGTTGTTAAATCGCATGAAATCCATCGATTTCCGTGAAATCTACGGAATTTTTGCAATTTTCAATTTCGCTGTACACTCGATCTGATTAGTGTTTATCCCATCGATATTCTATTACTGTTTAAATATTAACGAAAGAATGTATACTCGATGAAATGAAAATGTTGAGTCATGGCATACGATAATCAAGCAATTCGATGAAATCAAATTATTAAGTTGCTTGATCGATATATGTATTCTCTGTACCGATTGACTATATAGGCTAGCGCACTCGCGAGATTAAAACTTGATATTTATCAATTGAATTCATCGATCGATAAATGAATTCATTAATTCTTTCATTTTTGTATTTGCTAATTTTTTTAAAACCCATTTTAAGCTTTTTCTTCCGTTTTTATATATCATAGATTGCGTGCATTTTGTTAATAGCAATAAAAATACACCTAATATTTCTATATTTTGTTTACGCCATTCGTTGCGTAACACCGTAAAGCAATTTAAGAATTTTTTCCGATTTCTTGGTAAATTTTTGTTCGATAATCGGCAGGCACAAAGTTCTAATGTCCAAATTGCATAAAAATATTTTTTTTCAAACACCATAATTTCGGATATATATATCAATAACAAGAAGGTTGTCTTTCGTAAAATTTGAAACGTTGATATCACGCTTTAAGTGGAATCTTTCAAATTTGGAAAATATTGATTACTATTTTACATTGCGAGACAACGCGTCACCCTCGTCAGCACCTGACCATTTCCACGGAATCTGTTCAATTGGCACAGCTGTGCTTAAAGTGTTAATGCTCTGCAAGATTCAAGTAAATGCAAATTTTTCGATTACGAAATGTGGTAGAAATGTAAACAAACGATAAGGAAGCAAATGCCACTCGCAGCTTTCGATCATCGTTAAAAATGTCAGAGCTACGCCTTTCTCCACGCCCCGCCCGATTCGCTCCATCAACAAATCCCTTAAAGCACAAACAAAATGCTGAACTATTGAAAAAATCACAGAGACGCGATACCATCAGTCCGATTCGAAAATATGTAACAAACAACTTCCTCAAAAATATATTTCTAAAGATAGTCTGATTTCTCTCGTTCGGAGGAAATCTATTATTCTCAGAGTAGAACGAATATATGTGTTTTTGGAAACAGGGTGATACCAGCTCGCGCAGTTGCCTCGTGGAATCGAAAAAAATATGATTGAATGAGTCCCATGATGTCAGTGGAATTTTCGATTAGACGTTATAAGGGTAAGTCGTGAAGCGTACGAAATAAATATCATCGACAGAGTTGTTGGATGGTCAAGGGGAGGTTGTCAAGGGGATTCGAAAGAACGTTGCCACGCTGAATGTCTACAAAATCGTTTGGGCAGAGTATAGTCGAGTACATAGCACAGGTACATATTTCAGAACGCAGAACATCGTATACGAATCCCGAGGCATAGCTAGCGAGTCTCTGCTTCGGCAAAACATAAATCACATTCCCGTCGTAAATCGCACTCCACTGATCTCTCGCATTGACCTGCCGTTACATCCTTCCTATCATTTCGCGCTTTTGATGTATGCATTCTAGAGCGAGAGGCGAACCGAGCAAGTCCGCAGCATCACTCTTCACCCCTGCCCTTCCCCCCTTTGTTCTGTCTATACCCAGTCAGTTCAACGCGCACGTTTCTACTCTACCGACAAAGTTTACTCAGATAAAACCTCGCGGACCCTTCCCATTCTGGTAGCAGATAGAGGCGATAGAGAAAACGAAGTAAAAAACCTCTCGTTTCTTTCGCATAAAGGACACCTACAGATCGAATTTATACACGAAACTGGATTTTCCGCTGTCATTTATGTCTAGGTAATGGTTAACTTCGATTCTAGATGAAGGTAGCTAACAGTAATCCGTACTATTCAAATAAAATAAATAGTAAACTTTTATTTCTTTATTTTTATTAATAAAAATGTTGCTGTTGTTGATGTTATTCGTAAGAAACAAAAATCAAAGCTATCGCATCCACAATAGTTAACAAAGGTTTGACACTATTCTCGAAGATTGGTAATCACACTCAGAGAAGTTGCGGTAGTTCTGACAGCTATTAAGTGACAACTATAAATTGTTAAATAGTTACGGTAATTATAAAAATAGTCGCGTGGACTAACAATTAGTAGTTGTCAGTTTTAATAGTTGAACAGTACTATTTTAACTTATCTACTAAATAATAAGTTTTCGTTGATCGATGTCAATACAGAGTGTATAACATAAACTACGACGTTCCAAGTTTTCCCAAAGAAAAAAGACAAACCTTTATCATATGATACATCTCTTTCTCTCGCCTACACGTACCTTCTTCGTTTGATCGAGATATTTTCAATAAAACGCATAACTGGCTTCAACGTTATCGGGTCCGCGGTAGTATCTGCAATCCCCGGGATCCTCGAGTTTCCTCAACCCCGCGTTGTCAAAGGCCAACGAGTTTCGCCTTTGAAATTTCAAGTGGAACGCCGGGCGGTGAACGATGCTATCGATCCATATCGTCTATCACCCTTCCCCTCTCTTTGGTCGTTCTTACATCCCTGTTTCTCACTCATTGTGTACACGCGTGTAGGTCCTCCATGGTAGAAATCGATCGACGTGAGGAGGTATCGATCAAAGTGCACACCGGAGCAGCTAGCTGCGATAGAAGCTGCGGAAGGAGGTCGAACTTGAAGAGATCGTTACCAGCGGAGAATACGATCTCTGGATATGGCTGAGATGTCAATGGCCCTGTCTCTCGCGCTCCCGCCCTCCTCCATCTTCTTCTTCTTCTGTTCTGCCGCGAACAGCAAAACGAGAAAACGGCGCGCGGATCGCTCCTGAGGTATAGATGAATGCCTTGATACCGTAGGCTCTTAGTGATGTACCTGTCAGAGCGTTTAATTAAGGGACCCTCAAGAGTAGAGATCGAGCGAGAGTGTATATGTATACTATATCCACCTTAGCGTAGTACGTATCCTTGACTCTTCTTCCCGCTGTCTCGCTCGCTCCCTCATCTCGATCTCTAAAAGATAGCGGGAGGCTCAGGGAAGCGACAAGTGCATGCTTTTGCTGCTGTTGCCGTTGCTGCTGCTGCTGATACACCGCGAGTACGAAAGAAAGAGAGAGGGCCGATCGATCGAAGATGAACGTGAGACTTGACACGAGACGTCGATTATCTTTTGATTCGAGCCAGACCGCTGGCTCTTCCGCTGTAGAAATACCTTCTCGGAGCTCTGTGGTGTACGCGCCGCCTCTGTGATCAATTACTGTACATCGATCGCCGATTGACATTCCGGTGATCAATCGGATTGTAGTTCATTAGTGCTACTTTGGAGATTCTTTTTTCTTCTCTTTTCGTCGAGCGCGAGACTTTGAAACTTTGCTTTTGGTAATAAAGGGAACAGAGAGATTACCATGGAAAAATTCTGTTAAGTTGGTAAAAAACGAGAATTCGATTCACGAAGCTGGTTAGTGCGTCTTGACTTTTTCGCGGACGACTATTCTCAATTTACACAATTGCGAAAATGACGGATGCGTTCAACACTAAGAAATTCATTATATTAATTCGTTTAATTTACTTAATTTAAAAAAATTTCTTTATCTTATATATCTGATGAGATGTATAAAAAATATTTAGTTCTAATATATCTCGTATACAATGTATATCGACGTATATTACTTTTCCGTATAGATGAAACCGAGCAATGGTGAAACTGTTTGACGTCTCTACACAAACACAGAAAAAGTGTTTTAAAAAATCCTCGTTAAATGCACGAAAATGAGAAGAAAGAAGAAAGGTAATAAAAAATTTCGCCTCTTTTAGCTCGTCAGTGTGCAGCTACAACTATAGGTGAGAGTCTCGCATTTTTCGTCATTTCAAATTTAGAAACTTGGTCTTATTTTGAAAGTCGATTCCGTGGCTTACCGCGGGGTCTTTCAATTTCTGGAAACCGGCTGATTGAAAGACAAATACAGTTTGGAACAGAGATGGCGAATAGCGAATAAGCGAGAAACTGGAGGTGAAAGGATGGCACGAGGCGGACTATGGCGCACATCACGGGTGCTAGATTGTTTAAATTCATTCTCGATGAGCAGCTTTGACTAAACCTCGGGTTTCGGGGAGAGCACACTACGCGGCAAGCTCCACGAAGCTCTTCCCCAGGTATCTATTAAGGCTCTCACGCATGAGGTGCCGTAAAGTCCAGCGTTACCATTATATGTGTTGAACGTTCGGTCTCTCGTTCGTTCGCTTGTTCATTCGTGGGCCACTAACGCAGCGAACAGGCAAGAGGCAGTGTGGATCTGGTCAGCCGGATCCCCGACAACGTGTAATTCGCGGAAGCGCGGTCGGAGAAACGTTCTCTCCCAGGTCGTCGCATACACCCCCACCTCTACCAACAACTCTCGTGCTTCACTCCACTAAACTCAAACTACATATACGGTATACACATTTACAGTCCTATTCAAACGTTAACTACGTTTCTATCCGCTTATTATATATAGTACACTCTCACCTATTTTACCAAGTCAAAACCGACGGCTACAACGTGTTTTACGCGGAGAAGGGCTTCTCACTCGCAAGGCAATTTACACGCAGAGCGGTGATCCTACGGTCTCGGTGCCTCGACTGAATGCGAGTTGCCCGAGATTGAGAGAAAAGGTTTCTCCGTTCTTCGTTAAATAGATGAGAGAACTTTTGTCAAATACGTGCGGTGGCGATCAAACAGATTCCGAACAAATAAATCAAAGTGTACTGTTATCACGAGAGATACAATAATAATTCAAGTTGAAATAAGCATTACATTTGAATAAAAAGTAATTAATTTTATAACCAATGTGTGCGGTTAATACATATTGCTCATTGTGTAATCACGGAAGAAGGCCAATTTATTATTTTTCATTCGTTCATTCAATACAATTCATTTTGGTGAACCAACAAAACAATTATAATTCACTGGAACAAAACTTTCGATTCAATTAAGGAAACTTAATCTTTTATTCGTAATACATTAATCGTCCGAGCAGTTTCTACCGCAAATCACTTAATTTTTTTTTTCAATTAAAAGTAGTATTTCATTTTCTAAAATTATTATATTGCTTCACGTCAGCAAAAGCAGTTATTGATTATTCAAAGTGTTGATGTGCCAAAGCTTATTATACCGAGCTTACCCACTTTCATTAATAATCGTAAATAATGTTATACAAATTTCGATCAAGATTCTCCGATGATAATTAATAATGTCGATAATAATAGTAATAATCGCACGAGGGTACAGTATTTGAAAGTGACGTCAGAGGCTACAGTGTGGCTTTGGTATCTCCGTGCGCTACACAATACCATTTATGATGTTATTGCGTTAACGAAGCGAATGTAAATTTACAGTGTCGAAATGAGCGGGGTTGGGTGGAAGGGATCTAGGGAACGTTGTCATGGTCGAGATTGTGAACTGAAGGTGAGAGGTCAGAGGCGAGGAGGGAGGAGAAGATCAACCGGAATATTGGAACATAGTCCGGGTAATATCCTCAACGAGACTCAGCTATATTCGAGGGAGGTTGCGTGGCGTAAGGTGTCGATATAGAGTACAGGGCATCCCACGCTGGTCCTCGTACGACCCTCGGGGCCAGAATGCAGCTAACCCACTCGTGCACGATCGCTGTACCCGCTAGGCACACATATATCCCACGCTATAGCTTTGAGTTCTCCACGTACAGGCTATTATAGCGAATGGTGTCAGGAGGTTTAGTCAATCAATACACTCACGCAACAAGGCGTCCTGTATTTGTCATTGTTGGTCGTATAACGATGTGAGTGACGATATCGCATATACACAGCGCTCAGGACATAGATGGATCGAGTGGGACTCTTATAAAATAAATGCTGCGAGGATAAGTACATTTATCATGTGCAGCGTTATAGTTATACCGAGCAAGTTCGACATTCATCGAGTATTTGGCATTATTGGTAAAAAAAAAAAAAAAGATTAAAAAAAAAACAACAAAAATGTCATTGAAGAACATGTCCAGTAGGCAGACTATAGAGTTTTTACAACTTTTAACGTCTGTTCATCTATTCCCATCACATTCGCTACACTTACAGCTTGATTTATCTCAAAAATTGCGTAAATTTAATAAATTTCCTTTTGGAGCATCTTTTGTTCAATTTAGGTGATAAGGCTACTCGAGAATTCAGCTTTAATCATTATCTTTAAATTGTAATATCAATTTTCAAATATTTTGATGAAAAATTCATAAAATGAATCAAATTTAAATACAAAAGTCTTCTTCTCATCTTCAAAATTTGAGGAATACGTTGTTGCAATTTGTTAATAATCAGCTTGTGAACATGTATATAATTTTTCAAGATGATTCATCAAAAACTAAAATGCCTCAAGGACTTTTTCAGTATTTATTTCCTTCGTATCACGATACATCGGTAAGTTATAAATATTTTACTCTGAAATTGACACAGATTTACAATTAAACCAAACCCACGGTACAGTGTGACGCGAATACCTCAACGGATTAGAGACAAACCCTTTAAGGTAACATTTCGACTTCACGCTGTTTTCAACAGTTTACAGAAAAGTTATGGTGTTTAACCATAAAATAATCGCTACGATTCAAAGATCGTCTTAAGTGTTCGAGCCTCGACACCCTTACCTTACCATTATTTCAACACATATCGAAAGAACTTTATTGCTGCGCAGAAAAAAGAGGAAAAAAATCGAGGATTTGACGAATAGCTCTTCGATGACTGAGCGTTTTTATCCAGCACGCGTGTTTAACCGGTAAAAGTAGTAGTACACCTCGTTTCTAATGGCGGGTTCTCTTACGCTACGCGCTTCGACGCCCGTATGTTCGAGCATCGCACGTCAGAGAATTTTGCTTTTACCCCTCTGCTTTGACCTCGGGAGAACAGTCCGCGCGTGCTGCTGCTGCTGACGGTGCTCCAGGGGGAATTGCGATCCGCCGTTTGTGGCACAATGCTGTACCCAAGGTAGTGTGTAATGTCATGCTGCTCGCGCTTCCCTCTGTGCTTACAAAGTAGAAATTTCCTCAAATTTTCACAAGCCACACGCGTGATGCGTTAACGCTCATTCCCTCGTGTGCATATCCTCTGTAATTGTTGGCTGTCGCAGGTATACCGATGTGACTCGGTATGCATCCGCTTCGACATCCCTTCAACGAAGGTCGCGACACACGTGAAAATAAAAAAATATTTTCGCTTTAATTTCGACAACGATGAGGCAGTTTTGTCGGAAGAACAAATTTTTACGGTTGGCTCAGCACAAAGCGAGTACCAACCAACGACCGGTCTCTGGCGCATGCACGTAAAACGATTTAAAGCATTTCACGGGGAGCGAATGGCATTACTATTCGACGAGGACTCATATATATTTACATATATGTATATGTATATATATATATATTAGAGCTCACCGCTCGTCCGCCGCGAAATCGTGTCACTATTATTTGCTGATGTGTTGATTGTAGATTGGTTACAATCGCGTTTGAGCGGAGGACCCGTAATTATGACGGCAGTTCCCGGTGAAATCCTGGTAGTAGCAGACGGAGCAATGGAAAGGGGGTTAGAGTGGCAAAAGCCAAACCCTTCCCGTTGCGGTACGGTGTGCAAGAGAGAGCCTCTGGCTTTGCGAACAAGCCCACGCTCCCTCGCACCGACACAAGCGCGCAAAATACATGCCGAATGCGGTGCTCCCTGCCGTGCCACACCGTTCGCTCGGGCGCTAAATATCTGACTATTTGATCTGCTCCCCCATTTACTCAAACGCCGTGAAATTCAACAAAGTTGCTGAGTACGGCAACGATGACCGGAGTGCGGAGCAAGGGAGAGCGTTGGGCGATGAAACACAGCGGAAGCAACGGCAGTGGGGAGCAGGTAGTACCGCGATACCCGCAGGCATGTCCACTGCATCGCTGGGTCCTCTCTTTATCGTCCCAGCGGCTCTCGTCACTGCATCACCCACCAACCCATTCGACCTATTTCAGCCTCATTTGAACCTAGCGGCACACCCGATTAAATCGACTCGCGGTCGACCTCTCATTATTCCGCTGCGGAGCTCAAAAATATTCTTGAAATTAAATGTATTGAATTTACTTAAATATTTGAGAGCAAGACTTTCGATATTACCGTGTATCCTGTTCTTTCTTCTATCTCGATCGCTTTACATCAATAAAAATGTTTTGAAGGCGAGCTAGAACTTTGTTTCATTTATTTCATGTAATTCATTTATTTTATTAACTAAATCTCATTTGAATCTCGCTCAACATATGAGTAAATACATTCGCGGTTACTCCTCATAATTTTAGATCAAATTTATCAAAGTTACTTGAGTATTCCAGTACGAAGTTTCCGGTATTACCGTGTATCCCGTTGTTTAGTTTATTTTAATCGCTTCGAATCGGTAAAAGTTTTTACAACAGTCGGGACTTCATTTTATTTTATTCATTTATTTAACTATTTGCCGTTGAAACTCGGGATATTCGCGGCGAGGCTTACCATGCATACGGAAAATACGACCGCAAAGATTTAATTAATTTCATCTATTAGCCAATCCATTCCAACTATTTCAGACTCACCTGAGCCTCACTTCGCGCTTGGTTAATTCGACACGCGGTTCATTCTTTTATATAACAACAGTCATGAATTGATTTAATTAATTTAATTAATTTAATTTACTATGCCAATACGTTTGAATCATTTCAGCTTTATTTGAGCCTTTCTTCACGGCTGGTTAAATCCACTCACGGTGCCTCCTCTCATACTTTCCGATTGAGAACCTAAAAAATAATTTCAATAAAATGTACATAATGCACTTGAGTATGTTTGTTGAAGTGCGATGATTTCGCTATTACATCGTAAACTGTTTCTTCGGTTCATTTCCTTGATGGTTTCTCGTTGATTGAGCGAAATCGCATAGAACAAAAAATTGAAGAGTTTCGCTGAAATAGAATAATGCTGTAAAAATATCTGACGCTCGTACAGCATCAATAATCGTGAGCTTTACCTCGCGAAGCTCACACAACCGAACGATAAAACCCCGCGGTTTACCGCCACTCTCATCCAAGATCTCTCTTCGTCAATAAAACGAGATTCTTCGAACGCCATGTGGAGTGCATAGCTTTTCCTGTTCGAGAGGGCGTGAAGAATGAAAGATGGATTAACTCACGAGACAGATCTTTCATTCCGATTGAATGCACTCTCTCGATCTTTTATTCTTGCCTTTTATACATATTCTCCAACCGTTGAGAGAAAATCTTATCCGACCGAGTGTTATGATTGGGAGGAACAACGAGGAAAATGCATTGTGCGTGACTGTCCATTGTTACCACCCTTTGAGAATAGTCAACGTTTAAACCTCTTAGGATTCTCATAAATAAGCGATCTTTTTTTATTATCCTACAACCGACTACATTTAAAACCTGGCATCATAACCCACCTGCGTCTCTTGAAAAAATAATTAGTACCAGAGTGTTTCAATATGTGATGATAACAACGTTGAATAGTGTGAAAACAAATAATTAATTAAGCCACAAACAAATCTTGTATTTTAAGTTGTTCTTCTACTAATTCTAGCAATTCTATATGAAATCCCAGGTAGTACACCAATAATCACCTAATAACTTGACTATACTTTTTGTTTGTATTTTATCGCTAAAGTACATTTTTCTGCATCGGTTGAGACCAATAAAACGAGTCTTGACCGTAATGTTTAAGTGATTATTGTGGTGCAAGTGAAATTGTTGTTAGTGATTTGCACCTTAGCTTTATGAAAAAAAAGAGGTGTCGGCTCAGAAATAAAGGGAATTTGCGTTAATTCTACATACTTGAGAACATAAAAACAATTCACAATTTGTCAAAGATTATTCTAATAAACGAAATACCAAAATTAGACTTACCGCGCAGTTTTTTTGCATTATTTACAACTAAAGTTGAACCTTTTAGCTTTTCAGTACCAACGTAAATGTATCCTAATTCCGAGAGTCTTGCAGTTAATAATTTATCATAAGTCACGAACAATTTAGCATCTTTATCACATTTTGTTATTGTTAAATATAATGTAAGAATTTTTTATAATTTTCGAAAAGTGTATCGTTGAAGATTTTGTATGAATGCTTCAACGACAATTCATAAACTGTAGAATTATTATTATTTTTCTAATAACAACTTCTGTCTTTATAATATCGTTATTAAGAAGTACTGAAAGACAAGTGCAACTTGAATAGATTTTTACAATGTCTGTTAACGATTGATAATGTTATCAATCAGATTTCAATAAACTCGAAAATTACTTGGATTCTTTTGACTTGGGCCGCTTATTGAATAACTACATCGAACAATGTTTCACTTGGAAATATAAAAATTATTGTTACAATCGTCATAGTCATAAGTCAATTATAAGACTTAGAATTTGAGTTAAAACTGCAACAAATATTTTTGGCAGCTCGTGATATAATTGTTATTGAGTAAATGGATTTTTTTTTCAACGTATGATTGTAATGAAAGTTAATTTCAATATTGTTTGATATAGTTCTTAAGGATTGTAATATTTTGGGTGATGTGGATAGTTTGCAATTATTATTTGACAAACAATTATTCATATAATTGAATGAAGTACTCATTTACAGATAAATAATTAATAAAATTGTATAAATAACGGATTTTCAAACGAAACTATCATTTTAATTGACGCAAATAAATTTGGCTTGATTTATAACTCTACCATTAATTTCTCTACCGAGAAACAAAACTCTACCACGTTACAGCTTTACCATATTACAACACTGCCCAGTTATAACTCTACCACGGGACAACTCTCCATTCTTCTATTATCAGACGTTTTGCCATCCGCAACAGGTTGGAGTTGTATTCTAATATTTTTTAATAATAAATTGTAGATGTATAAATGTTATTGACTCATGTCAATAAAAGCATAAAAATATTGTTATAAAATAAAGAAAAATATTATGTTACAACATTTTTTCAAACACTGCTCCAAACTCTCCTTATTCTATATTTTTTTTAAATGGCCCCACTACAAGATTTAGTGCTAATGCAGCAAAATAAAAACTTTTAATAGATGAGTTATAAAAATACGAACAAATGTTTAAGGGTCAATAGGGTTTGGGTAGCGTGTGTTACTTAATATGACAACTCGGCCGATGATTTTAACGGAGGTAATCATTTGTATCCACGATTATTCCACTAAAATAATAACAATGATATATTTAACTGCAGAATGTCGTGTGCACATTTTTAAATATCAGGAGTACAAATTGAAAATGCGGGATTTTTTTCTATTTTTGAACGTTTATTCTGAAAAAATGGTAACAAATGAATTATTCAAAGTATTGTCCATCGCTAGCCACAACTTTTTCCCATCTTTCTGGCAATTTACGGATACCGTCGCGAAAAAATTCGGCCGGCTTGGCTGCTATCCAGTCATCGACCCATTTTTGGGCTTCTTCGTAAGAATGGAAGCGCTGGTCAGCTAGGCCATGTGTCATCGATCGGAAAAGGTGGTAATCGGAAGGAGCAATATCTGGGTTATATGGCGGGTGGGGTAAGACTTCCCATTTCAGCGTTTGTAGGTATGTTTTGACCGGCGCTGCAACATGTGGCCGAGCGTTGTCATGTTGCAAAATTACTTTGTCGTGTCTTTGCTCGTATTGTGGCCGTTTTTCTTTGAGTGCGCGGCTCAAACGCATCAATTGAGTTCGGTATAGTGCTCCTGTGATGGTTTCGTTCGATTTCAATAGCTCATAATACACCACACCCAGCTGGTCCCACCAAATACAGAGCATGAGCTTGGCGCCGTGAATATTTGGTTTGGCCGTCGATGATGATGCATGGCCGGGGTAACCATATGATTTTTTGCGCTTCGGGTTATCGTAATGGATCCACTTTTCATCACCAGTGACAATGCGATGCAAAAAACCCTTCCGTTTTTGCCGTTCGAGCAGCAGTTCGCATGCAAAAAAACGGCGCTCGACGTCTCTCGGCTTCAGCTCATACGGCACCCAATGTCCTTGCTTTTGGATCATTCCGAGGGCTTTTATACGATGGGAAATGGCTTGTTGTGTCACTCCCAATGAATCTGCGAGCTCTTGTTGAGTTTGACACGAGTCTTCTTTGAGTATTGCCTCCAATTCAGCATTCTCAAACTTTTTCACTTGGCCCGGCCGCTCTTTGTCCTCAACGTCAAAATCACCACTTCTAAACCGCACAAACCATCTCTCGCACGTTGAAACCGATGGAACATGACTCGGATAAGCCTCGGAGACCAATCGATGTGCTTCAGCAGCACTTTTCTTCAAATTAAAGAAGTAAATTAAAACTTCCCGCAAATGCTGTTTTGTTGGCACGAAACTCGACATATTGAGAGCTCAAAAAAACTATGAATTTGACACTGCGACAAATTGACACATACTGAAAATTAAAGCTATAAGACGTAGCTTTGACATGAACATAGTCACAGTACTGCCTGATGCGTATAGCGTTAGTAACGCCATCTGTTATCAAACCCGCATTTTCAATTTGTACCCCTGATATTTCGCACAAAATATGTCGACTGTTTTATTCATTTTATTGATTGAAATAATTGACAACCTCTGTTATTGGAATATCAATAAAATTATTCTTATTTTCCTTACATCTGCCGAATAAAAAAATCAGATCTTCTACATACTTTCTCATGGACTCACCGTAAATTGCTTATATAGCAAATATACCTCGATACACTTGTAGTAAATCGTACATTTTTCAAGGATTGGTTCACGCGGGGTCATTTCTGTGAGTCCTTTGGTTCAACGACCCGAAGAAGGGGTGCGCGATGGTCCCACATAACGAGAGCAAGCCGCCGTGGCAGCAACGGTGGCACAGCTCAAGGGGAATTCGCGTTGGATACTACATGTGTATTAGTAAGATGAAGAGCTTTTTTCCCGTATATTGCAAACTCACAAAGTATCAAATGGAAGGAGGAAGCCATTCTTCTTGTAATAAGTCACTGGCGGTGCTCGAGGGAGAAAGAGAGAAACAGAGAAGGGGTACCCGCGCTTGTGGCCCGCCGGCCGGGTCGACTTTTCGAGCGCGTGTACCACGCGCTGTGTGCGCCGCTACCGCTGCTTCTGCTTCTGCTTCTGCTGCTGCTACTGGTTCGTTCCATGTTTGATCCTGTCTTAGTACTGCTGCACCACCACCTTGCTAGTACAGTGACCTTTTACAAGCGAAATGGCTTCCCCCCAGCGCGAACACATAATTTATTTCGTACTCAAGAGTGTGTGTATATCGCTAAGAAGCAGATCGAAGAACGTAGAAGGATATATAAGAAGAAAGAAGAAGCTGCAGCAACCCCTTACCGCACTGTCGAGAGCTTTTCCCTTTGAATTCTATTAGCTAGAACCACGTTTTTGCCTGCAACTCCAGCTTTTGTCTTTATCCTTCTCCTCCTGCGTCATCGCGTCTTCGTTTTATCTTTTCTATGCGCTACGCTTTCACTCCGATGCGTGAGTAAGGGATACTCGGATACGTCGTTACTCCTCTCATCTTACAAGTGCTGCTCGATTGACTTTTTTTTATAATCATTTGCCGGTGACAAAAACTCGGCCGGTTCCTCAAGTGTAATAACAATTAAAAAATTTAATAAAAATAAAATAAAAATAAAAACACAGTGTAACAAATTTACTTCTCGTGCAGGAGTGGTGAAACCTTTCACGGTCAGCTGATTGTATTTCATTGAATACCGATCCGTGAGAAATGTCTCCCAGAAATAAACTTATAACTCTCTAAAGATAAATGAAATTCCTCGGGGGAAGTTAGGCCACGAGGAGGAAAGATTCACACACTAATACGTCGTAATACATGAATAATTGTATGACTGATTGATATTTCTAATTCAACCATACGCGGAGCATAGCTCCATTCGTAGGAATTCTCGCACGAGTGGCATAAATCTACATACTAGTCATGAGCACTCATGGAGTGTACATAAGAACGGTTCCATAATTATAATAGGTATGCCATCATATTTATTAAATATTGAGTACAAATAACAACGGGTGGTAAATTTGAATATTATGAAATATCATTCATTAACTGTGCGAGGCAAAAATCCCATAATTGGAATTTTTACACGAGGATAATAATAATGTTTACAAGAATAAATTTGAACACGAATCAATATCATTCATTAAATGTGCGAGGCAAAACTCCAATGATTGGAATTTTTATACAAGGATAATAATAATGTTTACAAGAATAAATTTGAACATGAATCAATATCATTCATTAAATGTGCGAGGCAAAACTCCAATGATTGGAATTTTTATACAAGGATAATAATAATGTTTACAAGAATAAATTTGAACATGAATCAATATCATTCATTAAATGTGCGAGGCAAAACTCCAATGATTGGAATTTTTATACAAGGATAATAATAATGTTTACAAGAATAACTTGTTCGAGGGGAATTACGTACAGTTGAAACTCGCCTGTGATTCAAACGACAAGATATCATCTTACAAATCATTCACACTGTCATTACAGTACTGTTAGGTTCGGATTCGGGACGATAATAATTGTCATTATTTTCAGAGAAATCGGACCGAATGTCACTCAAACACGCTTATTATGCGTGGATATGTATATGAGGGTCGAACACATTATCAGAACACAAACGACCAACTCAAAGTTCATATGCTGAATATAAGGAACACGGTTCTGATGGTGCTGAGACGTAATTTAATATCATTAAAATATTTCAGTGATGCGATGAAAATGTTCAATTATCAGGATACACCGTGATAGATGCTATTGGCAGGAGCCCATAATACTCCTTTCTCTTAACATATACCTTTCTTGTTGGTTACTCACAATACCCATTAACGAATTTTGATTCGTTAAGCGTAGTATGATGACCCTCCTAATAGGTCGATGTTCTTTGAAGAATTAGTTCATTGCTCTTGGCTTCATTGTTTCACGAATTGTCTATAGTCATTTATTACGTTATCGGGCGTCTAACATTCACCCGCGAATTATTTCACACTGTACATATTTACTTTATACTGAGCGTTACGCTGCCGTCGTAGCTCATTATGGCGTGTCGATACTTCGGCTTTCTCAGAAATTACACTGGATACCCAACTTGTTTATCGTAACAGTCCATTGTCAATTGCTCACTCACACCACTTCGAGACTCGGTTGAGTATTTACATTTATCGATGGTTATACTGTTTGTCTCCTCGCGAATTTGCCCTTTGAAGGTGAGGTATTATTCTGAACTCGCGAGAATCGCGCACACTGTAATTTCACTGGGCACGATAATTTTCTATGAACGCACAATGATTAATCGCCACCTCGATTATTCACATCTGATTAAGTGTCGATTATTTCTTTGAACTGTCTTTTATGGGTTTTTAGTGTGTTATGGATTTGCCCGCACAACCCGATTGAATAATTTAATTCCTCCAATTAGTTACGGCGCGTTATTGTTACAAACAGGTATGAGGCTCCAAGGGTGCATCACCAAATATTAACGTGGAGCCCGGCAAATATCAGTCGCCAGACACTGTTATAATGCTTCTTCTATTTCCGGTGATGGTTATTATCGCAGGAGAAGAAACTAATAGAATTAAGTGCGTTGCGCTCCTGAGTTTATTCTTTGGGCGGTCGAGGAGTCCGTACCACTATCGATGACGGCCCTCGGCGAACTAACTAAATCGATTATTCCTCGAGAGATCGGCGTACTAGTCGTAATTGTTCACCTTGCGCAGATCGCGCCTGAGATATATAGTTATAGCTGATGATACGGTTAACGGTATCGCGTCGCTGGTGGGAGCCCCGAAAGTCGCCAGATGCCCATATAAGGTGATTTTAATGTAGCCGTGTATTCGAGATTCTTCGGCCTAGGTCGTAAAGCGTCGCGACTATTGTTGATGAATTTTATTCAGGTGTATGGGTGCGAATAAGGTACAGCGATTCACACAACGCAACTCAGCACGCGCTACTAAAGGTATCGGATCGCTACATTGCCCCCCCTTGAAGTGGAAGATGTTCGGTGTTATCAACGAAAATCTTACATTTCAATTAACGCAGGTGGGAAGTTGATCCTCACACATGTATTTATAAAGGTATTATACACACTTATACACAGACGCTCGAGGTTCGATCTTTGAGTTTGAACGGTGCCCCCTAGTTTTCTATACAGGAGGTCTGTGTGTCATGGCAATCATTGACAGAGACGGCTCACGATTCTCCACCTGGTTCGTAATACTTACGCACGTTCGAACGATTATAAATACCCTTTATATGGTTTTCATCATGGGGATCGACCAAGCTAAGTGCGTTCGGACCGAACATTTTCGCGATGCGATAAGGCCCGTGAAAGATATGAAAAAATTTGGCGGTGACATGATCAGCCGAACTCGATGGGTAGGGTACATGAAGTAGGACCAAGTCTCCAACTTTAAGTACAACCGCTGAGACGGTCCTCTGCTGTTTACAGCGTGAGTTGAACTGTGAGCGAATCCGCTTTCGCGCTAGCACGATCTTATGAGCTTGAGATAGCTCCTTTCCAATAGGAAACCCGATAAGCTTGTCGAGCGCTTCCTCCGGCTTGTAACCAAAATGTAATTCATGAGGAGTGTACCCTGTGCTTTGATGCGTAGTTACGTTTAGCAAGGCTTCGATACGCGGAACATGCCTAGCCCAACTACTGTGCGCATCATTACAGAACGTTCTAAATAAGCGACCTAATTCTTTCATGACCCTTTCCGTCGGATTACTTTGTGGATGTCTTACCGAACAGAACCTGACGGAAATTCCCACTTTTTCGAGTGCATTACGCCACTGTGGTGATGTGAATTGGGTGCCATTGTCTGCGAGGATTGCTGAGGGCTTGCCCAGCTCCGGAACATATCGGTGTAGCACTTTATTAAGAATAACCCTCGTGGTAGCTCGTTTAATGGTGTAGAGACGAACTAGCTTAGAGAAAGCGTCTAACATTACGAAGATGTAACGTACCCCAGCGATTGACATCGGCAAGGGACCGTAGAAGTCAACAGTGACTAAATCGCCTGGACTGTCGGCGGGGACCATTTGGTGTGCCCCACTCATCGAATAGTTTAAAGCTTTGACCCTTTGACACAGGTCACAGCTCCGAGTGAACTGATGAACATGTTTCGTCATGTGATCCCAGTAAAAATATTGTCTGAGATACGATAGAGTCTTTGCTCCTCCTGGGTGACCAAGGCGTTCGTGGATTTCTTTTAGGATACGTTCACACAAGTTCGACGGAACGACAAGCAGCCAGCGACCATTATGAGTGAAGTATCTAAACAATACTTCGTTATGCATGGTATACACGTCGGTTAATTCACCTGTTTTTAGACGTTTGATTATGCGCGAGCACTTTTCGTCATGGTTTTGATGAAGATATATTGTTTTCAAATCGCGAATTAATTGAGGATCGAGTTGATCCAACTTGGTCACAACAGAACGGATGTTGTATGGCACAATATGATCATTGATGGGCAACGCCGACATTATCGCTGAGATACTCAGATTTGGAGCATCATCATTTTCAAATTTTCCAGCCGGATGTCTGCTGAAAAAATCGGCAACTAGGTTGTCACGCCCACGACAATATCGAACGTCAAAAGTGTAACGAGAAAGCGCAAAGCTCCACCTTCGAAGTCGTGGCGTGTGGTATTGAGTCGAATTAAGAAAGCTCAATCCTTTATGGTCGGTAATTATCTCGAAATGCCGTCCCATTAAATACGTATTACACTGCAAGACGGTGTAAACGATAGCCAATAGCTCCTTCTCAGTTGTTCCATAGTGAACCTCTGCCTCATTAAGACATCTACTGACAAGCGTGATTATACATTGCTCTCCCTGAGCGTTAGTCTGGAACAATATCCCACTGATGCCACGATCAGAAGCATCTGTTTGGACTTGAAACTTCGTGTCAGGCAATACATGATGTAATTGTATCGCACGTAAGAAATTCATTTTTAATGCGAGGAACGCTACACTATGTTTTGGCGTCCACTCCCATACACTCTTATGCTTCAATAGAGATCGAAAAGGATCAATATAATTGGCATGTTTAATGCTGAATTGACGATAATAATTGCACACTCCCAAAAATTGCTGGAGGTGTTTCTGAGTTCGAGGTTCGGCAAAATTTTTGATAATGTCAAGTCGGCTCTCAAGCGGCCGAATACCTTGTGTATTAAGCTCATACCCAAGAAATTCAATTTTTTCTTTGCAGAAGAATGATTTGTCAAGGCGAAGGGTATAGTTATGTGTTTGGAGTATCGAAAAAACGGCATCAAGATGACATAAATGTTCTTCAAACGTTCGAGAGGTGATAAGCAGATCGTCAATATATACTGTAAGATATCGCTCGAATGAACGATCAAACAGTTGGCTTATAGCTCTTATAAAACCACTCCCTGCCGTCTTTAGGCCGAAGGGAATTCTGCGAAATTGATAGAGTGTAGTTCCAAATAAAAATGCAGTGTATTGGCGTGACTCTGGAGCAAGCGCTATCTGCCAGTATCCATTGGCCAAGTCCGAGGTAGACATATATCGTACTCCGTGATACTTCTGTAATAAGTCCGCTATCAAAGGAGGGGACTCATTATCTGACTCGATCACCTGATTTATGAACCGGGCATCTAAACAAATGCGCAATCTTCCATCTTTTTTCTTGACGATCCGCAGTGGATTACAATAGGGGCTATTAGATTTTTCTATTATTCCGTTAGCTTCCATATCATCTATCTCCTTTCCGACAGCTTCACGTAACGAGTGTGGAACGGGGTACGAACGACGCACAATTGTTTTTGGAGTCGTCAAAGTGATTCGATGTTCATAATTACCCGCAGGTGTTAGTTTTGCAGAGAAGAGTTTCTGATACTTCGATAAGAACTTAGTGAGTGACTTCTTTTGTTCGCTAGTCACATTCGGGAGGTCGTTGACGAGGTTTTGTATGTCGTCAAAGAAATTCTCGTCCTCGCCTTCGATATAAAGGCGACAAGATCGAAATGCTTCTAATTCCTCTTCGATATTGCCATCGTAGAGATCTTCATTATTGATCTCGTTGAATTTATCACCAGTCGCCGCAGGTATCTTAGAAGTGCCTCCCACCGTCTCCGTTGGAGGAGGGATCTCTTCGAATAAAGCTGCTATGCCAGTATATTCCTCACAAATATTTTTATCAATGAGTTTTATGGAGGTACTAGTCGCATCCTGGAATGTAGGGCGTAACATATGTGATGTGATTTTAATCGATTTATTATGGTTGAAATCACCGCATTGAATTGGTACAGAAGAACTACCGGTGGCATCGTTTGGGGCCTTGATCAACGACGACAACTCAGGCAGCGATTCGGGATCGATGGGTCGAATAACACCGAGGTCGCGCGCTTGAGTCTCTTTGCTTTCGCTGCTTATACCATAGACATCGCGATCACGATGTGTTATTGCACGCTTCTCTGGAGGTGACTGAACACGGACATAACTGGTTGATATTACATGTATATAAGTTATCCCATTCTCAGTTTCAGACAGCACTTTTTCAGAGCTCGCTGCCCCAAAACAGATCAGTTCCGAGGGAACCAGATATCCAGCAATTGTTAGGCTAAGGTTACCATAATCGAGAATAGCCTTACTCTTATGCAGCCAATCATTGCCAACAATCATGTTCTGTGATAAAAAAGGAATTATTAAAAATGTATATTCAAATTTGCATTGCCCGCATACGAAATCAAGGAATACTTGTTTCTTTACTTGTGTGGGCTTTTTTCCTATGGCGGTTGTGATCACCATATTGGTGACCGGAAGTTCGATCACTTTAAAGTGTTGCACAATATAATCGTAATATCTTTCGGATACACACGTTACCTGGCTTCCAGAATCAATCAGCGCCGCTATGGGGATACCGAATACGCTGAACATTACTTGGGGACATTTGCGAAATCTGATTGTATCAAACGTTGAGTCAGGTTTCTCCCGTATTTCATCAATTAGGTCCTCAAAAACATCAAAAGGATGCGGGGGCGGTGCTGGACCTTGTCTCAACGCTCCCGTTATTAGTTTAAATGATAACTATCCTGCTCCTGATAAGGTCGCGAGATAGGAGGAGGTGGTATACTCAATGAATGAGCAGGTAAAGATTCACATGGGGCGACCCATGCAGAGTGATGACGCTGCCCCCCCACATCGGTGTTAGGGTTCCATGGTTCATTATAAGTCTGCGTAATATTAGCGACTCGAGCCTGATTTCTGGGTGGCGGCACCTTAATATTTGGTGCGGCATTGACAGAGGGACGCGTACTAGGATTAACGACCGTGTTTTGTCGATTCGAATAATTATAATATGAATTGTGATTATTATTGACATGTTCTTGTGTATAAGCTTGAGAAGACGATGTATTCGCTGCAGACGGCGTCATATTTCGTCTCGAACGATCTCTTTCATCGTTAACTAAATCGAGCTGAGAAAGGGCCGCTGATATTGCACTGGTTCGGCTATAGTCAACCGTGACCAATGCTTCACGCACTCTTACTGGAAATTGCTGAACAACGGTATAATTGAGTTCGTATTCTTCCATAACTGGAGTAAAACGTTGTGCTTCAGTGATTTGTTTATGAAAGAAAGTCAGCATCGAACCATTCATTGAGGAATAACGACGAGAAGCCCATTGACTCTTAATGCGAACTCGCACCGGTATTGAGAAGAATTCCGCGAGGAAGTTACGCCGGAACTCGTTATATGTTTGGCAATTATATCGGTTGGCATTGTACCAAATCCTTGCTCTGCCTTCCAATGCATTTTCAACGACAAGAAGTTTGAGTGCGTCTTCATGAATATCTCGAACCAGAAAATATTTATCAATTTGGTCGAGAAAATCGCGAGGATGAGTTTTCAAATCAGACTCAAATTTAGGGGTTTTTACATCGATTCGAACTGCGCGTAAATTTCGTGAAAGCCCGTCAACTATCGCGTTTTCGTTCAACCTATTTTGATGGTTAGCGGGGTGATCATCTACCCTATGCATGTTATGATTAAGCGCCGTTCGGAGACCGTCTATTTCATTTTGTTGTGCAGCCAATTGCGCACGCATGAGCTGGAGCTCATCGAGTAATGCGGCACCGTTCACACTCTGTACATCATTCCGTATACGTTCTAGATCAGCACGCTGCTGTGCTATCCGATCACCCTCTTCCGATAATCGAGCTCGATGCCCTTCTAAATCCGAATTCGCCGCCATCGCGTAACGATCGGATAACACCGTTGATTCTCTGTCAAGACTTTCAGACGACGTGTTTACCTTACTTAGTCTTTTATTGGCTAGATTCTTGGAAGTCGCGACTGTCCGTCGCGGCCTCTGCTTTCGCGGAGTAGGAGGACTCCGGCCAAGCGGCATTAATAATTGTAAGAAAACACGTCGCTTGAACGTGGCGCTAATGACAGGTGATCCCTTAACTTTTACTACGATATAAGCTATACGAACAAGTTAACCGATTAACGAAACTCTTTAAACTATTTATTGTGTGAGTACCTTCTCCATAACCTCGTTGCCCCACGTTGGGCGCCAAATTGTAACAAATTTACTTCTCGTGCAGGAGTGGTGAAACCTTTCACGGTCAGCTGATTGTATTTCATTGAATACCGATCCGTGAGAAATGTCTCCCAGAAATAAACTTATAACTCTCTAAAGATAAATGAAATTCCTCGGGGGAAGTTAGGCCACGAGGAGGAAAGATTCACACACTAATACGTCGTAATACATGAATAATTGTATGACTGATTGATATTTCTAATTCAACCATACGCGGAGCATAGCTCCATTCGTAGGAATTCTCGCACGAGTGGCATAAATCTACATACTAGTCATGAGCACTCATGGAGTGTACATAAGAACTGTTCCATAATTATAATAGGTATGCCATCATATTTATTAAATATTGAGTACAAATAACAACGGGTGGTAAATTTGAATATTATGAAATATCATTCATTAACTGTGCGAGGCAAAAATCCCATAATTGGAATTTTTACACGAGGATAATAATAATGTTTACAAGAATAAATTTGAACACGAATCAATATCATTCATTAAATGTGCGAGGCAAAACTCCAATGATTGGAATTTTTATACAAGGATAATAATAATGTTTACAAGAATAAATTTGAACATGAATCAATATCATTCATTAAATGTGCGAGGCAAAACTCCAATGATTGGAATTTTTATACAAGGATAATAATAATGTTTACAAGAATAAATTTGAACATGAATCAATATCATTCATTAAATGTGCGAGGCAAAACTCCAATGATTGGAATTTTTATACAAGGATAATAATAATGTTTACAAGAATAACTTGTTCGAGGGGAATTACGTACAGTTGAAACTCGCCTGTGATTCAAACGACAAGATATCATCTTACAAATCATTCACACTGTCATTACAGTACTGTTAGGTTCGGATTCGGGACGATAATAATTGTCATTATTTTCAGAGAAATCGGACCGAATGTCACTCAAACACGCTTATTATGCGTGGATATGTATATGAGGGTCGAACACATTATCAGAACACAAACGACCAACTCAAAGTTCATATGCTGAATATAAGGAACACGGTTCTGATGGTGCTGAGACGTAATTTAATATCATTAAAATATTTCAGTGATGCGATGAAAATGTTCAATTATCAGGATACACCGTGATAGATGCTATTGGCAGGAGCCCATAATACTCCTTTCTCTTAACATATACCTTTCTTGTTGGTTACTCACAATACCCATTAACGAATTTTGATTCGTTAAGCGTAGTATGATGACCCTCCTAATAGGTCGATGTTCTTTGAAGAATTAGTTCATTGCTCTTGGCTTCATTGTTTCACGAATTGTCTATAGTCATTTATTACGTTATCGGGCGTCTAACATTCACCCGCGAATTATTTCACACTGTACATATTTACTTTATACTGAGCGTTACGCTGCCGTCGTAGCTCATTATGGCGTGTCGATACTTCGGCTTTCTCAGAAATTACACTGGATACCCAACTTGTTTATCGTAACAGTCCATTGTCAATTGCTCACTCACACCACTTCGAGACTCGGTTGAGTATTTACATTTATCGATGGTTATACTGTTTGTCTCCTCGCGAATTTGCCCTTTGAAGGTGAGGTATTATTCTGAACTCGCGAGAATCGCGCACACTGTAATTTCACTGGGCACGATAATTTTCTATGAACGCACAATGATTAATCGCCACCTCGATTATTCACATCTGATTAAGTGTCGATTATTTCTTTGAACTGTCTTTTATGGGTTTTTAGTGTGTTATGGATTTGCCCGCACAACCCGATTGAATAATTTAATTCCTCCAATTAGTTACGGCGCGTTATTGTTACAAACAGGTATGAGGCTCCAAGGGTGCATCACCAAATATTAACGTGGAGCCCGGCAAATATCAGTCGCCAGACACTGTTATAATGCTTCTTCTATTTCCGGTGATGGTTATTATCGCAGGAGAAGAAACTAATAGAATTAAGTGCGTTGCGCTCCTGAGTTTATTCTTTGGGCGGTCGAGGAGTCCGTACCACTATCGATGACGGCCCTCGGCGAACTAACTAAATCGATTATTCCTCGAGAGATCGGCGTACTAGTCGTAATTGTTCACCTTGCGCAGATCGCGCCTGAGATATATAGTTATAGCTGATGATACGGTTAACGGTATCGCGTCGCTGGTGGGAGCCCCGAAAGTCGCCAGATGCCCACATAAGGTGATTTTAATGTAGCCGTGTATTCGAGATTCTTCGGCCTAGGTCGTAAAGCGTCGCGACTATTGTTGATGAATTTTATTCAGGTGTATGGGTGCGAATAAGGTACAGCGATTCACACAACGCAACTCAGCACGCGCTACTAAAGGTATCGGATCGCTACAACAGATTCTGACGAAGCTCTACACCGATCATCGCTGAATATTCTGTAGAAAGTTCTGTCTCGCCAGCTCAACATTTGCGACAGTTATTGCGAAAATGTGGATTTCCTGAAAAATTTTAAATCCTTTAAAATCCAAACCTCTTTTACGATTACTGTAAAATGAAATATCAAACAATGTTAGAACGTATCGACAATTGTGGAAAAATATTTACCTCGATAACCAAAATTTTGCGGAGTTGGATCGATGATGAACATTTATCGAAAAAATGCAAACGTTGTAACATTTTACTTATTGCATTTATTTGGACGAAAACCATTAGAATCAAAATGTCACTACGGCTTTACTTTGTATATCAAATTTTAGCTTCATTGCTATATTCACTCTTGAGATACAAACGTGATATAATATTTTGGAGGCTCATCACATCCGTACACAAACATAATTCGTCAGGAAATTTTTTTCAAACCACTGTTTTGGATATTTCAGATCATTATGAGTTTAACATTGAAATCTCGTAAAAAAAAAAGTCACGAAGAAAAGCATACTCTATGAGCTAACAAAAAAAAATTCAAATTCAAATGTTTTCGTTCATTTTATTATCTTACACTATTAAAACTAACAGTTTTTATCAAAAGAGTGTTGAATCTTTTTAATATCAATTTTTTTTTTCCGAAATTATTATCGTTATTATTATTTACTCCGTAAATTTGATTAGCAGCTCAATTTAGTATCGAAATAATTGTTGAAAACTGGATCGAGGTAGTTGGAAAACGCGTGAATAGTGTATACCAACTCGATTAATTTATAACAGTAACTCTTGTGATAATCGTTGGAGGATATGATCCTCGTTATAGAGCTATAGAATCTAACACAGAAGCGTGTGCAATGCCCTGTGGTTACCCGTAGTCGAGCCAACCCTGAAATCGCGTATAGAAGTTTCCTTTGCCGCAGATAGAGAGAGAGAGAGAGAGAGATAGAGCTCATACGGATCCACCGCGAACCAGAAGCAGATGGAGAAGCTCCGCGTCTAGTTCTCGGTACGTTGGCTTACATTAGAAACTAATATCGGACCTTGTGCCCGTGGCTGATTGAACAATCGGGATGACCTGCATAGTAATTGGCTACGTACATAAAACGGGTGAGGAGGTGAATGAGCCAGGGGAAAGGAGTGCAGGGGAGTTGGCTACCCCAACGAGTACAACCTCACCCCGCGCTCCTTCGCCGCCGCTATAGACTAGTTCGGAAAATTGGATTTGTCAAAGCTTTGCGCGCTTTCAAGGTGAATTGAATTCGATATTACAGTGCAACGAGACCAAGTATGTATATAACTTAAAGTATATTCTCGTACTCCATTCCCTCTCCCAGTTCCACCTCTTCTTGCGTTTACTCGTTTGCTCTTACTCATTCGATACTTGGATACATTTCCTGTTTTTAGATTAAAAAAGAACGCCAATCCAGAACTCAGGCAAATATTGATAAATAATAAAATAACGTAAGATTATTTCATTGGAATCCCTTAAAATTTTTATCAAACGTTACCGCATCTTGTAAATGAATAATTTTATGATTTAAAAATAAACTGAACAATGTAATTAATCATAAATCTTCATTAGAGTCGTAGAACGGTAAAAAATATAAACTCATCCGAATTTCCTGTTTGTAATATCACTAAAGTTACTCACCGGTAAATTCTTTAAAATTTTTTCCTATTTCTTATGATTTTACGTCTCGTAAGCTATGTATATAAGCTGAGAAGAGCAGTAACTTTGTTAAATTGAATTCAAAGCCAAAAATACTCCTCCTTTTCGGTCTAAAATTAAAAATTAAAAAATTCAACAACGTTATCGCATCTTTTTCAGCATTCAAACTTTTCAGTTATGTCGGATGAAGTTCGAGGAGAATCAGCATCGTCAGCAAGCATACTGCTATTACTAATAAATAGTAACGTCAACGGGCCGCAGGAGCTTCGTGCAAGGAAGAAAAGTCGAGAGGAAGGGTAATATTCCCGGACGTGGAAGAGGAAAAGGACGACAACGACGACAACGACAACGACGACGACGGCGACGGCGCTACGGAGAGACCCTCTAGACGCTCGGAGCGCTCTCCCGCCGGGTGGAAGTGATATCCTCACGTATTTACTACAAAAGATGAATCGTTGTTCTTACCGGGCACCCCACTGTAAGGAATTTACGACTCGAACGCCAACGATACGTATATCCCGAGAGCTACAGTGACCCCCGAGAGTGAGAGGGGGAAGCTCCGGCATGCTTACACGATCCAAGAACATAAGTGGTGTATGTATATGTATACATATAGTACTCGTTGTACTAGCTGCTGTTCCAGCTCCTCCTTGTGTCTCCGACATTTCTTACTTTTGTTAAACAAAAAAAAATAATAATAATAAATTTCAGATAAATGAACAAGAGAACGAGTGACTCTATTAAATTATAGTCGCCGAGACATAAGAACTGTGGATGCTGTTAACAACCCCTATTATCACAGCATGCGAGCAGTACAAATGCAATTGTATATTATACTCTGCCATAATAGGATGTAACAAAAAAAAAGATATTTTAATGGGTTCTGTACTGGATAAAAGTCTGGAGATGAATTGGATGTAAATAGAAAATAACGACAAACATATAGATTACATGGAGGTTAACAAAGCAGTCTGCACAAGCAGATTATTAATGAAAATATAACGCAATATCATGTGGCTTTCAAATCTGACTCCCTTAGGATATATATGCGTGGCCATAGAATCTGTAAACCGCTAACGAGACAAGGTCGTCGTCGGCTGAAAGGGCCGTGCAGGTATTTGAGTTTTATTATGGAACGAACTGGGATAACGGGATCTCGTCTACCTGTCGTTCATTCTCGTGTTAAATAAAATAATAAGACGCAAACAACGGTAGAGAAGAGTCTTAAGGGAGTTGGTATAGTGGTTTTGAAATGTATATGTACACATGACAGGTGGCAAAGGTCTCGATGCGGTGCACTTGGTCAGTGCTAGGTCGTTTTGTGATTCGGCGGTTCACCGCTTCGTGGTGTTCCTAACAAGAGTCACTGAGAACTTCGGTCTATTGTGTTAACGCTACGTAACAGTGACAGACGCGTTATTCATGAGTAACTCATCGACTCAAAGATCGATTGTTTACAGAGTAATAAAAAAATGCATCATTCTGCAACATAAAAATATTATTGTTATATTAACGAGGTCAATCGATTATAATTACGAAAGTATGTTTTATTTTTATTTATTGGTAAAAAAAAAATGTTATGGAATATCCTCCGCAATTGATTGTTTGTAACGGAGTTCCGATTTTGTAAAAAAAACAAATCTGAAATCCGAATAGGAAAGTTTTTTAATAAAAAAAAAAATGTTGAAATGATCAGATAATGGTGGAAGGACGTGTTTCGAGTGTCCTATAAATTATTTTATCAATTAATAAGTTCATCATCTAAACATAGTAATTTTAGACAGACGACCGTGTAAGTTTAACATTTTATATAGATATAGCGTCTATGACCGGTGAGTAGAATGGATATTTTTGCGAAACACATTTGAGGGTGCGAGATACGTGATCGCGATTCCAAGCGCGGGAATTAGAGGCGCCTAATTGAAAAGTCGGTATTTGCGAATCATTATAAATATCGGATCTAATTGCTTGAACGAATTAAAATGAAATTGATTAAGCAACCAGATTTACAACATTTAATCATCTTTTCATCTTAAAATTATGAAATGTGTTACTCGTACTGGCATAGAATGAGCGATTTAAATTTCACTATTTTGTACCAGAGACTCGATCACTTTTACATTCGTAGCTCTCTCGACAATGGGAGAACCATTTTTTTTTTTTTTTTTTTGTAACCCTTTGGTCTACAGTGCTTGCGAAGCCATCAGCGCCCGCAGCCATTTACCAAATTCCTTCGGTAAATAGAACGAAGCGTTGATTACTGGTTCGCAGGATCCTATCCTGGTATTAGAGACGTATAGGCGAGAGAATCGAGAGTAGCAGCAGTAGTCGTAGTAGGACCATCGAAGAATCACGTCAGAGCACCAGTTTGGAACAAGCTCAACGTAATGCGTGCCTGTAATAATACACGTGGCCGTTGAGCCGCGTTCTGACAGCAAAGCTAACTTTGAAGGATGCGTTTCACGACGCTTCGGTCAGAGACGCACTTCGTGCCTCGATACCCGAACGATGCCCCGCCAACGGTTTAACGCTCGTGTCCGAGATAGATTCTAGACACTAACTATACCTACCGACTACTATATACTTGCCTCAAATTATCCTTGTTTATCGCGGCTTCGAACGGTGCTCGCGTAATTGACACTCGTAATCAGATTGTCTGAAGCGATCGTAAATAAATGCCGTGGACAGGTAGAGCCTCTAATCATGCGGGAGCGAGAGGAAGACGACGTGTAACGAAAGCCGAAGTGGGGGCCTGGCGAGCCTCTACCTGGCAATCACTAATCGCTTTTATTCCTTTTATTTCTTTTCGCAGCTTGCTTCAGGTAGCAACCGTATATGTAGTATCCAACTATACTGGCACGCTTAACGCTTCGGGCTCTTGAACAATATTTATTCCTCGGGTCCGTTTTATTCTATTTCTTATATTAACACGATAGAATAATTATAATATCGTTGACAAAAGTGACGAGCATGGAAAATCTATCTGCACACTGTGATATTAGAGTAGCGCGACGCAAACTCGACACCTATAATATTTAAGGGGACTACATAACTGGAGTAAATTCACCTATGGCCTATATATATATATATATATATATATATATATATATATATATATAAATTATTCCATCCTCTCCGCTGCATCGCACGATACGTTATTTTCCGAAGCAAGAAGCGAATTTGTCACGCTGCATGTACAGTGCGGTGACTGGTGATGAAACGAGAGGCCCCGCTCTGTTCTTCTTTTCTACATGCTCCGGTTATGAGTTATTAAATTTTATCCTGTGCACCAGCAAATTTCATATCGAGGAGCAATTTCCGAAACTGCCGGGGAATTGTTTTTATGTACTGTCTCGAGTTTATGTATATAGTGACTCGGTGACTCACGAGGTATCTCTGCTGCGGTTCTCGTGTTACAATGGCTAATACAAGGGACCCAATGTCTGGCCACTGCTCACTCTACGATGCTCTACCGAGTTAACACGAATACGCCGTGGACAACGTTTCCTCGTACCGGTATAACTAAGGAAATTACGTGCACGCTTCGCGGCCACTCGATTACGCTCCGTTCTCCCGGGAGATATATTAAGCATCCTGACCTTCCTCTCCCGTCAACCCCTTCGTTGGTTCACGCTCGTATCCGCGTAACTCCACCAACGTATATGTATGCCCTCACTCTCGTCAAGGCAAGCGCAACGTTGACAATAAGTAGATGATGGACATACACGTCTTGGTGTCAGGTAATTTTCCTCGTGTCCGGGCTGACTTTGAGAGGAGCGGAGCTATAGAAAGTAACAAGGTTTTCCCCCTGTCCGGACTGACGTTGAAAGGAGCGGAGCTATAGAAAGCAAGAAGGTACCGGATCGTGTCTTCAAGGAGGAAAAGTGTAAAAGTAGAACCAACAACTTGGAGAATAAATATGTCACTGATAATTGCTTAGTCGTGCAAATCAACTCTTGATTTGTTTTACTCAAGTGCTTTTATTCATATTGAAAGAATTAATTTGGGAAACCAACGATCGATCTTTAAAACACGAACTCTAAATATTTTCTTTATGAAAAATAACATAATTGCATAGGAAGCGTTTACGCAAAAATATCTCGGCGTGCGCAAGTACTTTAATTGTCTAAATCTTTTAAACAGTGTTTGTATTTCTAATCAATCAATTTATTTGATTAAACCGACTATTAGTTTGTTATACTAGCTTTGTCTTACTCAGCTACTTATACTTATAATTAACTGATTAATTGACTGTACCGATCAGGGATTGTCATAATCATTTACTTATGCTTATACTTAATTTATCAATAGCTGGGTTAACAAACTATCGGCTTTTCATAAGCAGCTGCTTGTAATTTTAATCAAACAATTTATTTGGGTCAATCAACTATTAGTTTTTCATAAACAGCTACTTATAGTTATAATTAACTCATAAATTGGGCCAACCAACTATTGTTATAGTTAAATAATTAATTGGATTAACCAACTATCGGTGCATCATAACCAACTTTTTATACTTACAATCAACTCCAATTATTAATATCACATTTGATTTTAAAGGTAGCTGTGACTAACGCAATATTTTTTACTCGACGAGAATATTTCTTTCCAAATTTTAAGTTATGAAGAAAAAAAAATTGTTTATCGACTGTCGGCAAGTGTCGTTTTGTTTCGTAAGGTAAAAGTGAAGCCATATACTTGTGTTTATATAAACGTGCGGATTTGCTTGGTACACGGCCAATAGCTTCAGTCTGGCCCTCTAGACACACTTGAGTATCTATACTAGAATCTCCGAACGGATTGAAAAGTCCTTATACTCCCTTTCCCATATATCCCGCTCAGGATTCACCCTCGCCGCATTGCGCCCTATAAACGTTCTACACGCCCACGTTCTCTCGTTCCACAGAATCAGTGGCAGCAGCTCACCCTTGGAGATTCTCCGTGCTCGTTCACTTCCCGCCGACCCGACCGAAGTGCATTAATGGAATTGAGTATATATCAATCCAAACAAATCATACACGCACGAGTATTCCAAGCGTTTATACGTATCTACCGCATATATACGATATACGGTGAATCTTTACTCAGCTTAACTTTACCTAGCTTGCATCGGTAAATGGAGGGGCACGTTTTGGCGTTTTTATTTGTCAGAGCCATCAAGGAGAGAGGAAAGCAGTGGCCGTTTCTCGTATCTGATTGGTTCAACGCGTAGTTTACTTGGCTTCGAAATACGTAAGCTAGCTGAGGTCTCACTGTATGTATCGTCTTCCACGCGTGCACACGGACTCTCTTGACAACGTGGATCCACTTCACCATCGATGAAGTGTGAGCAGAAAAGTTTTACGATTACGCGAGAAAATAAATCGTTGATTTTAAGAGCCCTCTCGGTGAATTGTCTGTGATCGGATGGAAGCTGCGCGCGGGGATTTATCGTACGTATGCAGGAGTAGTAAATGATTCACGCGGTTTATCCTCACGCACCGGGGTCGTTTTCTCGTTTACAGAAGAATTTTTAGGGCACGCTATCGTATCACACGTGAGCTCGAGTAGGAGGTGAGAAAAATCTGCTGTTGAATGCTTATTACAATTTTATGGAAGTCGTTTCGTGCTGCCGTACGGCCTCACAGTTCTAATGACAATTTTTTGTTGTTGCATTACTCATTACGAAACTCCTATGCTCATACGAGTACCTCAATTACCATCATCCTATAATCTTTTCCTTTCAACTTTATGTGGATGTTCGGTGAAATTTGTAGCTTAGAAAAAATTTTAAGTATTGCAAATGTATGAAATTCGTACGCGGTACGTATATTTTGTATTAGGTATATGCAACGTATTTGAGATATATGCCAAACATATGTCGTGTGAGCAATATTTTGGCGTTCGAAATGTTTTTTTAAAATAAAGCTAAAGCTAATTTTTCGAGAATTTTCGTTTATCTCATATATTATAAATACTTTTGAGGTATTTCCTTAGAAATGGTATACATGTAAAAATAATATAACGTTTTTCAAAGTATTTTATAAGTATAATATAAAAATATACACACCAGCGTATATGCTAAATAAAAAAATCACATCACCTGTTACGCGTGACATTATAATTAAATAACAGTTATTTGTTAATTATATTTTACAGTCAAACAATACTATATTTAAAATATAAACACATGTAACGATGCCTTCCTTGAATATAAGTAAACGATTCCAATGAGAGGAATTTATAGGTGAAATCAGTGCAATGGTTAGAGCTCTTACTCATTGTCAGTACCTGAACAATCCGAGTTCGATCCACGATGATCACCATATATTTTCTTTTTTCGATTCTTCGCCAGGCCATCGTCACGATCATTCTACACACTTTCTCAAATTATCCATCCGGTCATTACACACCTAATATCAATAACATATAAACATAATATATATACCAATTGCACAATTTTTCGTATATATTTCGCATATATAAATTTTCATAGACTGTTAAGAATTCGGTGTTGAGATTGATAAAACTTTTAACACATTTTACTTGAAAATAGACGACATTTAAAAAATTTATTCGTCCTATAATTCTCCATTGATCGCTAACGATTCATTGATTTTTATCTAACCAACTGGAATATAAATGAGTTGAAAATCATTGAGTGAGCCTGAATAATTTTAACACAATCGTTTGTGTTAATTGAACACTATGCAAAGTGTTACTAATACCGAATGGATCAACACCGGTAAAAAGTTTACACCAATCGCTTTTGACACCCTGGATTTTCAACAGTGTACGGATAGATATGGAGAATTCAATAGAGAATGTAATCAAAGTGTATAATATAAAAAATGTATAACTAGCGATACACCAATTTTTTTTAACTATTTTATCTATCGAACGTACAGTTCATCCAATCAAGTTTCCGAAAACTGGTATTACCCCTGCAAACAATTTCCCTGTTAACTAACTGCAACGCAAAGTACGGTGGTCGTTGGACCCTGGTCGCCTCGGTTTCTCGACACGAAACGCGCAATAAGCGCAAGCTCAGCTGCGAGCTTACGTATACATCAGTTAGTTGTGCTCACCGTGCGATATTGCCTTCTAGATGCATGGATGCATAGAACTCGTTTTCGTGGAGAAGCCGAGGTAGACGGAGGATGAAGAATAACGGGCAGACAGCGGAACGGGGCGGAGAAGGACGACGAGGATGCTGGTCACCGTGGTATTCTCTCCTGGATTATACAACATTTCCGGGCGTTCCGAACAGCCAACCTACCGATGCATATTAATCGAACACTCCCCTCGCGCACAACCCCGCCGGGGCGACTCGCACGATCGACTATCCGACCCGGAGATCTGTGGCACGCGTTTCGATTGATGACTCTCCCTCATCTTTATGGTCTCTGTACGAGCTGACACTCTATATAGCAATATCGCTATGGCTGAGCTATGCAGCTGACGCGTAACTAATATTTGGAAGTCGCACGGTGAATCTGACCGGTTTAATACAATGTCTGCCGCAGGTATCGCACGAGAAAATGGTACAAGCCCGTCAGTTTTGCCGTGTGGATATCGTAAAGCTCGTTTACTATACACAATCCAGTTACCGACATACCGGACCGGTATAATCCATCCGCCCGCTTCATGACTATGGATGAGTCAGTCAACTTTTCCATGAAAATGTGATTATAGGAGCGAATTATACTATTCCATCGATCTACACATTTCCGATCGAGGAACGGGTGGATTGTCGATGACCACCGTGCATCCAAAGTGCATACGAAATGTTCGTTCTACACAGGATGGGGTGGTACGTACAATAACTGTGCGATGGATATGCGGTATGACATAGCACTCGTGAATTGTTACTAATCAGATTTATAATCGGAATTGTGATCTGGCTGTAATGAAATATAAAATTAATTGGAGAAATTGGAGAACATTATCTATTTAATGCTTCAATGAGCTGAATTAATATTTGCCCAGAACTAAATATGCAGCGATGATTAAATCCTTTTTTTTTTATCTTCGAATCATCAATGAAAGATTATATTAATTGTGCTACCCCAATACATTTTTCTTGCATTTATTATTTTATTTATAAATCGTATTTAAAAATCCATACAATTGATGAATCGTGATACGTTTGGACTAATTATTAATTTTTGTGTATTTCATTTGTTGTCAATTAATCATAAAATTTTCGATTCAACGTGCATCTGTTCTCGTGCGATCCAGTAGTGCTTATCACTGTTGGGTATGTTGACCTTTTGCTTATGTGTGTGATCTTCGATTAACCCGAAAGCAGTGACGAGTCAACGGTGTGCAACTCGCAGATAATCGCACGTTATTCGAATAAAAATTGTAATACACTGCGTTTAATTCTTTTTACGCGTTTCAATACATCGATGTTCGCGAGTTCTCACTGTTTCAATATATAGTAATGTTAATTATGTGTTCAAATTTCCTGTGCAAACAATTTATTTATTTAGCCAGCATATTCTGGCCTAAAACGGAGATTAGTATAAATTATTCCTAGTCGCGTCTTTCTTTGTGAATTATAAAATCCGCGACGTAACATTTCGTAATGGCATTCCGTTCTTTTTTTTATTTCCCTGATCCGAGTATTAAAAATTGTAGGTGTTTTATTTTTTTTTTAATAGAAAATAATATTGAAAAAAAATTGAGCTCCTACGTATTATTATATTTAAATTAAGATTTTTTTTTTAGGTGATCAGAACATCTTTGCAATCGGTCAATCGTTTTTTTTTTTCATATAATTTGTCTTTATCGATAAAAACACACTTTTATTTATTTACCGAAATCGGTGGACGCCTCCCAATCGCGTAAATCATAACCAAAATAATTTATAATATTAATGTAGAACCAAAAAATATTTTTAACCAGTTAAATCGACGTTACTTCTACCCTGTAATACCAAATACAAACAAACAAACAAAAACCAACGCGCTATTATAATTGTAACTCGACAGTGTTTTGTCGTGATAAGAAATTATTTATTTGTTTAAAGTGTCGAAGAGACGAACAACTGTTTTAAAAAAATGTTGACAGGAGGATCTTCTTTGTTCCGGATGAAATCTTTCTTCGGTAATGCTTATGCCGAAGCTGAAGGTCGTATTAGAACGATTCGCAAGAACTTTCATCCCCCGAGGCACATCTTTCCGACGCTCGCCTCTTCGACCCGTGTGCTTTGCTCGAATAGGGAAAAAAAGCTCCCGAGAAAACGAGGCCTCTCCAAATTTAAGATGCCTCCCGCGGGGGATCGTCGTCGCGGGATGCGAAGACGAGGGTTAAGGAGGAGAGGGCCCATTCGTGATTATAGCACAAGACGATGAGAATACGTCCTGGATATTGGTTTTATCGATCTTCACCACTCGAGATGGTACATAGACCAGCAGTTACACCTTCTATTACCACTTTTTTCGTACATAACGTCGTGCGATTCTTCATGGGCCTCTTGGTCTGCTTTGCAGTCTCAAGGACTTTGCTTTACGCGTTCGTTCAGAAATACAAAGTTATCGGAAATATTCGAGAGCTTTATTAAGTTCTGTTGAAGCCAGGAAACAGATTGGCTTCCTCCGCTTCTAGTATTACTTCGATGGAAAGTGCACCTCATTGCATATTGTATGTACAACTAATGCTTTATACGAGGTGCGTCTTACGTACTGCTTTTGAAAACCAAACCTAAGTAGCTTACGGGTCAGTCACCGGATAGTTGCAACATGCAAGTATCGACCAAGTCCTAACCACTCTCTTGAAAAGCTTCTGCAACCAAAGGAAACTCTGTCAAGAAAACGAAACGCTACTTTTCAACGTCTGATTAAATAGAGCCAAGAATCATTCGATGTAATTGAAATAAATTTTCCAACTAAATAATTGATTATAAATAATTAGTAAAAATAATCGTTGTCTTTATTTCATTTAAATAACAATTTCAACATCTAATCGCTTTGTGAATACAAAATATAATAAACAAAGGGATTCTTATTATATTTAAAAAAAATATAATAATTTCAATAAATTTTTCTGTCTTTCTCAAAGGAATATGAACGATCACCGATGTGAACTTACTTACTTGACAGGATATCAAGAGCGTTAGTCAAAGATTGGAAAAATAGGAGCTGATAGCGACCGCAGCTTCAATTGTGCCATTTAGATATATGGAGCTAATAAAATTTAGTTTGCTTACAATTTAGTTGCTAACTGTATAAAGTTGGCTCAACCTCGCGTGACGTAGGATATGGTGAAAGTAACGATTAAGTTTAACCAACTGTGTAAATTTAATATAATTTAGCCAATTGAATAAATCCATCAATCCAAATATTATTTTTTTTATCAGTGTGCGATACTGAATAAAAAAACAGTACAGTGGCATTGTGTTGATACGAGCAAGTAAAATCTTGGTAAAATTTGGTTAGCGAGTATGCTTGTCGTGGAGAGTAGAAAGACGAGCATCAGCAGCGAAAATTCACTCGCGATCCGCACTCTCGGTGGATTCGACATCAAGAATCTGGAACTAAAATTGCGAGGAAATCGGGATAAAGTGGAAAAAAGAGACAGAGTGTCCGACGACGTTTCTAACTCATCCGAATTCTCGTCTTTCACATCCTTTTAACGTTTCTCCCGTAGAAACCGAACGTACTATACTCCTCTATACTGCTCTATCGTTGCGCTACTACCGGATGGTTGGCTGGCTGGAAAGCGCTAGCTACGATGAGAGAGCGTACAGTATTTTATTACCTACTAGGCATTATACCCACTGCTATACTATATAGCATGAGTACGTAACGTTTCTGAAAGTTCAATGTTTACCAGGAGATGCGCAGTTCCCGCCACGGTATCTACGGTGGAAGCTGCCGTCCCACTTCAACTTATTCACCTTCCCCATCACACACAGCGAGAAGAGTAACGGTGGTGGTACCTTTTGTTTCACGAGCTGTTTCAATTACGGCCCTCCCATACAAACCCGCGTCTAGCCCTCTGAGAGCTTTTCTCCTCTGATGCTGCCTCACTGTTCTCGCGTCTCTTTGGTAGTATACCCACTACCGAAGTATGCATACCATTAAATTGGTAACTCAGAGCCACCGCACGCCAAACAGCCCCGCTTTGGCTAAAACACGCCTGCTAAACGCCCTGACGAAAAGTTCGCAAACGTTTTGACGCTTACGCTTGTACTACGCGAAGCTAAACGTACAACGTGAGGATTTTCCGTATATACTTTCGCCCGTTTCTTCTCTCTAAATCCGTACTCGCCTCTGTCCTTCGACCTATACACTTCGTCTCTCTCTCTCTCTCTCTTTGATGCCTCATCACCATTCCCTCTCACTCTCCAGCATCCCGCTATAGCCAATGGTTCCCCGAGCGTCTACCCCCTGAGTCACGTAATTGAACGAGAAGAGTACCGGAAGTGCGATAAAGCGGTCTGTCGCGGTGGCGCGGCTACCGTTCGCACGAGAGAAGCGAGTTAACGCAAAGGAGACGTCTCGCCGTTAATCCTCTCTTATCTCGAACTTACCGTATGCTACCGCGTATTGATCGGCCTTCCTCTTCCTCGTCCTCTTTCTCCTACTACTCATTCTCTTCCTTCCTCTCGTACTTCTCCGCCACGCCATTTCTCAGTCGAAGAAAGCACTTCTTTTACCGTGCAAGTCGTATACCATGGTATCGTATTGCAACACTTAAGGTTAATGTAATGAAACATTCCGGTTAAGACCTACCCGTTGTGTGGCAATTGTTGTTTTTTTTTTTTTTTTTTACTCCAACGTTTCCGCACTATGGTATTGTTATTGTTCTAATTATTTCTGACTCTATCGTAAAGGAAGCTTTGCTTACTGTGAACGAACAAAATTGAGGAAGCTTTGTGCAAATTTCTACTTTGTAACGATTTTTTTTTAATAGTCGAAGGGACTGCTATATTTTCTAGAACATTGAGTTCAGAGTTTTAAGTAATCAGAGGGAATAACGAAGAAGGCGGCAGGGTCAACTGTGGCATTCGTTGTCGATAATTCTCTTGATAATATTTGTTATTACATTTTTTTTGTAATTCAAATCTTAAAGATATCTAAAGCCCTCGAACGATTCTAACCAAATTCTTCTAATCTAGTTAATTCTAGAAACCATTTTTGTAGACAATTTTATTATAAACCTTCGACAAAAAACTTAACAAATGAAATTATAACAGACAAAGAAGCATAACTGCTCTACTTGCGTGATAACATTTATTTAAACTGATAAAGCTCGTCTTTGAATTTTCCAAGCCAACCACAAACGTTAATTTCGAAATAACCTTTTTTCAAAAGTGGAAGCTTCTGGACGTTAATTTTGAGCACCGTTACAAAAAATTCTCGAGTTTTTTTCATTAAAATAAAGAATTCTCTATTGAGAAAGTGATATAAAAATAAGAGTAGATTGAATTATTATTTCCCGCTGTTCGTGGCTTCGCCACCAGAGTTCTTAAAAAAGTAAAAAATTATTTAAGGTTACTTCGTCACAAATTATTAAAATATTACGCTAGATTCGTAACCAGTTAAAAATTTGATACTATTTTCTTTAAAAAATATACTTCTAGTCGAATAACTCTATAATTATATCAATAAATTTATTTCCGTGGTAGCTGATATAATAATTCTTGAATATTAAAAAATGACAAATCCCCTTTGACTGCTTTTCACATTTTCCCACAATTTTATAGCACAGATATATCGAATTACCGAAAGCAATCCCCGACTCGCGTCAATACGAATCGTCCGACGACGTGATACTCTTATCGCGAAATGCCATCGCATCATCATCGGTTAGAGTCCGATGTCAAACCCGATTTTTCGATATGAGAATAATTTATCCGAGACTCTGTGCTAAGAGCTTCTTCATATTTTTATTTTCAACTATTTATTATTCACCTCTGTTATACGTTGCGCTCGTGCAATATGACACAGAGTCATTGGACAGGTGTTAAGCAATTACGAGGCCGGCGTGCTGTGCGCTCTCGCCGGTTCGTCGAGTGGTTTACCCGTGGGCGTATCGGTGTTCGTCAATAGCATATAGGAGTACCGGTACCGGCGGCAACGTCAGCACCATGAATTTTTTATTGTCGCCACAGGGTTATCAATGGGTCCCTGTCTCCAGCAGTTTTATCGCTCTATCGAAAATGGTACATGTGATTTCAAAGATAATTACTTAATTAAAATACTTTCGACTCTGAACAACTCGACTCCAGGGTCAGTCTAGGTATTTTGCGTCGCACCGTTGTTCAACAGAAAATCGTCATTAAATCTGAACGAATATTTATGCCGATGACTCGTGGGATAACGATCTTGCACGATCGGTCGCGTCGACGGTAAATCTTATCGAAGATTCGTCTGTCCGTTGCCGCACTTCTGCCGCCTTAGCGAGCCTCCTAAGGCGTCAATATAAGCTGACGTAAAATTAGGAAAAAGTCGTCGACATTAGTACCTAATACAGTGAAAATTAAGACGCGAACGTGACGTTAAATCGTTCAAACAAAATACATATAACCTAATAGCTGCGCGTCGAGAGATATCACCGTACAGTCTTTCGACGTGTACGAAAACACATTAATCTCATTCCAACATCACCCAATCCCACACGTATTTACGTACGTGAAACAAACATCAATTTCACAATTATTTTATTTACCGTTTTTTGCTTCGTATTATTTTATCTGTTTATTTATTTACCGAGGGTTAGCGCTGTCGGAGGATACCGGAAAGCTGCCTTCTTTGCCAAAGCCAATTAAACCAAGAGGTAACGGTTGCCTCACGGAGTGGATCGTCACGGAAAAGGAATAAAAGAAAACGAAATGTTAAAAAACGAAGAAATTTGTTGACTACGGTAGAAGCAGAAGCAGCAGCATCAGAGGATCCTTAGGCCAGGGGTTTCGTGTAGATGGCGAGATAGCGGTACGTTTGATTCACTCTCACACCCTCGCGGAAGGTAACAGTCGCAGCGAGAGCGAGGAAGAGAGAACTCTGCGGAGGAGCAACGCGTTTACAGGTGATGTCAATGTGTGGTCGTAGCGTAACGTGTTTCGTGTACCCGAATGTCCCCTTGTACAAATTCTCTTGAATCCCAAGGCTGCCTGGCGCTTCTCAGAGAGAAGCAGAGACCATGAGAGAACCATAGTGCAAGAGAAGCCAACCAAGTAGCAGAACGAGGGAGAACTCCTACGTTCTCTTTCTCGATTTCAGATGTGCCTCCGCCGAACGTCTTATCGGATTCCTCAAAGACCAACCACACGAGCGCCTGCGTTCTCGCCTTCTGCTTCCCCTACGTTCTCTCTCTCTCTCTCTCTCTCTCTCCCTTCGCGTCTATCTTTTACTATCGTATTCCTATTTGAACTGCACAACTCGAGTCTCCGGTGTAGACATCGAGAGCGAAGCCAAAAGATGGCCATCGCGGTAGCGAGACATCCCTTTTCACGAAAAAGGGTAATTTCGTCTGTGATCTTCGTTCACGCTGTCTCGTTCTCATCCACTTTCATTTTCTTTACTTTACACTGATTCGGTTCTCCCGTATAGCAAAAATACTCGGCAAAAGGATGACGAGATATATCTCTAATTGTCTGATTTATTACACTGTGTTTCAGCTGAAGAGAAGACGCGATGTTAGTGAAAACGGAGAAAGAGGAAGGGAACGAGGACGACGGATCCGCCATTGGCGGATTATTAATCCTTAGCCCGGTTAATCTTGGATTAGCCTGCTTGCTCCAACTATTCGTACCTACGGCGAAGAGCCAAGAGGTTCTCTCGTCTTTCGTTTTCTCGCGTACTTTATACGAACAAAGAGTCTTTCCTTCGGGTAGATCCCCTTGGCAGAGTCAGCCAACAGTGCCACCAGTGGCATAGTCGATTCTAGTGTATACCCTTCAGACACATTGTGCACAGTCATTTGACTCCGGGGTGAAACCGATTTTACTTGTACTATACTTGGCTTTTACGATATCGATTCTCGTTTACTCATCGTCTGGTATTCCTACCACTCTAATAAAAAAAACATACGAATTACGACACTGACAAAATTATTATGGATTATTACCATTGTGAAGAAATCTGGGTCAGATTCGTTGGTAGAACTTTATGAAATCCCATTGGGATTCATAATATAAAGTTTTATCTCCCTGGACCTTTCCACTAGCGATTCCAAGTGATAGAAATACGAGGCACCTAGATACCTAGGTAAAACACTTTTTTTTTCTTATGTATGGCGAATTCGTGATGACCGGATAAATGTCCATCGTATTGTCTGGAACATTGTCAATTCAACAAATATCTCGAATGGCACAGTACGTTGTAAGACTGCCATCAACAATGTATTACAAAATTTCGTGCATATGTCGATTCGATTTACATGATAATAAAAATGCTACTTGTAGGTCAGCTTTCAAATTTCGATTTATCGTATATTTTCAATGGAAATATTTTTGTATGACGCAAGAGAATGTCAAATCTTTGCGGACATGGACTGAAATCAGCAACGAAGCTTGTGATGATTTATTAGTTGATAAGTGCAAGTTTATTAGTAGACTGATCAAACGACTAAACTTTCATAAGTTTTTCTTTTGTCGGGATTAATAATATCAGATTTTAGATGATCTACCAAAACGGCATCGGTATCCCGATTCTACAGAAACCATCTGACCACAGACCCATTTGCCCACGAGCATCATACAGTTGAATTGAGATTTTTAGTTCAAATAGCCAATTTGGTCAATAACAAACGATGCAAAGCTATAAACGGTCAACCTCAACACGACGAAAGTCGATACATATAAAGTGTTCACAGCATTGACGGTCACAACGAAAGTTGGCAAAATAAAAGTTGGACGCGACCAAAACTTTATACGGCGAATCTGACCACAGCAACGTTTGACCATATTCGTACGTTTAGAAGTAAGCTGACTTGCTAAAACCCACAAAAATGGTTCATGGTCAGATAGTATATTCAGAATCGATTGAGGTCCGATGTGGCCAACTTTGTACCAGATGCGACTGATGTCCAGATGCGGCGTGTACAAGCTTTGTTGGTATCCAAGTTTTATCGTGCCAACTTTTGTCGTGAAAATGACTGCCGTAAAAAGTTCGCGAGTGTCCACCTATCGTCGTGTTGAGGTTGACCTTATAAAGCTTCGTTCGGTGAATCGGATACGAGTTCTAAAAACCTCCGTCCAGCCGCTCGTGTACAAATAAGTTTTGTTGAATCGGGTTGCTGCCTAAATATCTACCTAAGACTATTTTCCTAATGGATGGCAAATATGTGATCAGCAGAAAAAAATGCAAATAGAAGAAAAAGCTTTTTTATTTTAGTGCAAGAAAATTGTTTAATAAAATGAGGCTGTTACTTAAGCTTTTCGATATAGTTAGGATCGATGTTGCGTTTGGTAATAATTTTCTTCGTAATCGTTCAAGCTTTAAACAATTAAAAGATAATAAATTTACCGTTACACATTGAATGTAAGTTTCTTTTACACATTAATGTGGATCTCTTAATTATTTCCGAACTTTATTTACGATAGTTTGACGGCGTATAATCTTTTGCATATGTGAACTTTGGCTAACTCTCGTGAACGATTATTTTGGTGAGTGATCGGAAGGATGAGGGGGAGTGGTGATGCTGATACCAGAATCGTCGCGCACACGCATAAAATGTGTTATACAATCTGACGATTCACTGTCGGCTTACATCGCTATAACACTCGTGGCTAACAAAAAAAAGAAGAAAAAGACGACAAGGGGCAGGAGGAGGAGGAAAAGGAGAGCGAATAAGAAGGAACTGAGCAGGCGAGTCTGTGCATCTTGGAAATCTCGGGCGATCATTACCATGACACTGATGGAACGGAGCTTTACCATTAAGGACCGAGCCGCCTACTGATATCCCGAAGAACGCCAAGACGGATCATATATAGGGTGTAGCCAGTATGTGTATACATATAGAGAGGCATAAGGAATGTGTAGAAAGGAAAGAAACTCGCGAAAGAGCTTTCTACAGCCGCACCCCCGCACACAGCAACTTTCGTATAAAGCTGCTCTATGTATTACTACGAGTAACGTGCTTTAGTGTAACAGGACATTAGACAACGTCAATGAAACTTGGGCTTGCGATATTAGGCGTAGCCTTCGCCCTCGTTTCAGGCTTCGTGTTAGAGGGGCGAATCGAAAAGCCCTCCTGATACCTCGTACTATCATCCGACAGCATCGATGGACAATAGATAAAGACACGGCGTTAGGAATGCGTCAGTTTATTTTTAATTAACGCCAAGTGGGGGATGTAATGTTTATTTTGCGCAATCGAATGTATCGAACCGATGCTCCGATTATACGTATTCCGAATGCCAAATACATCTATTTGTATCCGAGAGATATCCATCCAACTGAGAAATTCCAGATGACCCGGACGTTGAGAAGAAAATTGCCTTATTCGCTCAACTGAGAAATCCCAATTGAGGGAAACTAAGATTTTACTAAAGTCAGATGTGCTGTTACCAATGACGATAATAAAATAGTTAAATCGGCAATAGCTTCGGACATTCGTCCAAGCCACTGCTTTATTTATTGCTGCTAAGATTTAAAAAAAAAAATCTTAATAACTGAATATTATAAGTTAAAAAATATTTCAGTTGCGTATGTCAAAAGTAAGAAGATTTTGTTATTCGCTCAACTGAGAAATCTCAATTGAGCGGGTTAAAAGAAAAAGTTTGTGTATAATCAATTCAACTGAGATTTCCTTGAGAATCGTAAAAGCTTCCTCCTCCTCCTCCTCCGCCCGTTCTTTAACATGTCTCATCCACTTGTGGTTGGTTAATCTCAGTTTCGATAATCGGTATCGCATCTCTTCGTATAAACTCAAACTCGTTTTTTGTCTCGTGCATTCCATATTCGTGGTTTCTTAACCGAATAATTATGACAACGTTAACAACTTTTTTGCGTACCTGTTTGGCTGTTTCGCCTAATTGAAATGCAAAATCGATTGATGAGCACTGATGACATCTAAAGGAAGTACACTAATTAAAACATTCGTGAGTACAGCTGCAGATGTAAGTATCGATCGATTAAAATAAAAGCAAAGCCATCTATGGGCAAGATCGACACGGGCAATGTCACTCAGTATTGCCATTTGTCGCATCAGTCATCCGGAGTTGGTTGATAGAATTATATTCCGATATTCCGATGGACAATTTACTTCAAGAACACGGTGCCAAACACATTTACCGAGTTCCCGAAGGACTCAGAGAATTATGCAGCGATATATCACGAGAGGTCGCCATTATTTTTATCATTCCACCTCTTTCCGAGGAGATTACAGATTTTTATTGCATCACGTTTTTATAATAAAGGTATTGCGGACACAACCACGAGACATTTATTGCTACATCGCCGATTACATCGACGCTGTTCTCATAACTCGTGAAAATGCTAAAGGTGCGAATATAGATATTTAACGACGATAGAAATTTAAACATTTTGCCTTTTCTACTCATCCGGATGTCAATCGGATGTAATTGCGCAGTTTGAGGGCTTTAGTATGACAATTTGATACACGGACACTATATTTCCAAACTTCTAGATTTTATAGTTGCGCTTGGAGGTACAAACAACAAATTTATTTTAAAAAAATTAAAAAATTCCACATAAAAATATAAAGAAACCTTGTGCGTTGTTTCCTCATTATTTTCATCTCTCACAAAGCCACATCTATACGGAAGTTGATTGATTTTGGATTTCACATAGAAAGACAGGGAGAGCTTTGCGAAACGTGGTAAATAATGAGGGCGCAATGTAGATATTTTTGCTTCACAGAATTTTTTTTTAAATACCGTGTACACCTGCTTATCTGCTTAAAATTTCGATGGCTCAAGATTATGACGGTAACTATTGCCTACGGTGAGTTACACTCGGTATATCTATCGCACAAGAACAAGAGAGACAGACGAAGTGGACGGTCTCTGTTTTTCTTACTCTCGTTCGATAGGATAGACCAAGGCCCGATGTAACAACCCGAGAATACCATCAGGATCTTTATAGTAATTTATCATACAATTTGCAACAACTCAAAATCTCGTAAAAATTTTACGCCCACATCGTTTGTCACTATATTCAATTCTAATAGTTCTTTAGGACAACATTTGTACATACTTTAAGCTCGATAACTCGAGATTTCGTTGACTCAGTAACCTTAAAGTAATTTTTCGTAAGATTCGAAAAATTCTCATTAAATATTAATAGTCCTATCAGTTCTCGATACATTTTCTATCAATTATCTGTCCATATACTATATCTATTTGTAAAAAAAACTATTTAGCATCAACAGCTAATAATTTTAGAAGCGCGCGTGCGTGCAAACTCTCAAAATGCAACCATTTCGATAAAACTTGCAACAAATAATAACGATTGACTCCGCTACTTGCGTCATAAGTTTAAGCTTTATATGTCGAGCGACATTCTCAAGTTACAGAGGTTTACATTTTTCCGGTCTGATAAACGCACGCACGTGCGCTCGCACAAACATACATCCAAACGTTTTTTTATCTAAATATGATTTTTGGTTATTTAAAAACACGATGAATACTACATAAATATCTCAAAAAAGATGTTTCCATGAAATGTTCCTCAATAAAAACACTAAAATTTATTAAACCAGTCAAATTACATCAAATTATCGAAATTAATCATCATCTCTCCTCCGTGTGTGTACTAATCTTGATTAAAATGATAAATGTAGTCGCTGTACGCGTGGTCAACAATATTTTACTCGGAAGTCAAGCAATCGTCGGTATTTTACATCGAACTGGCTTGAACCTGGGACAAATTAGTGTTGCTGCACCGAGATTACAAGTAAAATTGTCAAAAATTCATCTTAATTGGTATTTCCGTCAACGATTAATGACTTTTTCGCTTAGGAAGCATTTAAGGCTTATTTAGACGCTGTCGACATACAGCCGGTGCAACCGTGTGACGGTAATGTATAATATTAATAATTAAAAAAAAAAACAATAATAATTACCACAAAGAAAAAACATCGTGGAAATTTCTTTTCAGATGACGTTATCGATGACAGGAGTCGTACGTCGATTCGCAGTATTCTCGAAACCACTGGTGCTTCGTTGGAATATGCTGAACGAGCAGCGATTATGATACAAGTGATTGAAACTCTCATTCCCACCTTTATTATATTTCCGCGAATTTCTTCTGTGCTTTTGTGGTAACTGGCAAACGAACAATATCGTAGACGGCATTCCGTGGCCACTACGAGAGAATGGTTGAACGCGAGGCAAAGGGTGAAATTCAATGGCAAAGGGCCGCTTCGAATACGATGGAGATTTTAAAGAAGGCCGGAGTATCTCAAGCCGAAGCCACGAATGCCGCGACGCTCATTCAAGTAAATATAACCCGACGGATCTCCTCTCGAGAATTAAAATAAGTCCTGGTGATGCCGACAACGCATTTCCATTCAGTTAATTCACTGCTTACTCTCTATCTCTCATTCACTCTCTCGCTCTCTTCCTGTACAGACTACTTATCGCGGCTATTATACGAGAAGAAACAGGAAGATGAAATGTGGTGAGCTACGAAAGTTTGTCGGGAGAGAATTAATTACAAAAGATTTTCGCGTTAATATCGAAGCGATGAAGCGAGGGATACGAGTAAGGGCTACTAATAAAGTTGAACTTGGACCATAGTTGCGGAGAACAAAGAGTCCAATCCGGCGCGTGATTTACCGGGCTCTCAGCAAACTATTCAAGCTGTTGCTTGGCTGGATATGATGTACGAGGACTCTGGCCTCACTGCTGAACAAGCGAACGAAGCAGCTACATTGATTCAAGTAATCTTTTAGTATTATTGATTTTTTCAATCTTGGATAACATTTTTTTCTGTCGACTGTATCTAATAAAAATATTCCGTTTAATGAGATTAAGTCGTCACAGTACGGTGAAATAATTAGAATATCTACAAATAAAATGTATTCCAAAAGCCAATCATTATCAAGAATGTTGCAATTGGAATTAAAGAAGTTTGGTTGACATTGGTTTGGTTGACAAAAAATTATTTCGCGAGGTACATTATTATGCAGATTTTTACAAGCGCTACCATTTGTTCGATTGCCACGTATCATAATTCGTTTTGTACGTCTAAAAGATGCTTTCAAAAACTACCAAGTTACCATTTTGATTTGACTCTCGGATAGTAGAAAAATTAGGTTTAATATATCGTTCGATATCTTTTTTTTTTTTTTCGTAAATAAATTTCGAATGACGAATATTGTTAACAACTTATTGCGTTCAATTAATTAAATGTATTTCAGCAAAGAGAACGAGCTTTGGAGCAAAACGTACATTGGTTTTCACGTGATTTCACGTACATTGGTTCTACTTGGTGAAAGATGCAAGAATATGTACCTTACAGATTTATTTTATAATTATGCTTTGTGCTAAACGCACAATAGTTTGTATAATAATGTCTATCTAACGTAAATTCTTAATCAAACTTTACCGACAAGTTTCTCGTAAATAAACTCGAGATACTCAAAAGACAGAAAGTCAAAAGGATTTTCATACGGAGCTTTATCTCTGTGTACAGAGCGTGTTCAGGGGATATAGAACGAGACGACGTTGCCACGATGTTGAACGCACTTCATCAGCAAACTCGTTGGTGGTGGATGCAATTGTTGAGAATGTAAGACATAGAATCTTTGAGATGGTTCTATCGCGTCAAGACATTCCACGAGAGTTTGGAAGCCAGCAGCAAGTCGAGGTGATTGCCGGGAAAATTGAGAACGCTTACAAGGAACGCTTAAGGGAATCACGATTGTTCTCGGAAAGTGAGCAAGAACATTCCTTCCTTTAAGAAATCTTCTATTTCTCGTTTTCTCCGTCTTGAAGATGAAGAGATATTCGACTAATTGCTTTTTCAGCCGACACCGATAGAATTTATGAGGGTCAGAATGCTGAGGGTGACAAAGCTCATGTCGAATTGCAAGAAAATCCGGATAAGAATAAAATTCAATTTTCTAAGGATGCTTACGATGATGTAACGAATCAAATGTCTACCGAGGAGACTATGCACTTGCAACACTAGGTTTTGGACGACGAAGAAGATTAAGAAGAAGAAGAATATTATGATAAACAAATCCAGAAACATGATTTTTGTAAATTCAAAACAAATTCTATTAAAATATTCATTTAAAATTCTGCAAAGTAGAACTTTGCACGTGGATTCTTCATTATTTTTCACCTTTTCATCTAGTTTTGTGAAAGGTGAATGATATTTACAAATAAATGTGGAACTTTGTTTCTTCAACGTTTCATTGAATTAGAAATATTTGTGATACTGACTGTCTTGATGTAATTTTTATTTAAATTTTAATAGCTGAAATTATAAAATTTTAAACCTCGCAACCTATTCACAATACATCTAATCCCAAAAGCTTATTTAATAACAGCCCACTTGTGAGTTAAATTTGATTTAATAACGAAAATTACAAGGACACAGATATCCGTCTATTCAGAAATTTCTTTCTAAATCTCTTTACTCGATATTTTAAACGATTTTGAGTACCTTGACATGAAAATCTCGAATTTTTCGTTTCACACATCGCTTTTTCTATGAGGAAGCAAAGAAAAAAAAGGTGCAAATTGCATTTGGATACAAATGCTTCCCTCATAAAGAAGCAAATCATAAAAATTGCCAACACGTAGAAACGCACAAAGTTTATTGAGTAAAAATAAAAATACAAATTCTATTAAAAAATATACATTTTTATAAAAGAAAATTATAAAACGTGCCTACACGAAGCTTCTTTCGACGAGCAACAGCATCCACTTGGAATCTGACGTGAGTTGAAATTTTTCAAGCTCGTTCGATTGTAAAATTTGCTGGTTTGCAAAAATGTAGAATTCCTGTGAATTTTGCAGCAAGATACGTCTTCATCTTGGAATTCTTCGTACTCTTCGTAGTCTTCTTTGTCACCCGTCCGTTCGGCAATTGTTTTCTCGTTGATCTTCGTTCTGCTTGAGGAATCCCCGTCGGATATCAAAATGGTTTCGTCGTCTGAGCAGCTGGTGGTTTTCTTGTTCTTGAACTTCTCGACGAGAAGTGCCATCGAGTCCTTGTGCTTTATGGCGCAGGCGTCGCCGACCCGACCACAGCGGTCCTCGTCCTCCTCAGCCTCGTGATCCTCGCGAAGGGAAGCAGCCGGAGTGGAATTTCTTGAACATTGTCCGAGAGCGCAATCCTTGCAAAGACGATTCGATTCTTTGGAAGAACTCGCTCGTGATATTGCAGGCTTCAGCGATAGATCCTCGTGATGTACACTGGAAAAGTAAAACTCGTAAGAATGTCGATCAAACAAGCAATTAAATATATGAAACCAACGACTGAATCTCGAGGTACCAAGAAACTTTTGTATCCCACCTTAATCTCTATTAATAAATCATTCCGTAACTCAATTCTAAATAATTAATTGTTTTTCTGGATCTGTGGATCGTTAATTATGACAAGAATTTCTTGATTGATTACACTATAAACAGTTTCTTTGTGAGAATTAATAGATTTGTAGAAGAAGCATGGATGCGTACACCGGTATGTTAAATAAAAAATACTTGTTTACAATAAAATTATAAATCATAGTATTGAATCCATAAACATCCGTGTGTTACCAATAATTCAATATCGAAGGTGTCCATTGATTTCGTTTTTAAAAAATCATTTATTTTTGTTTAACAGTAAAAAAAAATCGCATAAAAATTCTCTTCGATGAATTGTTCGTAATAGTGTTTGTGGATCATGTGACACTATTTCTACATCTTTTTTGTATTCGAATTTGAGAATTTTCTTATTCATCTTATATTCGATAAAACGGTTTATGCATCATCTCCAGTATTAGTAGATTAATTTTCGTAACATTTGGAGCAGTGTATTTAATTTTATTATTTCTGTATTTCCACTAAGATTAATTTTTTTTTTAGATAAGCTCAACATTTTCGTGTGAAAAAATATGAAAATTATTTCAAATAAATGTGAAATCAATGCTTCTGTTTATTTCAAATGCAATATAACTTCTTGATGTTTAAATGGCAGCCCAGTATGGTACGTCGAGATTTAAATACTTAGCAATCACGAGACTTTTCGTGGAGATCCCTCTCGTGACGAATTGGATGTGAATGATGACGATGTTGAGTCCGGCGACCTCGAGCGCTTTCGCTTCGCGTGTCTTCATTTTTTTTAGCGCAATCACAATTTACGATCGTTTCTTCATCTATGATGTGTTTTTCAGATTCAGTTACCGGTCCAATCGACTCTTCGCTGCCTCGATTTTTCCAATTGTGAAGCTTGCTTGGAAAATCAAGAGTCCTCTCTTCTTCTTCCAACGAACCTGTCAAGCCGAAGGATATCTTGCATATTAATCATCGATCTCATCTTGCAAAAATATAATTACTAACGTCGAGCCAGACTTAACGTTACCTTTAAATAATTGTCACATAAATTTCTATTCATTATTATAATTATAGTAATTAGATTTCTCAAATCTTTACCGAATGATTATATACTCGTTTTCTTGATAAACAAAAGTATCTTTGCTTAATCCGTTACTCGTTACATTAATGTCACTTCAATACAAAATAACCATGTTTCGATAATGTACAAAAATTTATCAGATTCGAACGTAACATAAAAAATAAATAAAACTCCTCCGAGAAATTTCATATTTTTGTCAGGAGTTTGTTTTTATGCTGAGAAACCCGTTTGTAACAACTGTTCGTATGGGATTTTTGATACGATTTTTATTTACCCATAAAAATAAATAAAACACGATTTAATTATTAAAATTGGTTAACCCGCGGCTATTAATTATTTCGAATGTAACAATGTTTATTCCACGAATGAACATACTGTTTTCATCGTGTTCTTTGGGTGAAAAAGACACCGAGTTTTTAGTTCTACAGCTGCGATCGTAAAGAAGATCAAGATTATCGTTTTTAGAGGAATTTCGTGGTAGACACGGCCGTTGCTTCATCGTCTTTGACTTTTTTTCGTTCTTTTTTCTCCTCGAATCCTCGAAATGTTCTTGTTTTTCAACGAAACAGCAATCGCTCGGTTTTCCTTCAATTAGACAACTTCTGCACGAAATAGTTTCGCCGGAGCTTCGTCCTGCAGCTCCGTCTCCACCGCTGCACCTGTTTTTTGATTTCCCATCCTCTCGAAAGGACACCACGACGTTCCTCTTCGTGGACCTACAAATTCTTCGACAAGCACATCCACCGCATTTCGTCGACATAGTCGTCGTCGCCGTTGTTCCTCCACCCTTTCTTCGCCTGAACAAAGTACTGTTTTCTCTCATGGATCTCGTGCTTCGGGGATCCGTGCTCCAAGATGCGGTAAACTGTGGCCAAACGTCGCTCGATCTAACATTACGAATTTCCTGCTGGCAAGCGAATCGTTCCTCGCACTTCTTGCACGTCTTCATCGATGGAAGTGGCTCTGACTGATAATTAAATTAGTAAAACTTCGTCCCGAGCAAATTGACGCTTCGCCGATGAATGTTTTAATCAACCGTTCACCGTGCGGACTACCTTGCTATCCTTTCGTTCGTACTGAACGGGCCAAGGGAGCTGTCCAAAATTTTTCGGAAATTTTCTGCGGGCACGACGAAAAGCGATCGAAGCTGCTACAAGCTGGTGCGACGAGGATGGACACATCTGCGACATCGCCTTCCGTACTCACCTCTCCCTCTCTCTCTCTCTCTCTCTCTCTCTCTCTCTCTAGCCTTTCCGGATGACAGAAATTTCTTCAAGGAAAAATCATTGCTCTCTAGTACTCTTTGGTTATCCTCGATCCAATCGTGAAACTGCTTTTGTTATTGTAGTAGACATAGGGTGATTTTTTTAGATCGTAAGATGCTTTCGTGGCTTCAATGGTATATCGAATATATAAAGAAAACAAGAAATCTGAAATGTAACACGTTTTTTAAACATTTTTCAAAGTCATTGTTATCAAAAGAAGAGATCAATAACTTTTATTTTCATATATTTTGAGTTCCTATACGATCACCGATTCTTCGCTGATTACGAATTAAACAAACTTTTCATCGAACAATTAAATATTCCATAAGAAAACTTGGAAAGAGAGTAAAGACTGTTTTTTATTCTCTAAACGTACGACCAAACCTTTTCGCGCGTTATATCTTAATTGCATTTGTCTCTTTTCCATTTGTTAAAATGTATTTTGTCAAACGTTTAATTTACGCTCTTTATAGAAAAATTGCAGGATTATTTGGGTCAAGAAGTCGAGAGTTTGAAAAGTATGCAACTAGTAAGCACCGAGAGGTTTAAACGAGGACCACGCAGTCCCGAGAAATCAAATTTATCGTCGTACAGTAATGTACATGAATTTGCGTCTAAATGGCTTTCGTATAGCAGTCATTCGAGCGTCGTTAGCGGGTCTAGGTCTCCTCTTAACGGAGCCAATTAAGGTTCAACAATCGACCAGTAAACTGCGGTTCGATTGTAACGATGTTTGCAACATTTGCGTCAGTCGTGTACAACCGTGGTCTTTCTGTGGGCAAAGGATGTATCGCGACAATCTACCCGCTTGCGCCATGCTGCTGGCAGTTGTGTGCACTTTGCTCGTTACCGATTTTCTTGGAATATTTGTGGTGGCAGTGAGCGAGGAGCAATGTACGCACAACGAATGCGTGACGCAAGGTAATCCTCGAAATTTCTCTAGCAATGAACTTTTCAGTCAATTGTAAAGCGTGGTAAATTAAACACTTTTAGGTGTGCATCTGACGGCATCCATCGACGAAAGCATAAACCCGTGCAACGACTTTGTCGAATTCGCCTGCGGTAATCAATTCAAGAAGTTTGAACGACTTGCACATCGACGTGTGGATTCGCTCTCACCGACCCGGCCTTTCATAAGGCCGACGACTTATAGCCATCATCTGTGGTGGATCCGGCAGAAACTCGAAACGGAATTCAATAAACCTTATCGCATCGAAGAACACCGATCGATCGGTCTCGCAAAAATGTACTGGCAAAGCTGCAAAATGAGTAAGAATTCACCAAGTTAATGAAACAACGTCCATTGATTTTCAAAATATTTCAAATATTTACAATACTCAAAATACCAAACACTGGGCTTCCTAATTATTTTTCAGCTCTCACAAAAGCTCTGAGGATATATTTTCATTCATTTGGATTTTTTCGTAGCGAAAACTTCGTGAAAGATTTCACTTTGCAGACTTGTTTGAATACCCTAGCTTATCTGCTCAAAATTAGTAAAAGTTAGGAAATGAATCATTTTTTAAAAATGACAAAATTTCATAACTTTTTTATATCCGTTCCGAATAAACCAACCAAACTTAATACCAGACAACGTTGGGGCAGGATATCGTTTGTACAGAATGGAATTCTACAGTAATCCGATTCTACTCACGCAATTGTACACAGCCAAACTGTACACATGATCAAATCGATACAGCAAAACTGTACACGCAACAAAATCTACACAACATCGACTCGACACAGCAAAACTTTACACAGCGAAAACTGTGCACAGTACGGTCGGTATTGTACACATTAATCGACAGACCAACCCACTCCCACTCCCCCACACACACACACACACACACACACACACACACACACACACACACACATATATATATATATATATATATATATATATATATATATATATATATATATATATATATACACACACACACATCGACATTTTTTTCTAAACCTTCATTTTGGATATTTGAGACAATTTTCATTATCTTGACGTTAAAATGTAAGAATAGCAGTCGAGAAATTCAAGTTTTTTGGAAACGGGGTTGGAATCAATTTCAAATTCAATCGTATTTTCTCACATCCAACAGTTGTTTTTTCTTTAGGACGAAAATAATTTGTTAAATTTTAATAAATTGAAGGAAAAATGAGGTAAAACAAAATTGCTTTTTCAGTCACCGTAAAAGAAGCTTTGATAGGAGTTCGAGTATTGTTCAAACGTTTGGGAGGTTGGCCAGTCATCACCGATAACTGGAAGGACACACACTTCACCTGGGATAAATTCAGCAAATGCGCTCGTTCGCTGGGCTTCTTGCCGAGAATGTTTGTCCACATAGCCGTGAATGCCGATGACGTTGATAAACCGTGGGAAAAGAATGACACCATAGAGCTCAGTGTGGAACGATCAAAATTCATGTACAGGAGAAACGATATGAAGAATACTATGGAACTTGGACCCGAGTACTTAAATATAGCGGACTACTTGACGGAAAGTCGAAAACCCGATATGTCAGAGATCGAGGATGCAATGAAATTCGGTCAAACGATACACGAGGTTTAAAATATAATAAATAAACGATAAAATCTTCATTTTTACTTACGATTTTCCTTATAATTGGCTGAGAAAATTTGGAATAAAATTGCCAATAAATTTGATAATCGATGAATCAAATTAATTGCGAGGAAATTTTCTTGTCCGATTACAAGGTCAATCATTCAACAATGTACATTTACGTTACCACGAGTAAGACATATTTGTTTCACGATGTTGTAACGAGCTTATCGTTCCTATTCCAGTTAACTCATTCGCAAGAAATGCCCATTGTTGAACAAAAGGTAATGTCCATTGCGAAGCTACAGAAAACTTATCCATTCATTAATTGGATGGATTACATAAGAGCGATGTTGACTCGACGACAAGCTAATTATTTATCCGATCGTAATTGCGTTATCGTCGATGTATGTTTCTTGTCACAGATCGGAAATCTTCTAGAGAAAACAGACAAGAGGTATTCTACAAAACACTTTATATTCAATTTTATTTAAAATATTAATGTTTTACTATAATTGTAAGCAATATAATTAATTATTATTGTTAATGATAATAAATTATCATTTTTACGATTAGGATCCAAGCCAACTATGCGTTTTTGTCGATAATTCACGATTTGTTCCTCTTCATGAGGCCACAGCTCGCCTTGGCTTATGCTAATAATGCGAAAGAAGTCGAGCAGATCTGCTTGGATTCCGTTTTAACAATGTAAATTAATAATAATAATTATTATTATCAAAACAACCAACTTCGACAGAATATAAAGATCGTGCGTATCCTTCTAGATTTGACAAAGCTGTGGAGATTCTTTTAGCCACAATAGCTGGACAGAATATGAAGATAAAAGTTAACAAAGTGCAGAAGAATATCGCTCAACAAGCGCACTATATGTTCAACAAAATCCCTTGGATGGATCATCAGACCCAGTACATTAAATATTTGATAAATTTATTAATATCTTATCAACGAAATATTGTAAAATGATTTATTCTCACAGGTTACAGGCTGTTAAAAAAACAGAAAGGACTACTTTCATCAATTTGTTCGAAGATGATATATTCGAAGAGTCATATTTCGATCGAGTCAGTATATCACCAACTATTTCACCATTTAGTTGCGTTACTTTTCTCTCAGATTGTTTAATTATTATTGTTATTAATTATTTTAGCTGGAATTTACGCAACCGAATGCAAGTCTGGTTCTCTTTCGCGAGCTCAATGTATTTCTCGTCGATCATTACTATCTTCAGGTTGGACAACCGAGAAATATGTATATTTTGCATCGTCGGGACAACCAGACTATGAACGCCATCTTCAAATCTTCGTTCTCCGCAGCTGAGTCAATCATCAGGCCTGATCGAATTTCCAATCAAGTTTGTAAGTAAAATTCATTGAATTTATTCAGTCGTCTACTACATCAAATGCTATTTGATGAATTCCCTTTCAGATATACCTGCGTCAGCCGTTCTTCAGGGTCGTTGCAGCGTTCCTCCGGAAATGGATTATTTGAACTACGCGACAATCGGCATTCAAATTGCAAACGCGATGGGACATCAGATATACCAAAGAGGCTCTTTCATCGATTGCAATGGTCAGTGGCGAGAAAATTCGTGGTGGTCGAAAACCACGCAGAAACAATTTGCCAGCCGACAATCGTGCAAAGATGTGGGTACGGTGAAGCCTCCGGAAGAAATGTCACCGTTGTTCGGATACATCGGAGCTGCGGAGATTGCCTACAAGGCGATGTTCGAGGATCCGACAAACTTCGCCAACGTAACGCTTCCCGGTGAGCAAAATTATCGAAATAAACTTTTCATTATAATTATTGCAACAATTCTTCTCGGCAATTTCCGTTGGATATAAATTTCAAACTCTGCCAGATCGATATAGAAAACATCAAGACGGATCGTGACTAAATAAAAAATCTTTTCACTGTTTGGCTTCCTAGTGAAATAAAATTGAAACTTTCGCCGTCTGTCGCTTATTTTCCATTGTTGTCTCGCGGACTTTGGTTCATATATCTTTAAAATTCATTATAATAGAATTTTCGTTGTCAGGATTGAAATACAACACCAGACAATTATTTTGGATAACCGCGGTAGCCACGGACTGCGACAGACACCTGAAGCATCGCTATAATACTATGGTAGCTAACAACGACTATTTTGCCACTGACTTCAATTGTCCAGCCAACTCGAAAATGAACCCTACCGACAAGTGTAAAATGTGGATTGCCTAGAAGAAAAAAAAAAGAAAAATATTCAAAACTGTGAATATAAATAGCAACAACAATTTTTTTTTTTATTTAGACTGTACATAATAATGCCACACGCTACGTCTATGTACATTACCGTAATTAACTATATGTAAATTCGGCACGATGGGGAACTTTGATTCGGCACGTTGCGTTCTCGTAGAAGAGAATTCTGTGACAAATCGGGCTGTTGCCATTCTACGGCTAACGATTCCGGTATTATCGATATTACTTAACAAACGCGATAATTGAATATCTCTAAACCTCCTACAAATAAATAAATTTCAAATGAGAAAAAAAAAAGAAGACTATCGGTTTATCGATGAGAACCAAAAAGACTTATTCGTACATCGTGCTTGTCTAGCCGAGAAATTGAGCATGCGGGGTGTTTACATGCACGGAGGGTACCGAGCGATTGATTCATCATATTTCGATAGAAACCTCGCTGACACCCGTATTACATTATCCCATCCGAGGTACTCGGTCAAACGCGAGTGTTCAAGTTATCCTCAATTCATCCACGGAGGACAAGAGGCCGGTGGCTGGCAAGCTTGAGATATAGGAACTTGAACGTGCTGATGGGGATGCTGGGGACGCGTCTGTTGATGATGCGGCGGCGGTGGTGGCGGTGGATTGCAAATTGACTGCATCAACGGATGTGTGTTGTACGGCGGTGGCTTCACCGAGTAAGGATTTACTTGATTGTATTCGAGATTCGAGTGATGCTGATGATGCTCCGGTGGTATCATAATACCCTGGCTGCCCGGTGATCTGCTACGATCGACGTCTGATTGACCTGCCAAACACTGCTACTCTTCATTCGCTCGATCACCGAAAATCTTGCCTATCCAGTGACTCACCTCTGACGGACCTGATCTGCGGTGGCGGCATGTTCGTCGGTGGCGGCGGAGGGGGCGGTGCTGGATAGAGAACGTGATGTTCGCCCTCTCGAGGTGGCGGTGGTCGGCCCCATGGCATTCGCACGTGGTGCGCTTGCCAGGGCATGGGCGGCTGCGCTGGACCGCATTCGCCAACGAAATTTGGCTCGATTCCTGTGCAGGTTATTGTCTCGTGAGAGTTGTGTGGATAAACATTGAAACTCGCAAGGACAAAAAATCGTCGATTCGCATTTATCAGGGCTGTTCGGTTCTTCGAAATAGGAAACTTTAATATTTATTCGATACGCTGCGTCTAATTTCGGTAATTATTTACGTAATAACATTTTTACGAAGCACCGCTCGAATCTGACCTCCTAATCGTTAGATTCTATCAAATTGAAACGACTTGAATTGATTAATCGATTCATTAAATTGATCAACCAGTCGGTATCGACGAAATTAATTTAACAAATTGTGAAACATTTCTTTATCTCCCAAGGATTCGATCAAACTGCGATTCGGAAAAATGTAATCTTGTAAAGCAAGACAAAAGCTAGACCCGATATCTAAAATAAATATTGTTGATGCAACGATCACAGGTTGTCGTAACAAGGAAATATTAATTTCGTAAATATATTTTTCTTAATCAATTTGCAATCGATCGTTTTATATGAATTTTCATTCTTCTACAGTTTGTCGTATTATTTGAAATGAGTATTTGACTGTATGCTGCCTTGAAATAAACCAAATATTTGCAAGAAATTCTCATGAAATCGTGTTAAATTTGATTATGGGAGATCTATGATTTTTTTTTTTCATAAATTTTCATTCGATATACGTCCAACACTGGTGCATCAATGAATGTTCAATGCAAAACCATTGAGGATCAATAACGATTTTTCTTTCTTACGAGATCATCAATGATCGTGTGATCGAAAACTTACCGGAACCCGGTCCTACTGGCCTTTGGTCCATGCTACGTTTTTCACCTGTTTAACGAGAGAATGCTAACATGAATTAAGAGTAACGGCGCGGTCTATCTAAACATTTGGGAGTTTTAATACGGTGATCTAAGATCTGTTAAAGAAATTAAGAAAATATGTGCTCTCGCCACGGCCACGAGTGTACAGTCTTGCGGGATCATCTACTGTGAGCTCGAGAAATGTCTTAAGTAATGATAAAACACTGACAATAATGTAAAAGATTCACCTCGGCTCACGGATTACAGAAAAAAGCACCTGAAATTGTAATGTATAGGACTAGAGACACGATATTGCAGATCCACGAGTTTATCGGCGATCTTCGGACAATAAAATTGGAAAATGGCGGACCTTGACTGCTCTAGAACATTAAAAATTCATCGATCTCTCCACGAAACGCTGCGATTTTTATCGAAATATCTGTAGAAGCGTACTGTATAAATGGCACAAATAAAATATATTACGAAAAATTATACAGCGATAACTAATCAGCTATGAATGTTGCCGAAACCTAAAAAAAAATTGTTTTTTTTTGCCTTTTCTTTTTTTTTCGCACCAATAAATAACGAGAATATTCAGCAACGAATTCTGCGGGCCATTGCGAGACGTAAGCGAGGAAGAGAGTCTAATTTACAAATCGTGATATCCGTCGCAGTAATCGTGCTAGAAAATCCAGAAAGTACATCATTTTTCAAGATGCAAAATTTTTTTTCGTATTAACATAATATAATACGGTCTAAGAGTATTGGAAAATCATGTCGGAGACTCGCGATCGCGAGCGCATAGCAGTGTTGGAATATATTCGCTGTCGATCGCAATGAACGACGAGCGAATAGCCAATAGTGCTTACGGAATTAATATCAAATATGTAGAATGCATAATGTATGATGTAATAAAAAAATATTTTAATAATAAAAAAAATTCGAGCGTAGTATCCAACACGTTTTCGCTACAAATACTCTTAGCTACAGACCTGGGTGTGGAGGTGGCAAAAGCGGCTTGTTTCGATCGCCATGAGGTGGACCCACACCTCCCGGTGAAGGACCATGTAAGACTTGCTGTTGTCGTTCACCTTCTCTGCTTGAACAATTCAGTCAAACTTATTAATTAAACGTACGAGGTCGGATCATTAGACAAGAGATTGACTGATGAAAAGTTCCGTGGGACATTTTCTGAAATAAATTCGGAACACGTGATCGATAATTTACTCGGCATAACTCGCGTTAACCAACTGTTTTGATAATTTAAAAAAAAAAGAAAAGAAAAAAAAAAGGAACAATTTTCTTTCTTTCTTTCTTTCTGCAAACGTCTTCGATTCATCGTCTCGACTCAAGCCCGCCCAACATTGTTCAGTAAAAGTAGCGTCAGCCGAATAATTTTAACGCGAGTGATGCCGGTTTAACAATATATCATTAAAACAATAGAACCCCACGATCGAGGCATCTCAAGTCCTTAATTAAATATAATTGTGTCACCTCGTTTCGCTAGATGCACTCGTTTCATTGTTAGCTTTCCGGAGGGTGTTGGACGCGTATGCGCATAACTCACTATATCCAAGAGCCGACGATTCGTGTCGTGACATTCTTTTCTTTTGCTTTTTTTTTTTTTTTTTAATATCTGCCGAAGAAAGCGTTGATCTCAGCCACTCGTTCGGCAGAACTTATTTTTCCTGTTTTTTTTTTTTTTTACGTGGATATATTGAATCATGCAGCGGGATAAGTGAACGAACTAATATAAACACTGTTTAATTTTTCTTCGAGTATCGAATCAGTAGACTTAGACAATTTTACATTCACGACGATATCTCTCTATGAAGTGCGACTTGACGTCGATGTTACAACTGGAAAGCAAATTTGCAATTGCCCGGCGATTCGCATTCTCCCTTCGGCAAAAATTCCTCTCCTTCTCTATATGTTAGTGTAAATACTTATAATATTATGAAGAAAAAAAACGATAATTGAAAAAATGTTAACGGTACAACGTTTTTACTCCATCGTTAGATTATTCTGTCGAAAAATCAAGCCTCATTGACTGTCGGGTGTCCCGCCTGCTCTATCTCTTCACTTATCAAATACAACTCCTTCTGTCATCTGTATATATTTTCAAGAGAGTAAGGTTTTTCATTTATAATCGATATAACAGTTGATTTAGACGGATAGAACCTTTCACCATTCGCGGCAGATGCTCACGATTATTCTACAGTCATTTATTACGAGAGTTAAATAATTTCCATAAGATATTCACTCACCCATTGCCTTGTCGTTGAGCAGGGGGTGGACCACATTGAAATGGAGGAGCCTCCTGCAAATCACATATCCAATTAACAAAATGCTTGTAATTTATTGTAAATATATGCAATTTTAAGGAAAACATAAACGGGAAGTAATGTTGACACATCAATGGTATTGAGATGGAGGAGGGGGTTAAAAATAAAAATAAAAAACGATGAGGAAGCAATGTGCAAAAATCGTTTTTGTTAAATAATTTGTGCTATTTTGTATTAAAAACAATTGTTTGAAAGCGACATAGCGACACTCAAGACCAAGCGTTGCTTCTCTGGTGTCGCTAAGATAAATAAACACCACGAGTCATCAGGGATCTCGGGGAAGGTCCTTTGAGACGATAAGAGGCCCTTGTCCGCCACGAGGAGGGGCTGACGTAGTACTGGGACCTCTGGATGCCATCGATCGGGCGAGCCCCGACTATTCTAGATCCAAGCCGCGACAACGACACCTCGTCAATACTTTCTGTTCACTTGCAACTAATATTATACCAGTCATTGTATTTCTTTTATATTGTGGAGTTTCACCTATAAATATTTCTAACAGCTTCAGAAGTGGGATCTGAGCTCAGTTTTCGGATCTTTCATAGTCGATATATTTTAATCGAACTATATTACTTACGTTTTAACGTAACGTTATTGTGCTGGCGGTGATCAGATTTGAGTGAAATATTCTTAGTGGGTGAATCGAATAATATACGATAGTTACATTGTGCGCGGTATTCATTCGTTATAAATCACGATGGGACGGTCTCGACAGGACCGACGTAGATCTCGTTCAAGATCGCGCTCTCGAGGCCGATCGTACTATACACCAGAAAAACGATATCGTAACAGACATCGGCACGAAAAGGAACGATCGCCGCGAGAGTCGCATGAACGAGTACGTGATTCTGCGCACAAAGACTTACGAGAGAGTGGTTTGTCTATACAAGTACAAACACCGAGTGCCAGTGATGCTTCGAGTTGGCAGGAGGCCTTTCATAAACTAATCGAGACAGTTAACATCGCTGTAGAGCAACCTCTTTCACGTGGACCAAGGTTCTCAGACGGGAAGAAGTCGATTCCCGAATTTGATCCCGGTGTAAAGAGGCAGACCATCGAAGTATGGATTCAAAAGGTGGAGGAATTAAAAGAAATTCATAGCTGGAACGAGACAATGGTCACCAGCTTTGCTCTGGAAAATCTCCGTGGAGACGCGAAGACGTGGTATGAAGGGCTGCCGACGATCGGTTTCACTTGGCCTGAGTGGAAGGAAAAATTGACAGCAGCGTTTACAGACTACACGGAGTTGCCAGATCGCCTTACAATAATGTTAGCGAGGACTAAAGCTAAAGACGAGGGAATGATGAAGTATTTCTTCGAGAAAGCTGCTCTTGTAAATGCATGCGGCATTACAGGCAAAGACGCAGCAGCATGCATTGCACACGGCATTCCCAATTATTCACTGCGAATGACGATTAAGCGGAATGATTTTCAGTCACCAGAGGAATTGCGAATTTTCCTGAGCAAGTCTGATGATTCTGAGACCCGATACGACAAACCTGGATTTCAAAGGAGCAACGGCAACAACAAAAGCTCCAGTCGTGCTGTACAACACCGGTCTAGTGAGAAATTTCAGGCGACGAAAAATAATGACTCGCTTGAAAAGAATAAACTTGCGAAGACCATAGAAAGCTCTGCGAATAAATTTGCAAAAGTTCGATGTTTCCGTTGCAATGACTTTGGGCACCTTGCAAGGAAGTGCACGAATATGAAGGAAGAATCGAGCAAGAAGAAGATGTTGAGCATCGGTACTTCGGCGCAATCGAGGACTGCGCGATTCCACGAAGCAACCGTCAACGGCACGCCTTTGCGTGCATACGTGGACGCGGGCAGCGAGTGCGTTACTATACGCAAGACGGAGGCAGATGCGTTGCAGTTGGACCTCCGGCAGACGAACGACGTTCTCCAAGGGTACGGCGGAAGCACTGTACGACCGTTTGGTGTTGCCAAAGCGAATGTGAAGATCGACCTGGCCGAAGGATCGGTCGACGTCCATGTGGTTCCAGATGGGCTTCAAAGCGTGCCACTGCTGGTCGGGCAGCCTTTCCTTGACCTACCAGGCGTGACGACTGTGCAGCGAGACGGCACCCTGCGGATATTCGAGAAGTCCGTGGCAACCCTGCCGGGCCTGGACCAACTACCACCGCAGAAATTGGCGCTATGGGCAACGGAGGCAACAGTCATTCCGTCGGGCCATGCTGCAGACGTCAAGGTGGTGGTGAGAAACAATTACACAGGTGACTTATACGTAGAGCTCAGCGTACGAAGCGAGGCAGGTAAAGAGCATTGCATTCCAAGATGCGTACTTAATACAACAACGGGGTTGTTGCCGGTAATTAATTTATCAGATAGACCCTTGGTCATTACTAATAACAAGGTCATTGCCCGAGCTGTGCTGGCTAGAGAGGAGAGTCCTGAGGAAATTAAAGCGATATGCTCCTTAGAAAAAACAACTCTTAAAGAATTACCAAAAGATCAGATTAAAGTAGCCTCGAGCGTATCTCGTGTAGAAAAAGAAAAGCTGTTTGCTGTACTAGATGAGTTTCGAGATTGTTTTGCACTAGAAGTAGCTGAATTAGGAAAAACTCAAGCTGCAAAAATTCATATAGAACTCACAAGTAATTCCGTCGTGACGTATCGACCCTACCGACTGTCGTATGTGGAACGAAATAAAGTCCGGGAGATTATCGATGATCTGAAGAAAAACGAAATTATTCGTGATTCTAACTCTCCGTTTTCGAGTCCGATCCTTTTAGTGCGTAAAAAGAATGGCGAAACTAGAATGTGCGTGGATTATCGAGCCTTAAATGCTATTACGAAAAAGGATAGATATCCATTACCGTTAATCGAAGATCAACTTAATAGTCTTCAGGGAAACGCATGCTTTACAAGTTTAGATCTGGCATCCGGATATTATCAAATTCCTGTCGATGAAGACTCCATTCGGAAAACTTCGTTTGTCACGCCTGATGGACAGTATGAATTTCTCCGAATGCCCTTCGGTTTAGCGAATGCCCCCGCGGTGTTCCAACGAATGATTAATCGAATCGTTGGCCCGCTTAAAGGACAAATTTCGGTATTAGCTTACATGGATGATATTCTCATTCCATCAGAGGACGTAGATACAGGGATCCGGGCACTGAAATTAGTTTTACAAGAGCTGCGACGAGCCAATTTGACTCTCAAATTAAGTAAATGTGCATTTTTAGAGAGACAAATAGAGTATCTTGGGTACGAGGTTACATCACGAGGTGTCCGACCGGGTCAACATAAGATCGATGCTGTTTCGAATTTTCGAGTACCTGCTAATGTTCACAGCTTGAGACAATTTGTAGGGCTAGCGAGTTATTTCCGAAGGTTCGTGCGGGACTTTGCTACAATCGCCCGGCCTCTAACACACTTGACGAAGAAGAGTGTCGCATGGCATTGGGGCGAGGAACAACAGCGAGCATTCGGTGAAATAAAGCAGAGACTAGTGTCGAGACCCGTATTAGTTTTGTATACGCAAGACGCGGACACCGAGCTGCACACAGACGCAAGCAAGCTTGGGTTAGGCGGGATAATGTTGCAGCGGCAGGCCGATAGCTCGTTAAAACCGATAGCTTATTTTAGTCGCCAGACTTCGAAGGAAGAACAAAGGTACCATTCGTATGAACTCGAGACACTAGCAGTGGTGGCAAGTTTACAGAGATTTAGAGTTTATTTATTGGGTATCAGATTCAAGATCGTTAGTGATTGCAGTGCGTTGCGAGCGACTTTTGTCAAGCGAGATCTGTTGCCACGAGTGGCTCGATGGTGGATTCAGTTGCAAGAGTATGACTGTTCTATTGAATATCGAGCAGGAAAGAAAATGCCGCACGTTGATGCACTTAGTCGCAATCCAGAAGAATCTGATTTAAATGAAATTAATGATGTCGGACTGCTACACATCGAGTTAGGCGACTGGTTGCTCACTGCTCAGTTACAAGATTCGCGCTTAGCTTATATACACGAAGTACTCGGTAGAGAGGCAAACGATAAAGAAGAGCAAGAAATTAAACGCGATTATATATTAAAAGAGAATCGTGTTTTTAGAAAGACGACTGATGGGTTAAGATGGGCGGTACCACGGTCTGCGAGGCGTCAAATAGTTAAATTGTGTCATGATGATATAGGACATTTTGGGGTGGAGAAGACTCTAAAGAAATTGCAAGGGGATTACTGGTTCGCGTCAATGAGAAGTTATACTAAGCAGTATATTTCGGCATGCTTGGATTGTTTGTACAATAAAGAACCAGCTGGGAAGAAACCGGGTCATTTGCACTCAATAGAGAAGATCACAGAGCCGATGCATACCGTGCACATCGATCATTTAGGCCCATTCGTAAAGAGCTCGACGGGTAACTCTTATCTTCACGTAATTGTAGACGGGTTCACGAAATTTGTATTTGCTAAAGCGGTTAAAAATACAAAAACGATTCTTGTTGAGAGACACTTGACTACAATTAGTGAGACTTTCGGTTTTCCAAAGCGTATTATTAGTGACCGAGGTAGTGCGTTTACTAGCAAGAGATTTAAAGAGTTTTGTCACGCCAGGGGTATTCAACATGTGTTGACGGCTGTAGCAACTCCGAGAGCGAACGGTCAAGTGGAACGTTATAATAGAACGATACTTAGTACGCTAGCGGCAAGCTTGACCGAAGAAACCAAATGGGATCAAAGTTTGGGGAACGTAGTTTGGGGTTTAAACAATACGTTTAATAAAGCGACAGGCAAAACTCCATCCGAGCTGTTGCTCGGATATAAACCGCGCAATGCGGCCGAAGCAAAAATTGTATCTCGTATAGGGGAGACAACTTATGACTGTGATCGCGAGAAGACTCGGGAAAAGGTTAAAGAGGTAATTCAGCGTAGCCAGAAGGAGCAAGAGGCTAGATTTAATAAGAAAAGAGGACCGCAAAGGCAGCACCGTAGCAATGAAATAGTTGTGACCAAGCGCGTGATAAATAGTAATGAGGGCTCGAGTAAAAAGTTACTGCCGAAGTACGCTGGGCCGTATAAGATCGCTAAGGTGTTGAATTGTGATCGATACCTCATTGAGGACATCGAGGGTGCTCAGCGGACCCAAAAGCCATACAGTGGCGTGGTGCCCGGCGACAAGCTGAAGCGCTGGTGCACGAGAGTCAGCGATACGGACTCTAGCAATGAGGATGAGGAACCTCATGTGTTAAAAACACCCGGTACGCATATGCGTAAAAGGTATAAGCCGTTGGGTCGTGGCTAGGTGGGGTACCGGAGGCATGCTGGGCGTTCGGCGCTGTGTCTCGGATTTCCGAATGGTCAACAGTCGTAACTTCGTTAGATACGATGGGACGGTCATTGGTTCCGGATTGACGGAGTGACCGGGGCGACTGGCGCTGTAAGCGTGTTACGTAACAATCATGTGAGAGAGACTGTGACATCGTGGATTCGATGGTGCGCTGTAAAGCGGCGGTCCAGATTGATTGTGAAGTAATCAACATTAAAATCCAGATTATAACAGTATGAGCCGGTACAGGTGATGAGACCACCAAGCCTAGCCGTCGACAACGGGCACGGTAGACCAGTGACGACTGGTAGTGCATGAGTTGCAATTGGGCCCAGCTTAATGTTTTGCTTACGTGCATGTATATGCAAATACATATTATAAAATAGCGATAGCATGCAACTAATACACGATAATCAAAGCATCATGGGTTACGAAAGAAGGGTTCTTTCAAATTTACAATGTTGCCCTTTGCTTCACAGAAAGTCACCGAAGAGTAACGCGGAGTATGAGTACTCACGCTCCTGACGGAGATGCAACACCTTCACGAGGACGTGAATAACATCAGGATGGACGACTGAAAGCGACATAGCGACACTCAAGACCAAGCGTTGCTTCTCTGGTGTCGCTAAGATAAATAAACACCACGAGTCATCAGGGATCTCGGGGAAGGTCCTTTGAGACGATAAGAGGCCCTTGTCCGCCACGAGGAGGGGCTGACGTAGTACTGGGACCTCTGGATGCCATCGATCGGGCGAGCCCCGACTATTCTAGATCCAAGCCGCGACAACGACACCTCGTCAATACTTTCTGTTCACTTGCAACTAATATTATACCAGTCATTGTATTTCTTTTATATTGTGGAGTTTCACCTATAAATATTTCTAACATGTTAAAAAAAAAGGAACAGTCATGCTAAAACTTCCAACTTTTTCCAATATTCAAAGATTTAAAAAAATCAAAATTACACTTAGACGAATGAAAAACAGTTTTAAAAAAATCTAGAACACCTGAGTACCGCTAGGGAGGAAAGAGTCAATCGATTGAAACGATCTGACAATTAGAATAAAAATAAAGCTTTGCCGAAAGATATTGCTTACCAGAGGCCCCTCGACATCAGCGAATCGTCTCTTAAGACCTTGGCACTTTTGTTGTTCGGGCGAGTCGGACTTGTGAAGTTCAAACTGTTGTTGGAGAGGCGGCGGTTGAACGGTGTAATGAAGTTGCGCCTGCATCTGACCATTCTGATAATGCAACTGTTGCGTATGATAGTGAATCTGGGTCTGGACTTGTATCTGTCCCTGTTGTTGTTGTCCAGGTTGCGGCTGTTGAGCCTGATAAAGCCACGGCGCATTCTGGACTGGTGGTTGTTGGTTGGGGGGTGGCATACTCGTGAGAATATTCATAGAATTTGGCATCTGATTGACATTCGGCGGTGGAACCATCTGAGGCGGAGGCACAGGTTGCGGGGGCGGTTGACCCTGCTCCATGGAACACTCGAGGCCGGGTGGAGGACCTTCGTTGCCGGGAGGTAACGGTGGTTGCTGTTGCTGATGATGATGATGATGATGGTGATGATGATGAGGCGCCTGTGAGGTCGGAACAAGGAAAGTTTGCGTCGTAGGCGGTGGAACTTGAAGAGGCAAAGGCGGGGGTTGTCCCTCGAACTGAGGTGGCATAATATGCTGCGGAACGCCAGAGCCGTGCTCGTGATTTTGTTGAATCTGTTGCGAGACGATGTGTTCGCCAGGTTGAAGAACAAATTGCGTTTGAGTCTGTGGGCCCGGTGCGTGCATCTGCTGATACTGTATCTGATAGGTCTGGGGTATAGGAGGAGGCGGTTGATTCGGCGGAAAATTTGGCGGTGGAAAGTGAAGATGCAAAAGTGAGGGAGGAGGCTGTTGAGTTATGCTCAATGGAGCGGAGGGTGGAGGTTGTTGGAGATTCACATTGACAGTTTCGATCGCGCCTCTCGAAGGTGACGGAGGTCGCATGTTTGGTTGCGCGTAGACGTAGGATACCGCACCGCTCACGGGACCGCTACTGCTCGAGATGAAACTCGGTTGGCCGGGAGTCTGCGGTGGTGGTGGCTGACTCATAACGTACATCTGGGTCACAGGCTGCGGAGACGAATGCGAGACCGGTGGCATCTGAATGTGCAGAGGCTGACCCGAGTGAATCTGGTATTGCACTTGACTGACCGTCGGCGGGGGGCCTATCAACTGTACTTGTCCGACTGGTGGAGGCGACATAAAGGTTTGAAGTTCCTTTGGACAACACAAACACAAAAGGAGTAGTTCAGTCGTGGCAAAACACAACGATTGGAATCGTGCAAATGGTACATAACTAAAAACACTAATAAAGCACTAAATACTAATGAATACTAATAAAATACTTGTGTCTGTGTCGAAGGTACCAGCGGACCCGAATGAGCTGGAATATGTACTCCCGGTGGTGGTACCGTTACTCCGGCACCTGGTGCACCAGCCATTGTCGCGGTGAGTATGGTTGCCGGCAACGTGACTACGCTACTTTGCGGATGTTGTATTATATCTAGAATGAAATGATACAATGTCAAAAGTGATTTTTTTTTTTGCTTGTTTCTGAATATGTAAACTCAATTTATAATATCGTACCTTGATGCTGGATAGTAACTACGTTTGATTGCGCCAGAGCACCGATGTTCATTGTTTGAAAATGCGCTATAATCAGAAAAAGATGATTCGGGAGTATAACGAAATTCTGTAAGACCGGAATACTCGATTACCTTGCTGTATCTGCTGAATCGGCGGTGCTTCTAAAACCTGCTGTTGTTGAATCGGCGGTGGTTGCTGTTGTATGAAAGACTGCAATTCTGACTGCATCGTCTGTATCAAATTTATTGCTAGCTGCTTCGCATTTTGAAGCGCCTCCGATTTTGGATGTCTAACTCGACGAAATAATTTATATTCGTACGTTTATGAGATTGTGTTAGAAATATTGTTAAATATTTAACAAACGTTTACTCACTCTATGTACAAATGAAGGGGCTCTGGAGATTCTGTTCCTAATCCGGGATCTACGAATTGAGATCCACGCCCTCGTAAAGTTACAGTAGCGCCGGTCTCACCGCGAATGTACAGAAGATTCGCTCCTCCGCCACCGATGATACGACCACGAAGATCAAACCCTGGCGGGGCATTTTCTATCCCTATACAAATCTTTTCCTTAAGAGAAAAAAAATACGAAGGAAATATTAAAATATCGCAAACATATTCAAGATTACAGTACTCGTATCTCGTCAATGGTTCGAGTCTTATTTAAAATTTCTTACCACCGATGGGACTCCAGAGTGTAGGCTCATCAGAGGCGGCGGAGCATTGGTAAATCTACTTGGTCTATTGAGAGAACTTTGATGCTCCGTCTTAATAATTTCATTAATCTTCTGTATTGCCACTGAAAATCGATAAAATCATTAATTCGGATACACTTTAAGCTCAAAAATTAGTATGCAGAGACTCGAGTGTCCAACGTACGATCTATATTCAGCTTAGCGTGTCCCTGAATGAAGAGGTAGAGAGGACGTTCGTTAGGACAGCGCTGCTTCTCTTGCTCTGTCATGAATCTACCTCGGGTAGAAACTGTCGCACCTTTATAAAAAAAAAAAAATTGTACCTTACAAATTCATCTTACTATTAAAAGAAATGTTAAAGAAATCCAAACTTATATAATCTCCTTCTGTGTTCGATACTTCAAATTAGTTAGCGTGTAATCAATTTTGTGGATATTCGAGAGAAAAAAGTACTAACCGGGAGACTCATGCACGCAAGTAAGCACACGCAACAAGGTACTATCGACTTAAGCCAAAGTACTAACCCTCTGACAGTATCAAAAACTGTAATACTAATTTCTCTGGAGCAATTAATCTTTGTGGTAAAAGAGAGCAAATATGACAAAGTGAGGTTGGAGCCCGCATTAAGGGAATGTCATTCTACTCTAGCGATATCAGAACCCATAGTCCTAATTTATCTGGTCGATTCGTAAGATAAAAGAGACAAGAACAGTGCCCTCCGTCAAACAATTCTGCAGGGCATCTTTCACGTCTTTTATCCCACGAATAAACTATGGCGGAGAAATTGGCTATAGTAAGATTCTATCTCTCACTCCTATACATCTTTCGTGTCATCTTAAGGAAATATGCATAAAAAAACCTATTTCCTAAGAAACTTATGGATTTAGTTTCGATGAATGTTTTTCTCTATTTCCAACCAAATTCTATCCAATTTGGAGATCGACGAAACTGAGATTGCGACGTTCGACTTACCAGAAAAGGTGTTGATCTCGTCTTGTATATATCCTTTGGTAAGTAAAGTTCTGGCGCTGGGCGGTGTCTCGTTGATCTCAAATTCGGTGCTATATATCTCAGCCCCTTTAAATCCTCCATTTGAGGAGGATAGAGCCTTAAAACCCATAGAATTTAATTGATAATCAAAATAAGAAAATTTCAAAGGAAACACCTCCTCCTGAGACTCATTTTCACTACCTTGTTGCTCCCATTGGAACCTCGAAACTTTCCTTTCGCCATGAGCATATATTTGATTGTCTCGGTAACATGTGTTCCTATTTTCATAACCACACTATCGGTTGGACCTCATCTCTTGAATTAGGAGGAAAAGGCGTTGATACTTTCAACAAATGATGCTCTACGTTTATCCTGTAAGTCAAATCAACCAATAAAAACGTAAAATTTTACCATTTAAACGATCGGATTACGCTTCTGCTTATGATATATATATTTACCAAAAAAAATTGTGAACATCCCTTGTTATATGCGCTTTGGTGAGTGACAAAACTGTCGGAAAAACAAGGACACTCGACGATCTTCATCGTATCATGACATATTGTCGCTAATCAAACGAAACGCCCGTTTCATTATTTCCTTTACTCTTCTTTTTCTCTCGTTTGATTCCCAACAATTAATTTTAATTATTTCGACAAGGAAAAAAGTTAACATCAATTGACTGAGTGCAAGTACCACGAATCGATTGTGCTTGTTGTGTACTCTACTATGAATATAGTACGCACAACAATGGCCGACCATTCAAAAATTCAAAGGGAGGGGAGCCGTAGCCGTATGTACTTTTGATCATCACGGAATATCGGTTTATCTAGGTTCACGGAAAAAACTCGCTCGAGAATAAGACGTAATTAAAACGCAACTTGTGAACTAAGTTCGAGCTGCATCCAAATAACCATTACATACAAGCATTTAACGAGAATTTTTGTGTCAGATCATACGAGAAGCATGAAGAAATATATATAAATAAAAATACGTACGTAATCGGCTGTGTGGTCGTTCTCGACACCGGAGCTCGTGATTGCGCTCACTGTATAGTATCGTAAAGATAAATCACACGTCAAACGGTTGCGAAAATGATTTCTCTTAAAACAAGTGTCAGCTGATAATTATTAACTCAATATAATAATTTTACATTCCTAATCACGCGTTATATTTATCGTTCGGGGACAAAAGTTGCGAGAGTCACAGAAAAATAGTTGGTAAAAATTCTATTTGCAGGTCAAAAGTAGAATGTTTGAGCCGGCTGTGGAACTCGGAGACGTTGAATTTATTCTGTGTTATTATATTTTGTTGAGATAATCGCTGTTAAAAGATTAAGTAAAGAGTGATGATAAATAATTCGTAAATATTGAGGATATAGCACAATATCTGTGGGAAGCTTCGATTAATCCTAACCTGTTCGAAACGAACGCACAAAAATTCTGCTCCTCTGTACAAATTTTTGATAGGAGTCATGAGTTTGCAATTAGCTAAAAAGGGACACGCGAGGGTCTTTAAATTGCTGATACAAATAATGCCGAGCAAACTTGCCGAATACGACTCGAGCCGACTTACCTTTGCGTTCTTTTCGATATCCGGTCTCGATATTCTCAATTCGCTTGAAGATATGAGCGACGATGAGAAAAAGCACGCTATCGAGTGGATCTACAGACTACGAGTCAGCAAGGACGGACCTATAGATGGATTTCAGTCTTCCACGAGTATACCTGACTCTGTACCGTTGTACCAATACAGTCATCTGGCTATGACTTACACCGGTTTAGCTACTCTACTGGTACTAGGTGACGATTTCACTCGTATAGGTCCATGTAGAAAAGCCTTGGCACGAGGGGTACGAGCCTGCCAGTGTCCGGATGGCTCCTTTTCATCCTTGCTTATACGCAGCGAAAACGATATGAGATTCCTGTATTGCGCTTGCTGCATATGCACGATACTCGACGACTGGGAAGGCGTCGATAAACCTAGAGCTATCGACTACATCGTGCAGAGTATAGTGAGAATGATTAAAATATACTTGAGATAAATCTAATCTTACGATTACTTGAAAAATATTTTACGTACGTGCATAAAACAGTTTTCAGATGTGAACTGTTTTTTTTAAATGTTTGGAGCTTCTCTAAAGTGCTTGTCGTTCCTAAGAATTCCACTTACGCGCTCTTTAAAATACGTATGCGTATATATAGAAAAACAAACAAAATATATGTGTGCTATTTTATGCAGTTTTATCAATAATTAATTTACTTAATAGTTAAATAACTTAATACTTAATAGCTGATAACTAATGTTAATAAAAAAATTTATTTTGAGTACCCTGAAGTTAATTAAATGATAAGATTCCACCGCTTACTTGAAAAATACTTGACAAACCTATGTAAAAAAAATTTTGTACATTTACTACTCTCCAGGAATTCTTGAAATTTCTCTGAAGCTTGTTAGAATTTATTAGAATTCCTCGAAATAAAGAAATGCCACTTGAACCATATTTAAAATACATTTGAAAATATCGAAAATACGTTTTTTTTTTTTTCAAATATGAGTAAATTTATGCAATTGTACCATTAATTATTGTACTTAATGCTTAAATAACTAATATGCCAAAGACGGCATTTTATAGTTTTCTCAAGTCAATTAAAAGATTCGATTCCACTGCATTCCGTCCTCGTTGAACCTGTGTAATGAAAGATAACTGGAAATCGTTTGAACGTTACGTTTGCAGTCATTCGATGGTGCAATGGGCCAAGGACCGGACTTGGAGTCTCACGGGGGTTCGACATTCTGCGCGGTGGCGAGCCTCGTTCTCATGAACGAACTTTGCAACGCATTGTCCCGTGAACAATTGGATAGACTACGGAGATGGTGTCTAATGAGACAGGACGACGGCTTTCACGGGAGGCCTGGAAAGCCTTCGGACACCTGTTACAGCTTCTGGGTCGGAGCTACTCTAAAACTCTTGGAGTTTGAACGATTCTCAAATTCAGAGGAAAACCGAGCATTCGTTCTCAGCACTCAGGATACCGGGTTCGGTGGCTTTGGAAAGTTTCAGGGTGCACCGTCCGATCCAATGCACACGTACTTGGGTAAGCGTTTTTACCTTTATTTTAAATAACATATCAATCTACTAAATTTCTAATGAATCAATTAATTTCATTAAGTGATAAGATAAGAACCTTTCGAATTATGCTTATAAGGTTTAGTTTATAGAATAAATATACCGCTTGTTTTCTATTGTGGAAGTACAGAGGCGTTGCTTTCAACTCGAGGTAACGACAATTTTTTTTTTCTATTTTTTTTTGTATTTGTAACAAGGTCTCGGCGGACTGAGCCTGCTGGGCGAACCGGGATTGCAAGCGATGAACGCCGCCCTCAATATATCCAATCGTGCCTACGCGCACTTGCAAGAGATTCACAAGAGGTGGCAAAACGAATGACCGCCCTGCGATACTTACACCACCCATGCTTTTTTACTCCAATTCATATCAAGCGCACATACCCAAAAATAGCATATGACGTCGTTATGGCTCACCGCAAAAAGCGGTGATATCGACGAAACGTAACTCGCTCACGCTACGTCCGAACGATAAGAACAAAAAGAAAAATCACTATTCTACGGCCGTCAATTAAAATTATTCTATTATCTATGTATGTATATATGTATGTATGTTGTATGTATGTATGTATGTATGTATGTATGTATGTATGTATGTATGTATGTATGTGTGTATGTATGTATACGTGGTTACAAGGAGAGCCAGGTGCTGGTTGTGCTAATCTGTTATATATAGATATACTATTTGCAAAAATATGCAGTGTTGTTGGTAGTCTCGGGTTGTCCACATTGCCAGCGATATCAATGGGCTAGCGCCCGTGCAGCGACTGAAAAAGTTGTAAGCTCGCAAAAAAACGTAACGAAATATTCGAGGTAGCTTCAGCGTTATATAACACTTGATATAAACTTATTTTTTAATATATTTTTCGTTACAATTGTTATCAAGCAAACCAACTCACTACTACGTATACCAACCCATTTATACGGAGGTATTCATTGATTGTTTTTTTTTTCGACTCTTTTATTATTATTCAGTTACAATTTTTGCGAGTCGATGGAAAATATTTTTAAATCACACATCTTCAATTTATTTAGTTACATTTTCAAGACTGTGTAACAACGTTCGAGTATAAAATTGTAATCGTGTAATAAGACGCACGATATTCTTATCAGGCGAATGGAAATTATAGTCGTTAAGGCGCTGAAGTCTCTTCGAGAAATTGAAAGATAAAAAAAATTACCTGTAATTACAATAAAAGTTACGATTTCGAAAAATCACAATTTTTTTTTTCACTCCAATCTGTCGCAACATTTTCTTCCTATCGAAGTAAAAAATTCCTGGGTCCTAAATATATTGGTAAAAAAAACATAATTAGAGCAACATGTAAAAAAACACATTACAGATTAATTATTTCCGTGTTCAATTAATTCAAAGCATTTTCATAAATTACTTGTCGTAAAAAATGACGTTCAAGATTTTCGAAATATGGGAATATTTTTTAAGAAATTTAACTTTGGTTTACTAGGTGAAAGCAACTTGAAAAGGAACAAAAAATACCTGCAAAGTCTGCAAAGTAAAACATTGCACGTTGCTTCATCATTGTTTTCAATACTTCGCAAAGTCACCTCAATTAGAAATTATGTTGATCGATTTTCGGCTTCTTGTAAAGAAAGCTTCGTGAAAGATTTTTAAAAATGAAGCAATGGGCAAGTTTTTAGTCTGTAGACTTGTTTAAATGCTGTTTATATTGACTAATAATAATTTTTATATTATTAACGATTAATATTTATAAACGTTAACGAATTTTTTTCTTTTATTTCTCGAAATTTCAAGAAATTGGAGAGATTTTTGACGTCCACCGTCTCAATAGTATGTATTCAAACTTGACAAATTGAAAAACTCATAATATTTGAACCTCTCTATCGATTCTTGCCAAATTTTATACCAAAAATTCTTCGATATTACTTCATTTGTGTAGAAAATATCAGCCCGATATCTGGATATTTGTATGAGGTCGAGCGTTTAGATATAAATAATTCAAAGTTCCATAAAATTTGAACCGATCGACCGTTTTGCTCAAAATTTAATCCTAAACTGGGCTTAACGATAATCCATTTGTGAACTAAATTTCAGTTTGTTATTTAAAAAATTACTAGAGTTAATGCTTGAATAACGAAAGTCACGTATTCGTGCATCCAGAAATATCTTTCTAATCCATTTTTCTCGACGTTTTGGACGATTTTGTGTATCGTGACATGAAAATCACGATTATTTATTCTCGATACCGAAGCTTCATCCACGAGGAAGTAAATGTAAAATAATTCCCAGAGGATCTTCGAAATATATTCCGTGCAGTGATTCAAGCGGAATAAGGAGAAATCTCTAAAAATTTCATGAAGCAATCGAAGAATAGTTTGCAGAACTTTATCGCACTTCGCTCATTTCGCGCTCATTCCTTGAGCCTTTAAAACATTTTTTAAATTCATTGTTCTGGAATTTTTTGGCAGAAATATTAAAAGCTAAACCCAGAACTTTTGACACCGAGAGCAGTGTTAAGGTATTGCGACAATGAAATGTGTACGACACAATGCATCGTATTATCGGGATTAACGTCTCTCTCTCTATCTGCGGAAACCTCGCGGTCGATACAATCTTTAATTGGAGCTCGATCGAAGCCTCGAATTCCTCTCGATACTCACAGCGGATTGCTGCGATGAGTTCTCTCTCGCTGTAACGGCAGCAACAGACTGAAAAACTGAAAGTCTCAAACGCGGAGCTGCAGCTTACGTCTCCGACCTGCTCCCCACCCCGGCGACTCTTAAGGAAAACGGTTCCATGGTAACCGGGGTGGGTTCGGTGATCACAACACAGACGACGTTCGTCCGCGCGAGGTGACGGCTGCTCGTAGTGTCCCTGACGAGATTAATCACGGAATATCGGTAGTAGCCGCGCATCTGTACGGTGAAGTGTGTCAATTACGTTTCAACGAGCGAGTTTTTTCTCTCAACGTACCGACGTTGTCCCATTGTAACTGGTATCTTTCCCTTTCACTTGCTATGATAACGCATCGCGGTAGTCGTGAAAATATTAAGTAATAGACTTTTCCGACTATTGTAAAGAAAGTTTCACGCGATTCAAGGTGAGTCGCGTTTGCGGCTCGGACATCATACGAGGTACGTTATTTCTAACTCGTGTATATGCATAAGATATTTAAATTAATACGTTTAAAGTGGCAATGATAGTCAACGAAGAAAATATTATCGAGGCCGACGTTCAATCAAAATAGTCATTAAACGTGATGAAAGTTCCATCGAGAATTCATTCATCTCGGCAATAAAAGATAAAAAAAATGTTACAACGTCCGCAACGATGCGTCACATTTATTATAATCGTATTTTCACGATATTTCTAATAAAATACTCGTATCGCCGAGCGTTGTCTTATCACAGACAATTATAAAAGTTTCTGATGACAAATCTAACTTGTAGAGTCAATGTCGTCACGAGGAAACTTCGGGGATATGCCTCGAAGCATATTAAAAAAATTTTTTTTTTGTGCCAAAGCCACATGTTCAACGTCGAAGCAGAGAGACGTCAATTACAACCATTTAGTCATCGCGTTGCGGTTGAACGGATGCACGCCGTCGTTTCGTACACACACACGCGCAAATATATCTCTGGCACATCCATTGGTTACGCGTATATATGCAGACTGTACGAGTATAATGCGTGCGACAAATGCAACAATTGAGCTTACACGTGTAACGATACGCGGCATACTTGACCGATGATAACGATGCACGATTAACTAAATATATTTAGAGTATCAGTCACGTGATATTCGTTGGTGGTGTGCGAACAAATAACAGAAGCAAACACGTTGTGTACGTTTCGTCGATAAATCGATTTTAGGCTTCGAGTACTGTAACATGGCGAGTACAGTACTGGTAGCGTATAGTACAGTCGAAGCACGAATTAATCCGGCGCGTCTGGTTTTCCTCAACTTTTAATGTATTATTCATCCTATTTTGTAATCTTCTCGAGAAAGCTTATTCGACCGATATAGAACAAGTGAGTCCGCGCGGTATATACATACACACGCACACACTGTACGTCGTGTGTGCTTTGTACACACGCGATATAACGAGACTACGATCCTTAATGAATGAGTTTCTTGTTGGCGCGTTATGCGCCAAACCCTTTACTTTTTGCCAATTAAACGCTATAAAGGGACGAGTCGTAGCTCTCGCTCTTATTCCGCCAGGCTTGGAATTCTACGTTTTTTTTTTCTCATTTATTTGTATTTTTTATTTTATATTCTTTATTTATTTTCGCAACGTTTGCCTCAGAGACATGTACGAAGCTCGTTGTTAGTCGTCTCGGACAGTGAAGAGCGTTATATTCATGGTGAGAGGAAGGCCCGAGAACCGCGAGAATAAGGAATGATTGCAGAGTCCGATGATTCAATCTGGTCCGCGAAGTAAGAGAGGCCAAGTACCTCTCGGACTTTGACGAACGGAATACCTAATTGCTCGATAGTTCCTTGAGATATATCGCTTTGTCGCGTATAGGCAAACTGTGATGCGATCTCTATGATTCTTGCGTAACTTTATTAGTCGCATTCGTAAACCGTTTGTCCGTAAACATTTGGATGAACGAAAGAGAGCGCAAGGAACTCTCTGTACGAGTTTTGCGGCGCAGGTGGTACCTCGGTTCTTATGTATCCTCTTAAGGGGAACGGGGGACTAGAAATCATTGAAGGGTACGTGCCGACGGTTAGCCAGCTGCCGCGAAGCAACAGCTGCATCTTGAGGGTTGTTGCTGCGAAGCGAATGCGACGCCACACATGCTTTTTTGCTTACTGTTAATGTACTTATAGCGGAAGAACCGGATGACGTTATACTTTCTGTCGCGTGCGACGGACGTAGCGTTTCGTACTAATTTCTCTACGTTCAGCCATATGTCTCGGTGACTGACCACGAACTTCAAGATGACACAGCAATGCTGCAAAGAATTCTAAATGGAAACTTTTCAATAATTTTCTTTAAAATATTACAATGGTAGATGAAGTTTATAATCTTCTACTGTCAATTGATGAGACAATTACATTAACTAGTTACTGATACAGATGTACTTCTTTTCTTGGATTAAAGAAAATTATTTATTTTCTTTATCATTTTTTTCATCGCTTTATTCCTCTTGGAATAAAAGTTTATTAGAAAAATATATTTTTAAATATTCAATTTCGCGTGAAAAAATAACTTTACGTATGTACTAATGTATGAGGCTAATAATGAGAAAAATTTGAGAGAGACGGTTGACAGGGAATGTCTCGTATGGATAATTCCACGTCAAGAGGAACGAAACGAATAAATATCATTTCACGTTTATGATTCTTCCGCAATTATTTTTTCACATAATCTATGAAACGTATGAAATAATAAACAATTTATTATTATTCTTTAACTTTAATATTTGAGAAATTATAACGGATTTTTAGTTTCACAAAAATGGCAAAAGATCGGAAATGCGCTCTCTCTCTCTCTCTCTCTCTCTCTCTCTCTCTCTCTCTCTTCAACGTTCGCATCATTGATTTCCTGTATTCTACAGATTGTTTCGAATATTCATTTTAAAGCTCTTGACATATACTTGACATATACATCCTTCGTATATCAATTATATTATTTCAACTCAATTTTCAAGGTTCGAACGAGCATTGAACGTTTTGAAAAAAATACAAAAGCTTGATCAATTCTCTAAAAAATAATAAACTTTTCAGTTAAAAAGTTGAACTCCGATGGAAACTATCTTCAAACAGCAAAATTGATTCACGAGTGATTGTGCGCATTGGCGCGACGCGATATTTTACTTGTGCAGTTACGTAGAATTAAAGTTAGACAAAGAGGTAGAAATTCATTATATATTTTGTGAGGTTGGTTCAGGATTCATAAACTTCGAAGAGTCCTTTGCAAATTCGACCATCGTCCAACGGTTTTCCGATGCATAGTACAATATCCCGTCCATTATGGTTTTGATACCCTTTGAATATTCCCTTCACGGGCCCTCCCATCGTCCATCAGTGTCGTTGGCATCCATTTTGTTATTTAATGATTTCAGTATCGTCTTGAATCTTGTTCGAGCAATATATTTTGTTGTTTCGAGATTTTAGATTGCTAATTGTGCATGGTACATCGCAATTGTTATGACGCCGAAACAAAAAAATAATAACTGTTCCTTTAATTTGTTTAAATTGGAATAAATCGTAATAACAACTTCGCAAAATTTGAGAAGTGTACTTGTGTCAATGATACAAAAGTTGGTTATGAAAACCTTATCTATATATCCGCAGATATGAAAATTTGTGATTACGGCGGTTCGAGACTTAAAAAAAATGTCTGAAATCAGTGAAACTCGTAATAGTTTTTCGCTTAGCGAGTCACAAAATTGAACTCCGATGGAAACTATCTTTAAACAACGATTGGTTCATGAGTGATTGTTCTCATTTGCGCACCACGACGATGTTCTCGTGTAGTTACGTAGAATGAACCCTTTATAAATCACAAGACATCCCCAGTCCTCGTATCTGCCATAATAACGCGTTACCCCCACTCCGCTCTTCATGGTCCCGTTCCAGAACGATTTAAGTTAAAGGCCAGACGGTAGAAATTAATATTATATTTTGTGCGGTTGGTTTACGATTCCGAAAGTTCGAACAGACTTTTGAAAATTCGGCCATCGACCAACGGTTTTTCCGATGCATGGTACAATACCCCATCTATTATGGTTTGATACCCTTTAGAAATCCCCTCCGTCGTCCCTTCTATCGTCCATCAGTGTCATTGCCATACATTTTGTTATTTCATGATTTCCGTATCGTCTTGAAGCTTGTTCAAGCAATATATTTTGTTGTCTCGAGGTTTTAGAATGCTAATTGTGCGTGGTACATCGCAATTGTTATGACACCGAAACAAAAAAATTATAACTATATCTTTAATTTGTTTAAATTGGAATAAATCGTAATGACAACTTCGGAAAATTTGAGAAGTGTACTTATGTCAATGATACAAAATTCGCTTATGAAAAACTAATCTATATCCGCAGATATGAAAATTTGTGACTACGGTAGTTCAAGAGTTTCAAAAATATCTGAAATCAGTTAAATTCGTGATAGTTTTTCGCTTAGCGAGGCTCGACAACAATTAGTACAAGTGCAATATGCTTGTCGGACCATGAGGAGTATTTAACGCCAAAACACTGGCTGCGAAGGTTCGAATTTCATATTGGAGATGAAATTGGATCGAAAAAACGACACAACAAGATGTGAATTCATCGAAAAATTGAAGGAAGAGTTTTCGTAGTATACAAATTATCGAAATAAAAAATTAGATATTTTAACAATGTTTGAAAGTTAATCGTTCAGCAAAATCCATAAAAATGTTGATACCTCCATACGCGTGATTGCCATAGCCAGTGAGTAAAAAATGGCAGAAGATAACGTGATTTTATTTTGTTATTGAGTTTGGCAAGAATTGATCAAGGCGTTCAGATTTCACTTTTATCACTTTATCCTATTAATTTCCGTCCATCAAACTGAAACTTGGCATATGAATTGACTACGATACAGGTATAATTGGTCTTGAATTTTGTGAAAATCGATTGAGGGGTTTAAACTTTATGAAATTGTCAATCTTACAAAATTATCAATTTTATTGAAAACTTTAATACCGCTTCATCGATGACGAAGCCAAAATTGAGATAATCATTCCCCGTAGAGGAGAATCTGTGTGTTGACGAGAATCACGGAGAAGCAATTCAATTTACACGTTTTGTGTAAATTGAAATCAATAGTCTTGTTGTCGATAAGGATGGTTACCAACCAAAGCTGTTTTTATTATTATTTTAAAGTGAAATTAAAATTAAAAACAACGCGTTAGGATGTCTTTCGTTTCTATCCACGGTCGCGTTAACTTATTTCACAAATTATTTTACAAGGAATAGCTAGCAAGGGAATCTTATTGCGTATAGTCAAAGTCAGATGCTCACTTTCTTGTTAAATATTTCCCCTCGAGCTATGTCGATCATCGATTCAATTAAATCCAATTAATTGTATTGCACTGTAACAGCGTTACAAGTTAGTCACCGTCGCGAGCTTTGGGTCTCTCGTCTTGAAAAATACATCCCCAGCTGCACAATGCACGCGGTCGAAGCGCGTGTATGCGTATCGGAATGCAATATCTTTCAGGCAAATGATTTTCAATATGGCTTTTCGAGATACCGGTTCTCAGGATGGGATGCGAGATACACGGGGCATTCGCGAGAGATGTTCGCGTACGCCAAGTTCTTTCGGTTTGCTACTATATGCTGCTGGTGGTGCTGCTATTCGGGAATGGTTCTGGCTTGCCTTGACGCTCCTTACAAATCGATCGAGTCTCAACCAGCGGCAATGCCGCGCGCTATACCTTATCCTCGTCGGCGTCCTCGTCGGTTGTTCCATTCAATGGGTAAAGGGTGATACGGATTGCCGCCTATATGACTCTCTCGTATCTCCTCTTCGCGAGCACGAGCACGAAGCACATGCTAAATCCTATAGAAACGACAGACTTACAATGTATCGTATACGTGTGAAACGGTTCGAAAAACTATATCAATATCCCACCTCCTTTATTTATATCTTTCGAAGACCGAGTATCAAGGCGCGCATGCCACGCTCAGACGATGAATCTCTCCGTAACCACGAGAATTGAATCATTTGAATGGCCCAGATACGACGACGGAAATTCACTTGTGCTCTCTTTCATGAAACTCTGCGTGCCATTTGCCAGACAACAATAAGTATATAAGGTGGCAGAGTATCGTCGGGCGAGCACAATATCACAATGCTACGAGAATGTATTAAGATAAATAGGTCATGGCATTTATTCAAAGTTTGAATTTGTAAATTTGCAAGAAAGGGACTAACGGCCTAAGGGTTTGGAATCATTAAAATGATTAACGATCCTCCTGTAGTGCTAGAAAAAATCTCTCTAAAGAGTTATTCGTTTAATTAAAATTACTGCACAGGTTCATAAAGATATTTTACTTGAAACAATTTATTTATTTTTTTATCATTGTTCCATGAAAAGTTTCATCTTAAATAAAGTCCTTGGGGTAGTGTACGAACCCAACATCACGGAAGGTTTAAATTCCTGTTCATTTTTCAGGTGGCGTGGGGTACAGCTGTAATGGAGTTGCAGAGTTGGTTACTCTATCACCTGGTAGCCGTAACCGACTGCAATCAAGGTACATAATATTTTTAGCGATAGTCATTTGTTGATAAAGGCATTTTTTTTTTACTTTGCTGACAGCAAAATATTCTGAAATACGATTCTGATAATTCGTCGAATGGCTCGATCGCTTGAAACAAATTTTAAATACTTGTATTAGTATAACAAAATTATTTAAATGTTGTATTATTGTCTTAGATTTTCATGCATTGATTTTAAAGCTTTTTTTTACAACCTGTTGGCTTTGTTGAATCCATAAATTCATCATCTTTACCAAAAATCACAGTAATTTGCAAATGAAAACATTTATTTCGTTTTGATTGAGTCATCGCTCGTTGCGGCTTCACTTTTGTCACTTTTTGTTGTAAAATAACGGTAATTACTACAAATTGCAACAAATTAATTATATTAATAGAGATTTTATAGCATAAAAAAGTTTTTTTTTTATTTACTTAGATTTTTAAATAAAACTAATTGGCATCGGAGGAAAAATGAAGATTCGATATGTTTAAAAATGCACATTTTCTTAATTCAATCAATGTCCTTTATTTTGTAATCTTTCGCACTTCATCTCGCGAGAGCAATATTTTTATCCTTGGTTATATTTTAGCGACGCTTGCCTGATTTTGATTGACACCGTTCAACGCGTCTTTGTTTGATTTCTGATTTGGTTGTCATCGTTTAAGAGGAAATAGCGGTCTACCGATGTTCGACGGTAAGTTTCACGAAGGTTTAATTTTTTATTTGTTCATTTACGCACGGATTTGCAGTTAAAAAAATTATTATTTTATTCTCGTTCATATCCGTTACTCTTCCATCGCTCGAATCAGACAAACACCTTACAGTGATGCAGTCGACGGCTACAGGGGGTGGAGTATACTCCTCCGGTAGCACCGGAAGTCGCGCTCGCGACTTGGGTCTACGAGCGCAGAAGAAACTTTTGGGTCGCGTGGTTTCAACGGGGGCTGGTCGATCGCTCTTCATCGACGACGCCACTACCTCGCTTCTCGATAATCTTTTCAAGCTTATGGAAAAGGCAGCTAAGAACAATCCCGCACTGGACAAAAAACAGCCAGAGAAAGTTCTCAAAAATATCGTCAAACTTTCTATCAAGGTATTATCGATTGTCTTCTCGTAATAAATGTCTTTTTCAATTTCAACAAAAATCCAACATTCAATCAAATACATTTTTTTCTTTAATTTGAAATGTATCAAATAAATTTTTGTGTCGCATCGCTTTCTCTGTATACACGATTTATTATCGTTCGTAGATTGGACTGTTACAACGTAATCAACAACTGGGCGCAGTCGACGAGCCTAAAATCATCGAGATACGCTCGGCTTTGAGAGCAGCGGCGATGGCTGTGGTTTCCTTTTACGAGCTCGAGTTTAGCTTCGATAAGCTTTACCTAACGAGAGCGCTCGAGCGCTGTCGAAGTGCGATACTCGCCCTGATAAGGCCTCATCTCACAGACAAATCGCAGGACCGTTGCGACCAGGTGTTCGACTTCGTGACGAATCCCGAGTTTTTGGACAGCGTGTTCAGGCAAGATTCCGAACACCGGACGACCCTTGGTCTTCTAGTCAACGATATCAACAAAGCCCTGGATGCTGGACATCTTTGACTCTTTGTCGCGAATTTCAAATAAGCAAAATTAGACGCGCTCCAACGGACTTTATCCTGTATGACGCGCCGCTCTGAAAAGAGGCAATAATTCTTCGTCGTCGCAGATTCTCGCGTAACTGAGAGAAATTAACTTTGCTGCCGTGACATTTCTCACACTGATTTTCTCTGTCGCGTGCACGATTTCACTTCCATTGTTTTCTGGCTTATTCGCAGGCCCGAAGCGCCGCGCACATTTGCCACTCGGTCAGTTACACTCTACCGAGGGAATTATTAATGCTATACACTCTTCCGTTTGCCAAATGCGGCGTGACACTTCCACAATTGTTGTACAAACGGAATGACAAACGTTACCGTACGATTTGAAATAATCGCGCGACTCTCGGGGTATCCCGGCGAATATTTTACAATTATGGTAATTTTCGGTTTCTCATTGCCGCAAACATTTTTTTATATCTATTTTTTTTTTCGTCTGGAATACTTCCTCGTACATTCGTGCTCACTGTATCACGCAATAATCAGTTGTAATACTCTGTTTCTATAATAAGAAAAGACTGCGAAGATGTTTCAAAATTTTACATCGGTTGAGCTATTTTCAAAAGAATCGGAAACTCAAAAAAATAACAAAAAAAAATGCGACAGAGATTTTCTAAAATTGACTCTCCTCGCGTCAGATATATCGACAAATAATCGTTGAAATACTTATAAATTTCCAGAAATTACAAGTTAAATATATTTCAAATTTCGGTGCAATTCTGATGCAAATAACTCAACGGATTCATAAAATATAAACATCTGTAGAGTTGCCTCTTAAGGTGATGCGAGAACACCACTATAGCGAATGAAATTTAAAAAAAAACAGACAACTGTAATACATTGTACTCAGAAATTTTTGCTAAATGGATCAATTTGGCGGTAATAATATTATTTTTGCAACAATAAAAAAACTATATTAGCTTTGAGTACAGTGAATCACATTTTCGTTTACCTACCGTTGTCATTTCGCATGATCTTAAGAGACAATGTTTATATGTATAGTAGCTATGTATATTTATTCAAGAATTATCACGCAACCAAATCGTTCGAAGCAGTAACGTCTGTATCACATGAGACATGAAACTCTGTACAGAGGACTGCGATAACCGCACAAACCAAAAAAAAGGCGATAATTGAGCTTATCACACTTATCGAACGGCTGGAAGATGGGTTCACAAAAACCATCGACTACAAACTCCGAATGTTCAATCACAGATAAACCTTTGTATGGATGTATATACGTAAGTTTAAAAAAGAATTTAAAAAAAAAACGAAACGAGAAAAGAAAAAAGAAAAGAGAAGAAAGTACGCGTTGCAATTGTTTTGGTCTGTCTGTTGAGTGAAACTCAAAGATATTTATTGCGTAAGCCAAGGCCATTATTTTCTATAACGGTCGATTTTTGTACACGTTATACAACACCTTTACACAGTACTTTAAAAAATATTAATTGTATTATATATACATATACATATATATCTATATGTACCATCATATCGATATACCATGAATAAATTATTTATAAAGAAATTTATAATAGTTTTTGCTTCCTCATAGAAGACGTTTTTTTCGTGGAAAAAAACATTCTCGAGATTTTGATGTCGGAGTACTTAAGCATCCCCAAAACGTAGAGAAATCATATTTAGAAAAAATGTCGGTGAGTCCGGGTGTGTGTGAAATAAGCTGGCAAAATTGCAATGGACAGATCTCAAGAACTGTCTACAAGAATAGATCAGGGGACAAGGTTGTTTGGTATTGAATTTGGTAAGGATCGATCGAGGCGTTAAGGTTTTATAGAATGATCAATTTGTGAAATTTTTCGAGAAAAATCTATTTTTCCTCTAGCTTTCGTAAGTTCATATCTATCAAACTGAAACTTGGTACACGAATTGGCTTGGGAACAAGGATACTTGCTCTTGAATTTGGTGAGAATCGATAAAGGAGTTTTAGCTGTATGAAATTTTCAATTTCATGAGAATCACGAGGAAGCAAGATGCAAATGTCAAATTTGCCCACTTTTTTTTTTTATTCGATAGAGCAGTGGCCACGATAATTCGTCGGGTTCGTACGCATCGAATCCGGGTTCGATTCCTGGCCGATACGAACGAAACATTTTTTTTCACGTGTTTTCCTGTAATTCTGGTAATTTAAATTATATTTTTAAAAAATGTATGCTCAAAACCTCTCGGTGATGAGTGACCGGTCGGTGTTTGGCTTTAGGGTGTCCTATCGCTCGGATGGTGACGTCCGGGCCAAGCACTGACTGGAGAATAGGATCATTGGGAGAAGGTGCTGCTCCAAGCTCCCCTGGTGTTCGTGCTGGAGTTTACTCTCATTATCGTCAGTGCTATAGGTCGAGGGACAGGTTTTCTGGAATTTCGGTGGCCACCGGCGATACGGTGTCGAAAACGGCCACAGGGGGGGAAGAACCCGTCCATGTGGATTTACTATACAATAGAATAATAATTTATTTTTTAAATCCTCGTACGTTAATTAAATTGAAGTCAACAAACGATTTTCATCAAATTTATTTACATAATCATATGCGTCGCATATACATAGTCCTAGTTACATAATATGCATCGAGTATTGCCCAAATTGCACAGTGTGTTTAATTAAATATAAAATAACATGTTGGCAACTCAGGGCTGGTTTGTCACTTAACGAGTTTTAGCGGTTTCATTCGCTTTCAATTTCACGTTCGTTTTATTTTCACGTGTGTTAAATGTCACTTCAATAATCGTGCGTACGTCTTACAACGATATCAACATAACAAATTATACGATGACCGCAGTCTGCAGCACAGAAAACATTGAACAATTGATTTTTAGTACTTAATCGTCAATTATGTAAGTATGGGCGCGAATGGAATTCGATAATATTAATGGTTTCGCGAAGCTGCCTTAAACTCTGCCACCACGTCGTCCGTACACACAAAAAGCCGACAAGTCAATTTTTTTTTAATTCATCTTCGCACTTATGCTTTCTTATAAAAATCACTTTTTTGTTAATTAACTTTTCGTCATTATTTACTTACCGTATAGGTCAACGAAATTAATTTGAGGAAAATGAGAAAAGAGCGGTCCGTTAAACGATCTTTCACTGTACCGTAGAAGAAAAAAAAAGTACTTGTGTCATTTTACGACACTGTACACTGAATAATGAATAAAATCAGATGTCGATGGCCCACTCGAGGGTAACACACATTTATATCAAACGTTATTGATGCGTATCACGAGGGAATTTTTAAACAAATAAAAAATATATATCGGTGGCAAGAGTTTGAAAGCAGAGTACATTTTCAAGTTTAATTTTCTACGTGTAATTGGGTAATGGGACTAATATATTGTTTTCACGAATACGAGATCCAAATCCGTAAACAATGTGTCGATAAATATATGCACTATAAATATTTAATTACAATTCATCTGAGGATCCGTCCTAAAACGTCATCGAAGATTACAACGGTGCGTATGGACCATCCAATTTAATCGTTAATTTGAATAAATAGCGAGTGAAACCTCTATGTATAACGGGACAAATAAAATTAGTAGACAGAGACTCGACGATGAGTTTTAGTTTACAGTAAAAATGTGTTAGGTCGATTCGACGCTAAGCTCGAATCGGTAAACTTCGGTATATTTAAGTAGGCAAACGTGATCGCTCTTAAGTACGCACCTAACATTCGATCACAATATAGTTTGCATTTGAAAAATTGAAATCGTTTGTAAATATTAGCTCAAATGTCGCACACGCGCCACCGACTATTGAATTATCACGGATCGAGAGATTTCTCGAAGACACTCTTGTCAACAACGAGATTTCCTCTCAATCTCTTTTTATTTTCACGCAAATCAATAATATATATATATAACACTTATACGATAATTGTTTGCACACGCACTCATGCATTTCGAATACAATGAACAAATTTCATTTACTTCGTAATAATACCTGAACGCACTGAATTTTCGCACGTAAATTGGCTCCTCGCGGATCAACCGATCGATCAGTCGTGGATTTGATGAATAATTAATAAAAAATAATTTTTTAAAAGAAGAAGAAGAAAAAAATAATGCTCAATCCTCAAGCGTAATCTGGAAGATATCTCGTTATCTTAGTTCGTTTGAATCGGCCTGTCCGCGATTCACCGAATCATGAAAAAAATCCTTGGAGAACAGAGCGCTCAACTTTTGGTTCTTTCATGAGATTTAATTTATCTAATAATGTTGATGAGTGGTATTTCGCAGGCCAAAAACTCGTAAGAAAAACGTTCGTCGAATAATCATTTAGAAATATCACTTGTCGCCAATTCGAATTCATCACTGCTTGTTGTTGTTTTTTTTTTTCTTTAGTTTACGTCCCTACGATTACTAACTAAGGGTGGTTCTTCGGTGTAATTGAGTTCCTTTACAAAAACAAAACATAATAATAATTTCGAGACCACGTGTTATTTACATTTAAACCTCCATTGAGTAGCACACGACTTATCACTATTTTTAAATTAACTTTCACAGTTACAATCGCTTTCGTTTACTTTTTTATCATTTCGATGCGAATAACGAACGTCGTAGATGACATAGGAACGAGATCTATGAGACTACGATGTGTACGCGTCCTATTATTAATCTCTTCCAACTTTGCATCGGCATCTATCAACTTATCGTTACAGCAATCGCACGATAGAAAATGTTAAGATAAAATATAAGATGGTAAGTTAATCACGCGGTTTACAACGCGCGGTACATATTAAAAAAAAAATTTTATCTTTCCTTGTATTATTTCATCGTGGCACTGCCCTGGCATCTTCTACGGCGGTATTAACTTCACGGTTTATTTATTTATTTATTTATTTATCTATATTTTAAATGATATTGTTTCGTTTTCGATGTAACCTAACTAACTCCATGCAGAATATTGCCCCCACAAATAATCACGATCATTTACTGCCAGAGTCCGGCATAATTTCCGTACAGATTAACGGGAAGTGGACCACCGGCTGTAAAGAGACGAGTTCCCGACGCGTCGTAACAGTGTGTGTATATTGCGGGGGTGTATTTCACGTTTTGGAAACCATCGACGTACTCCTCGTCCGGAAACTATCGTGATTGTATTAAAGAGAGCATCGATGTTAAATATTTTCACCTGCATCTTCGATATTAAAGGAAGGCACGATACCGACGATTCACTTAATAAATGTCAACACGTTTTTTTCAACCACATATTTTGGTAGAGATGTCATAAAAGTGAATCTCGCACAGTTTCGACATTTTTCTAAAAATCTGGGTCCGAGAAAAATGTGTTAGAAATATTTAGCTCTATCCCTTTAGCACTTGCTGATCTCAATAGCAATGCTCAGTCGGTAATGAACCCTCACCTTAAGACGATGTGCTACCCCTCGGTCAATAACAAAAGCTATAATGCAAATTTCTCGGCGACGATTGATCTTTCGGATAAAAGAGGGAAACGGTGAACCGCGTCTCATAATTATACAGTTTCACCGTTCTCGTCTGTGATCATGAAAATAACTGACAATCAGACAAAGTTTCTTCTTTGGCACGACGTAACTCCTGTATCTTTCATTTTATTCGTTACGAAATTCGCTTCGTCTTTTTCAATGCGATAAATTGGTCTTTTTCTATATTTTCTAAGATTTTTTTCATAAATTCATTGGATCAACTCACGTATTATCTCAAAGAATTTCTTATTATTGGATTTTTCTCATTTCTTTGCGTAATTATACTTCTTTTTTCTTCAATAAATGTATAAATCATATGTTTAACGTCAAACGTCTTTTACCGAAAGATCAATAGTGGCTGAAAAATTCGTGAAATTCTGCTATCGCTCTCGCACGTATGGCAATCTCAGAGAGAGAGAAAGAGGGACAGACGACGTGTAACATATCGCCTTTAACTATTTATTTTTAATATAATTTAATGAAAAAAATTAATAAAATCAAACTTACCACGTATCCTTTCGAGGCCTTCAGTACGACAGTCCTATTGGAATTTATTGATGAATCTAAATATTTTTGAGCTCTAACGTCATAAAACATGAGCATACCGAGACCAGTGCCGATCGTTAGCACAGAACCCTGAAAACTTGCCGATCTTATCCCACAGCCGCTATATCTGCAAAATAAAAAGAAAATTATTAATCAAGTTGAAAGAAAATGAATTCAAGCTTTTCATACACATGAATTCTCAAGTACCCCACTGGTTCCAAGTAACCCAGATAAAAATTGCAGTTGATTGGTATTCGAGAGTTCTAATAGGGAGTCGAATAGTGTTGCAACTTCTGCTATCGATCGCTGTACAACAACAACCTTATCCATTCAAATCATATTTTCCTTCATAAATTTCATATTTTGCTCTTTTCAAAATACTACTTATTTTCATGTTTATATTTTTTTATGATAAAGATATAATCTTTCGAAATAAAAAAAAATGGGAAAGATTTAAAAGGAAATTCATGAAAGATGCGTTTAGATCTATGGATGTTGGAGCCTGACAAAGACACCATGGACCACTGAGATTCAGGGATGTGGAATCGTGGACAAAAATATGAAACGTAGTTGAGGGTTAAGAAAAGATGAAGAAGATATTTTCAACGGCTATTTCAACGTATTTTTTCCACTGTAGTTTACGAATCCGTCTTCAATTGTTAAGTTTGTCCATTTTAGGTGTGCAGGTAGCATGAAATGTGCCGGAGTAACATTTGCGATTTTTCTCTTTCTTTCCACAACATTAGAAAATATTTTCGTAACTGTAAGAGTACGAACCTCGAAGGTATTTTTTTGATAGATTGCAAAGTCCTAGCGTCTAGGAGTAAAGTATAGGAACGGCAGCCAACGGCATATACTCCTTGGTCTTGAACGGCCAAGCAAACGTTGTCTTGGCATGCTGGCAGTTTCCTTGATAGTTTTTGCTTGAACGTCTCGGCCGACCAAATATGTATGAAGCTGTTGAGAGACAGAGCTGCGATTTCCTTGTACGCCTTGTTGAATGCGAGAGCTCGTACTTTTTGCGCGGATCTGCACTCCTTCACGCGTACAGGTTGAATGAGCCTGAGCGAGGGATTAAAACAAATTGTAGAAACAGACACGAAAGAGTGTGTGGTTTTGCGAAAGTGGGCGAGTCGTACCTGTGCGTTGGTACATCCGCTTTATCAGGAGCAGCAGCAAGGTCGCTATCAATGTGCCAAAGTGCAAGTTTCGTGTCTCTCGAGCCCGATACTAAAAATTCGTCATCCAGCCAGCACATATCGAACACCCAGTCTCTGTGGGCCGCTTCACCTACGCAAACTGGATCCAACGTTGGCAGTCTGTATATCGCTATTTCGTTACTGTTCCTCGCACCTGTGGCTAGTAATGTCCTGCAGAGAGAGAGAGAGAGAGAGAGAGAAGATAATACAATCCGCATAAAATCAATTGCAATTAATTTTTTATTTTATTATTACTTTGATTACTATAAGTCATTCAAATTAATGAGTTGATCTTTTTTTTCTCTAATAGAAATTAACGAAATAGTTTGTAGACGAAATTATTTGATTACCTAGAGGGATTTATTTGAACGGAATGGATACCGCATTGTTGATCCTGTACAGGTCCGCCACCAGGATTCGTTTGTCTCCCGTGCAACGACGGTATTTGATCTAATTTCTGTGTCGCTACGTCGTAAACCATAAGTTTGTTGCACTTGGTACCAAAAACAACTTGTCGGTCGCTTAACCATTTGGAGCAAAACACTTTATTCATGTTGTTTAAACTGACGGAATATTCTTTGAAAAGATCGTGAGTCAGAATGTGCCTCGAGCCGTACTCTTGATTTATTTTCCTAACTTCGCGCGTGTTCGTTTCACGCGCTCGAACGTAATCGACGAAATTGAATGACGTTCGCAGGTATTGTTTTCCCTCCATCACCGTTTCCTCTTCGTCGTCGCTCGACTCGTAACAAACAAAGTCTTCCGGCTTTTCGGGTTTGCGGTTTCTCTCTTGGCGCATCGCCAACCTGCAAAAACATATAAGTTATGAAAGAAATATTACAAAAATCGTTTTTATTTCCTCATGGAGCAAGCGTTGCGGTGGTGGACTGCTTTATTTTCAAAATTTCAACATCAGAGGACTCAAAAAAATTTACTTTCTACAAGTCGTTACCTGCTTTGATCGATCTATCTAGGGGTTGAAATTTAACTTATAATTAAACCAGCAGCCCCTAATTGTATGCTGTGATTGCCATCACAATGTTTGCAGACATTCAAAATTATTTGTTTATTGATTTTTATTTTTTTTAATTCTGTGATCTGGCTCTAAAAGTACACAGGTTAATTACCTGGAATTCACGGGTAATTAACCTGTCAAGTTTATAACAGCATTATTTCCAAAAGTTAAATAATATTATGGGATGTTCGGTATTGCGAGAACCCATTAATCAAATTTTATAGAATTATCCTAGTTTTTTTTACAAGTCTAAACCAACATTTTGTGCAGACAGAACTGGATACTTGTTTCAAAGTAAATCAACCATAAAGGTAGTACTAGTTTATTATCATCATCAATTTCGTATTGCCAGATGATTTTTTTTAATTGAACATCTACGCATCAAAATACAGAACATGAAAATTTTAACAAAACTAGTATAATGGAATGTTTAATATTGTGCAAATCGATTAAATGTATCAAATTTTATAGAATGATACATTTTTTTTACAAATCTAAACCAATATTTTATGCAGGCAGAACTAAATAGTTGTTTGGAAGTATATGAACCATGAAGCTTACGATACAAGTTTATCATCATCAATTTTGTATGTCAGAGGATTTAAAAAAATTGAACATCTACAAAACATCAAAATCGATGACATGTATAAAATTTTATAAGATTATCAATGTCTTTTAACAATTCTAAAGTAAGGTTTTATGCGAGTAGAACTCATTACTCGTTTGGAAGTATGTAGAAGTTATTCTTATCGTTATCAACTTTGTAAAAATGTTTTAAGAAGCTGCGGAGAAAATTTAGACTGCGTGTTCTGTTTTGTTCTTCTGTTTATTTATTTATTTCAATTTTGACAATTCTTTTGTGTACGAATAAGCCATATTTAATAAAGATAGTTTCTTACAGAGCTTTTTGTGAAAAATAAATAAGTATGGTAAAGCAATATGTAAATTTTACTTTTTTTTCCTTCTAAATCTCTACAAACCTTCTAACTCTGCGATCTTCGAGTCTAGATGCACTTGCGCATGGCGGATACCTTCCGAACACAGTCATTCTTCTTGTCTCTGCCATTCTGACGCCAAACTTTCACAAATTATCAAAAAATATTGAAAGAACTTTGTTCGCTGTATTAAATTATCTTATCGAACGAGCGACGTTACAGTTATCGTTCAAACTATATATTTAATGCAAGTACTTTGTTTCTTAAGCTACTACAGCCAAGTTGTATAATCTTGATATCTTCATATTGAGCAATTAATATTAATATTATATTGTCGTTATAAAAACAAATCTTTAGTTACGCTTCGCTCGCTGACTGCTTTGAGAGTCAACCCGCAGTTGCACACTGCGGTATCTTTGAGAGCGAAAGGAAAATAGTGATATTTATGCTCGTAGAACGATTAATTAGCTATCCTTGATACTCAAAGTCTGTGTATATAACAAATGCACCAGAGAGAGAGAGTCCAATGACGTTACACACGCGCGATGCCCACACACAGGCCGAGGTAGAAAAGATAGTACCGAAAAAAAAAAGTGGCAGAGATCGGTGCTCGCGAGCCCGCAGGATTCTATCGCAGTTTTGTTACGATGACGCTGTATATCGACAAAGGATAGACGTGCCAAGCCCCGATTAGAAGAGGTCAGAATACGAGCACACTCACGTCCGAGAGACACGGACGAAATTTATGATATCGCGTCTCGACGAGATAATCGTTAGCAAGTGGTGTTGACGAAGAGGCGATCGCGTAACACGTCACAATGATTATTCGTAGTAAATTCGAGAACGTAGGCTCTGCAGAGAGTACATCATAAGATGCGATGTTCTTGGTCGCATCGAACGAGTACAATCGCCATGTTGAAAGCAGCAGCGCACTGAGCTCTCCAAGAGACCCAGACATTTACGGATTCCATTTAAAAACGCATGCTTGCCTCTAGCGCTTCGAACACCGGGCTCGGCCACGGTATATCCTGCTCTGCACATCGACGAACAACACAACTACACTGCCAGCGAAGCAACAGCGGCAACTTGGGTAACTCATGTTTCTCACAATTTTTATTACAATAATGAAGAGTCTCGAGAGTCAACGAGCAGCAGTTTGAGTATAATCAGCTGACGAATGCGAATTGATAGATGCAACGTAGAATACAATCAACACCTCGTCATTCATCATCCACTCCTCCGTCGTCGTTTCAAGATCATCTGCCGTCTGCCCTTTTTCGCTGGTGCTAGGTTTAATATCAGCTGACATTTAAACGAAGATGGCGTCGTTCAAGAAAACGAATACCAAAGTATTCACGAAAGTTGGTCCTGAATTGACGCCGGACAATATTTACTGGAAGAAATACACGGTTGGTTCGATCTACCAACTATTTACTCGTTCAATTATAAAACTCTTTGGTTTTCAACTACTTATCACCACGTGTCACTCGACATAACCTACAAGTGCATTGTCAGTGAGATCGTACTTGGCTCAAGCTTAAGGAAATAAAAAACTGTTCAAATGACAAATATTTAAATTTCACTGATTCTCTGTGCACTAAAGACTTTTCAAAATAAATCAACTACCCTTTTCTAGTTTGATCTTACGGTAATCGATAAAAATACAATTCCTGTAATAATGTGCAAAGGTAGATGCATGAATTCTACTAAAGAGCTTACATTTTTGTCTATAGGACAATAACACAAAACTCAACTATTAAAACTTAATAATTGTAATCTATGGATTGCTTTACATTAATAATAAATACCTATTGGGTCGTGCGATTCACCCGTGTTCTTTATTCTTTTTCATTTCAATCGGTTTATTAGTTTTATATGTATTTTTTACACCATTTTCTATGTTTAGTTCTGTGTCTGTTGATTTCTTATGTTTTTATCCTACTATGGGTTGTTATCAAATGGCGGTAACCACCTGATCACTTTGGGTGGTTCTCTATCTATGCAAAAAGGTTTTACAATCAGATTTTTCATTTATATTTCAGGCACCCGTTTTGGTGAAGGAATTTGGGCCAATCGACTACATAGACTTTTCACCAGCTGAGCCGCATCACTTTGCAGTAACATGCTCGGTCCGTGTACAAGTTTACAATCCCATAACAAAGCTGGTCACAAAGAATCTGAGCAGATTCAAGGAAGCAGCTTACGGTGGATCTTTCCGCGGAGATGGAAAACTCCTCTGCGCGGGCGGACAGGAGTCCATCGTCAGATTATTCGACGTCGCGACGAGAAGCCTCTTGCGTTTATTTTCAGGCCACAAGGCGCCGGTCCATCGGACGCATTTCACCGCGGACGGTCTTCACATAGCGTCTTTCTCGGACGACAAAACCGCAGCCCTCTGGGATATTCCCAGCGAAAAGCAGATATTATCTTTCAACGAGCACTCTGACTACATCAGAACCGGGGCGTGTAGCCCTGTATCGCCCGATATATTTATCTCGGGCAGTTATGACAAGACTGTTCAGATGTATGACGCTAGAACGAACAAAAACCTCTTCAGCGTCAATCACGAAGCCCCAGTGGAGAGCGTGTTATTCCTTCCGTCCGGTGGAATATTTTTGTCCGCCGGTGGTACGGAAATCCGAGTCTGGGATGCTCTGGCTGGTGGTAGATTACTGGCAAAAATATCCCAACATCACAAGACTGTTACCTGTATGAGAATAGCGTCGAACGGACGTAAAATATTGTCTGGGTCACTCGACAGGCACGTGAAGATTTACGACGCTGGAACTTACAAGACAGTTCACACGCTTGATTATCCGAATTCGGTTCTCAGCCTTGGAATCAGCGTGAGTAAAATATCTTCAATCAACTATTTCCTCTATGATTTTATTTACCAATTATTATTTTATGTACTTTTGTCCTCTGAGCATTAGTCTCGCACACATTTTTTTTAGAGGATAGCTCAATTGGGTTTTTCTTCATTCACAATTTTTAAATTTATTTTTGTTTAAACAGGCAGATGACGAGACAATAGTAGCAGGCATGATAGATGGTCTCATATCGATAAAGCGGCGGGAAGACGACGTCAAAGATATGAAAATGAAGCACAAACGAATTTGGTACAAATATTCCGGTCCGAATCTTCACGCCCCGAACATCGACGTTATAGTACCCGATGAGAAAAGACCGTTGATGGGCAAACACGACACTTGTCTGCGTAAATTTCAATATTCTAAAGCACTGGATTGCGTTATGATGAACTACGTTGTGAACAAAACGCCTCACGTGACAGTCGCGTTGATGCAAGAACTAATCCGTCGTCAGGGATTGGTAACGGCACTCGCGGGAAGAGATGGCAAATCTCTTGTTAATATCCTTAAATTTTTAATAAAACATCTCGGGAGTGCAAGATTCGGCAGAGTATTGCTACACGTCGCTAATGTTCTCATGGGTAAGTATCGTAAGGAAATCAACAATCGTTCAGAGCTTATTAACGCTTTACACGTCAAAAGAATACCTCTACTCCTCGACTCTACCATAACAACGCGGTATCCCAGCTCTGCTTCTCATAATCCCATTCGAGGATGGTTTTGAGCGGAGTGACTTGTAAAGGGTTAAAGACACGAAACAAGAAATTGTAAAAACAAAATGAGCCTCGGACATAAATTGATCAATTAATTGATTAACTTAACGAAGGAATTATTAGTCATTTAACATTTAATAATTAATTTTTCCATGAGGAGGATGGACTCTATCGGTTTCAGTAAAAATTATCGTATCGAAGATCCCCTGCGATTGATCGTCGTGACTGATCACGTAAAAAATTCCTAGATCCGAATTTTACAAGCTCAATTTTATTAAAAAAAATAGAAAATATTTTTTTAAGTTGACCATTTTATATTTGGGTCTGTGGATTTCTTTTACATGATCTGAATAACGTTATGAACCATCAATCGTTCGAGATTTTTTATACGATTTTTTGAATTAATAAAAAGTTTTTTCTTATTGAAATCGGTGATTGATTAAAAAATGAATATCTTAGGGTCTCGTATGGTCGATCGGCTCGCGGGTATAATATCTGATCCTTTGCGCTGAAGATTACCACGATGAAATTTTTACATTGTTATTGCAGATATTTACGAGGACAATTTAGACGAGCTGGGTGCGGAACCGCTCACGATGTTTAATCTATTGGAGAAGAAGCTGAACGAGGAGGAGGACTTGATACTATCGTTAACGGAATTGCAAGGCACGTTGCACATGTTGTTGTCAGCAGCGGAAACAGTCCAACCGATTTCCATTCGTGAACCTCCGAGTCTAGAGCCATCGAGCGCGGCACAAAAAAATCTTATTCTAAGCATAGCGTGAATCCGAAGAGATTCACTTGTATATAAATTTTCAAATAAACGGAGATGCGAGAAAGTTTGCAAAGACTCATCGATTTATTAATAAAGCATTAGTGCGATTTGTTAAATTACATACGATAAGATACAAAAAGTGTTATTATTTCCTGAGGCATTTTTGCCAGGCAGCTGAGGAAGGTATCACGGGCATTATCCAACCAATTGGTATTCGCGAGCCCTCGCCGTTGTAGTTACCGTATTTGTCCCACGCGTGTCTGATCATTACAAGAGTGTGAGAGTCACCGCGAGTCGGGTCATACGATTGAAGCTTTCTTCCGAACAAAACTCTCTCCCAATCGTCGAATGTACTTCGCTTTTGTTTCTCGATCTTCTGGTCGTTGTCCGTTTTCAGCATCAGCTTCAATCCTTGCTCTTCGATCGAATATTCGCGATCGAGGGACGTCCATTGATTCAGCAATTGGCCTACGAAATGAACATTTTTTAATTAGATTCGATAGATGACATTATTCAATTTTTTCAAGAAACACATTGCAAAAATAATTATGTAATTATGAAATCATGAACAATAAAATGATTGCAGTAGATCACTTTTAACAATGAAGTGTCAGTTGCTACGATTCAACCAGCTCCTTTCCTTCTAGGAGCTGGCCAAACTGTAGCCACTGACATCTCATTGCTAATATTCATCCACAAATGTAATAAAATAATGAATTAAAAAGAAAAACAAATTTAGGGAAAAAAAAAAAAATATTGCCAACCATAAGAAAATGAATTTTTCTCTGGCTCATAATGTTTTCAAATTTTCATATATTACATTATGTTTATCAATTACCAATGATGTTGTCGAATGCTTGATCAGCAGCCAAAGGGAGATTCTCGCCTCTTGCTCTTGCGATGTTCACCTTGACTTTTCTCAAGTTCTGCAACTCCTGTAAAAGTCCCAAAAACTTTCTCGCATCACTGCGTTTCCCTCTAACGTCGGCTAACACGATATCAGCGTCCTTTCGCAAAAGCTCAGCCTGTTTTTCGCGTTCGATGATATCTTGCTTCTCCCGGATCCAGGCGTCGATCTCTGCGTTGCCACGAACTCTTCTCTCCATCTTGAGGGCCTTTTCCGCTTTCCATTGCGCCTTTTTCCGTACCTCCCTGCATCGCTTTCTCCTACGTTGCTTTACCCGTTTCTTCAAATTATCAACGATATCCTCAGCACCCTCGAATATATTCATCAGTTTAGTAAATTCATCCCGAAGCCCCGTACACTCTTCCCACCTTTTTTCCCACTCGGAATCCGGCAAATCGATGTTTTTCTTCATCTCCTCGCTCAACATTTCTAACTTCTTTCGCATCCTATACGCATTTATCGCAACCCCTCTGACTTCCGATATTCTTAACATTTTATTCTCATCGTTCTCTGCTTTTTTACCCTTGGGCGGAGTGCTTTTACTTTCATTAATAAAATTCTCTATCGCTTCTCGTTTCTCTTGTCTTTTCTTTAAAATTATTGCCGTTTGATCGTGTTTGCCAGGAATATCTTGGTTCCAAGGTTCTTGTGCAGGATAATATCGATTATCCACATATGGCGAATAGTTTGGTGGATATTGCGGTACATTTATGTACTGTTGACTTTGCAAAAATTGATCGTGGGCGTACATTATTGAAATTAACTCTATTACAATAAAAATGAAAAATTCTTATTTCTAACGTTTTTTTTTTCTTCAGTTAATTCCGATTAATTATAAAATGCGAATGTACGATCGATGTTTTTAATTGGAATTTGTTGATAGAATTGAACAAATTCTAACTCAAGAGAAGTTTGTCGCCCTCTTTGGGAAGCTGACTCTCCGCATCGTTCAAAACTTTTTCAGCGTCTACAAACGACTCTGTTTCTTTGAGATCCTGTTCGGTTTCCAAGATTTTTTTGAGCTCTTCAAAGGCTTTGACAAGGCGACGTTGACAGTCAGGTACCATCATCAAGGATTCTTGAAGGACTTCCTCTTGTTTTCTAATTTCGTGACCATCTTTGCCTGGTAACAAAATTATCGGTAAACTCACCAGACTTTCGTTCGTTAACGCAATCTCTCGTCTTTGTTAATTCCCGTTGAAGCAACAGAGCTAATGATACGCACCAAGATCCTTGTATTTCTGTACTCTCTCGCCTTGGAGCACAGCTTCCTTCTCGTACGTGATCTTTTCTTTAGCGAGACGTTTGACAACACCGGTTTTTATTTTAATTGTACGCAAACGCGGGTCAGACATGTTAAACGGAAATTGAGAATTTAATAGACTCTCGTGTCTAGCTCGGGATACGTTAAAAGAACGTTAAGTACTTTGCCTTATAAGGTTAGACGAATCGACGAGAAATCGTTGTAAAAAATGTGTTCTCCAACACACGAGGGTAAGGTTATGTACGTTGCGTCTGCTACAGTCGACGATGTCTGTCTCTTTTGCTCTTTGTTCTCGTGACTTTACGCGGCGTTTGTGACGTTTATCGAGACTCCCTATCGACTTTCCCGCTAAATCGATTATTCTGTCTTGGAATTAAAGAAAAAAAAAGTATCATTCGACGTTGAAGATTGTAATAATCAAACCCGATATGCATCGTTTGTGTAGGCAAATATTAATTACGAGACACACATTGCGAATGATTTTTATTATCCTCTAATGTGTCGCGTTATCTCGGAGTTAAGATTTTTTCCCGCGCTTACTTCAGTTTCGATAAATCTCGAAGTGTCGCATAAAACTCGTGGCAAGTTTCAAGCATCTCCCACTGTTCGCTGCTCCGAATGAACGGAGTGGTGTGCTGGTGTGTACTATTTTACAGGTTCGTCTGCATCGCAAGGTGCAGCAGGATAGATGTTACCGCAAGGGATATAATAGTGCGACCTTTCTCGCAATGAATTTGTCAAGAAATGTCAAACGTCCAAGCGACGAGATAACGCTACAAGAGGAGACATTTCCGGCGGCGGAAAAGATACTCGCCGACATCGAGAACGTTATCAAGAAGGACTCCGAACTGTGAGTACCTCGCCGTATAATTATGTATGAAAATGGGAAGAGGGAGATCTTTTTTTTTTTTCTGTTGTAACAAACGTAGCCGCATTGTCGCTGCAACGAGAATCGCGTGTGAATACTTACTACAAGCTGTTCCTCGTTGATTTATCGACATCCTGTTGCACTTTCTATAAAATTGCGCACGAAAACACCATCGCCGATCGAACTTTGGTTATGCATTGTATCTATCTCGTGCATTGCTTATCAGCCAAGTCTGAGGTTTCATTCATAAATTCTGACTACTATGCACGGGTATACTATACGGATGTGTACGTTTATCTCGCTTCCGCATGTGAGCAATGAGGACTATTACGTGGGGAAAAAGCGCGTTTTCTGCACAAGTGTTGTGAAAAAAATGACAAAAGATCGTCTAAAAGAACAATGGAGGACCTTGAATTTGTCTAAAAAAGAGGATAACGTTGTAAAACAGCCCTTTCGAAAAAAAAAAAAAAGAATTCAAGCCGGATTCTAATTGGGAATAAAAATCCTATAGTTATTTTAAACGCCTCATAGGATCTCGTCTAAGAAACAATTTTTTTACCTTTTAGAACTCACGCAAAAATTCTAAGTAAAATAATTGCCACCCTATCATAATTTAGCAATTCCAACTGTCATTTCCTATCAGAATCGCACGTGAGATTATTATTATCACTTTACAAGTCACACCGCTCTAAACCGTTCCGGGACGGGACTATAAAGAGTAGAGTGAGGGTAACATAGCATAGTTATGGTAGAGAGTCGAAGGTTCGGGATATTTATGTGAATTATAAAGGGTTTAAAGTAATTTATGTTATTTGCTCCGTACGTGACGTTGATCTCGAGCTGAGATCTATATCCGTTGCTTACATGCACATTGTAAATCGTATAAATAGATATAGAGTCAATGCTTACCGCATATACAAAGCTTCCGACAAGTGGCGCTGCTTGTTTCGCGCACAAATCGATTCTAGTTGGAAATGAAAATCCTATGGTTATTTTAAACTTCTCATAGAATCCTATCTAAAAAACATATTTTCTACCTTTTGGAACTGACGCGAAAATTCTAAGTAAAAGAATTGTCACCCAATCTTAAATTAGTAATTCTACCTCTCATTTCCGATCAGAATCGTACATGTAATTATTATTTACTAATAAAGAATAGAGTGGGGGTAACGCATGATTATGGCAGAGCCGAGGATTTGGGATATTTTAAAAAAATTATAAAGCGATATTGAGATATATTTTTTTAATTACACAAATTTATGTTATTTGTTCCGTGCGTGATATTGATTTCGAGCTAAGATCTATATCCGTTGCATATATGCACATTGTACAAGTGGCGCTGGTTACTTTGTGCACAAATCGAACACGAATCCAACTAGAATCTCACGAGATTTTATTTCATATTCGTATTAGACCCGAGGTTAGAATTCTATTTAGGGATTTTGTCTGGAATGCTGTTTAGAGATTCTGCTTATTATTCAACTTGTGGATACAACGTATCGTTTAACTTAAATTCTTTGCAAACATTAGCCGGGAACCCAGTTTATTATTATTATTAATATTTTTTAAAAAATTAATATAACAATAAAACATTCTGATTATTGTGGATGACCTTTTTTGAATTATTTCAGGACGAGCTTCGAGATAATACCGGTGCAGGATAACGAGAACAAATCGCCGGTGTACCACGAGGAACATTCACTCGGTCTAGCTTCATGGTGCGTACAGCCGCTTTACTGTTACGCGTACGGACGGCTTCACGATCAGCGTCGGAGCGATCATCGTCGGGAAGAACCGGCAACGGTATCGCGATGGCTAATGGGTGCGCTTCTGCTCAATCCAGATGTATCGACTTTCTGGAACATGAAGAGGGAACTCGTACGAAACGGTCGTCTGGATGCTCTTAGCGAGCTACGATTCTCCACGATCGTTCTGTTTTACAAAGCCAAATGTTTCGAGGCGTTTGCTTACAGACGTTGGCTCGTACAGTATCTCCTCATCGGCGGCGGTAAGAGTCCTAGTCTCGACGTCGAATCGTTGCTGCGCAACGAGATTAACGTCGCGAGCATATCGGCCGATAGATACGCGAACAACTATCACGCTTGGAGTCATCGTGAATACGTCGTCGCGTGTCACGAAAAAAATTTACCGGAAAGTTACGAAACTTTGCTCAAATACGAATGGGAAAATTCAGGAAAATGGTGCGATCGCCACGTGTCCGATCACAGCGGTCTCGCTTATAGACAGTTTTTACTGAGGAGATTGCTCTTTCAACACAAAAATGAGAAATCGGAGAAGACCGTCACGAGGGAAGAACTCACGGAACGCCGCGAATTCGTTAAGCAATTGGTTAATCCTTTCGCGGCAATCGCATCGGAGTCAAAGGCTGTCGATGAGGAATCTTGGGAATTCTTGAATGTTTTGCACAACACGAAGACTGAACGACGCCACGAGATCGATTACGATCGGATCCTCGTTGCACTTTCGTACTGGGCTGAGGATTGCAAGAACAATGAGAATCATATATTGTTATTTCCGGGCCACGAGGCACTATGGTATCATAGGAGATTCCTTGCTTACGCGCTGATTGCCCTCAACAATTCATATCGAAGACACTGCAGCTACAAAGTCGAGAACTGCGCGGGTCCCTGGCTTAGACTCGAGCTCGATACCGATCCAGCGGAAATAAAGCTGCAAACCGAACGATGTTTGGAGAAGCAGCGAAAAGCCCTGGGACTCCTTATTCTCGCTTTTCTCAAAGACAATGAGAGAATTGCCTCCCTATCGCAGACATTCAAGTGCGAATCTCAAACGACCCTCGGCAACAAATTCGTCAAGTATATACGCGAATTTAACTTTGATCTGTTAGACAACGAAGAGAGATGAACTGTTGTTGCGTGATGAACGACGCCTCTTAGATATTAAAATTGTATTTTTGAATAAAACACATAGTCAATGCAAATCATTGTTGGGTACCGTGAACACTTTTACATCAAACCTCAACCTCATCAAAAATAAATGATAAATATCGAATAATTCTTTTACGATTATTATTTATTGTTTTGGAGAAATAATTTATCGTTATTTTCTCTAAATAGTAATTTTATGAATAGACAGACGAAGTGGAAGCGAATTTACTTTTTTTGGTGGATTGGATTGCAGTTTCTGAATGTGTGTCACATTACCTTAAGGTGAAGCTCGATACCGACAGTTCACCTCACAACTTTCAACACATTTTTCTGAAACCCAAATTTTTGTTGGGACATCAGAAGAGTGGGACTTATTGCGTAAAGTGGTACGGACTGAGCCCCAAAAATCCGACATTTAGCAGAAAATTTGGGACTGAGAATAATGTGTCAGAAATGTTTAGCTGTCTCTATTGCATTTGCGGATTCTCGGACCTTAGATCACGAGTCTTCTCCTTAAGGGGAGGCGAAACATCCATGAATGCAAAAGATCAAATTAGTATGGCGCTTATGGTGGAATGAGAGAGAAACAGCACATCTGTGCAAGTATGGAGGGTTCGCCTACTCTTAAGATGATGTGCTGCTACCCCTCGATTGATAACAAAAACTGTAATGTAAATTTCTCTGCCACGGTTGATCTTTCGAATAAAAGAAGAGACCGGTGAACAGCGTCTTACAATTCTAAAGTTCACCGTTCTCATTTTTAATCGGAAAGATCAATCGTGGCGGGAAAATTCTGCCATCTCTCTCGCATGCATGGTGATCAGAGAAAGAAAAAGATAGCGTGTATAGTACATCGTTTTAAGGGGAGGCTCAATACCTTTCGACGCCTTTTTACAGTAAAAATAAAAAATTTTCTCGAATTCAGATATTTGTGGCTATGTCAGATGAGTGGGGCTCACTGCGTGTTGAGTATCCGAGCGATCTCGCGAATTAATTTGCAACTCCACGAGAATTGTAAGTTATTCTGTGCTTTGAGGCAATGCAATCAAAATGGTACGTGTTGTAGATGAAATGAACCTTCTACAACTGGTTACGCGCGCTAAAAAGTCTTGGAATTTAACAAGCAATATAATATAATTAAAAACGTCACGGATAATTGTACAATGGTGAATTGTGTGTGGCGGAGAGTCGTTCTCGCGAAGTTGACTTGCCAACTTGTAGCTAAAGACTACATAAGAAAAAGATACAAAACCCAAACTCTCAATGCGTTACTTCCTATTTTTTAAGTGTAAGGAGAGCCTTTAAGCGTTCGCATCGGGAATCTTCATTGGTTAAATATAAAAATAAGCAAACTGAAAAACGTGATTGGTTTAAGGGTTGGCGTAAGCCGTATACGTGCTCTGCTTAAAAAATCCCATTGAAATCGATTAAACGGACAAAAAACCACATTGAAACCGATTAAAACCGATTCGTTTTTAATGGTATTTCTGTCCATTTAATGAGATTCAATAGGTTTGAATGAGATATTTTAAGCAGGGTAGTGCGTAGCGTCTAGATGCATAGACTCGTGAAAAAAATCCTAACGGTCAACTCGTCATAAAAATAAAATTTGTTCGCTAGAGACAGACTCATGGATTTTCCCGTAATAAAACATCTGGTTGCCAAAAGTCGGCTCGCGGACTTTCTTTCCAAGAAAATAAGTGGTTAAAGATCCAAAGAGGCCCTTTGAGGATACGTGGTTGTCAATGTACTAGTGTTTTTGTCTTTAAATTTTCGTATCTTGAATGTGTATATGTAGCGTGTAATTTATGTACCTTAAAATGTATACACATAGCGTCGTAGTCGGAACGCTCCACTGCGGTAATGTTGCACGAAGTGAGTCGCATAATTCCGATATTTTTCAGTAAATCTCAATTTGAGAAAAATAACTTAGAAATTATTAGCTTTGACTCCCTTGAACTTGCGGGTCTCAATGTCTCAGGCTCTCAGTCGTTGATTCTCTTTCCATTAAAAGTGCATAATTCCTCTTTGTTTTTCTCGTGATCGCTAATAATTACGTCCGGATGTATAATTTGATGTACCATTTCTGTAACTTCCGTAATAATTGCGAAAGAATCGAACGCGATAATAATTTTCTTGGGATATTTAAGCGAGTCAGACTTTAGAGAACAAGCCGCGCATCGGAAAGCCGCGATTCTGATGACACCCGACGCTCGTGATGATGTATCATGCGTGCGATAATGATTCGAGAGCCGGCCCTCGTTTCAAAATCGATAGAATAACTCTTTTCAGTTGAACAAGCAAACTTACGATATTTTTAGCTCTACGAGTGTCACACCAAATGTTAAAATCGTGGGCAGTTATACGTCATAGTCGTCGAGATATGCCGAGTGAGCGATGAGGTTCTCACGTCTCTCGTCGAAGATTTCTGCGTAACGCCGCACATTATCAGCGCGTCTGCGAAGCGAGTGACATTATAGGTTTATACACCTAAGTGTAAACACCAATGCTAACTACCTACCAACTTCGCTATTTACCCGCCAACCTCCCTCTGGCACCCGAGAGAGACTTAAGCCAGGCAAAAATAAACGTTCGACTTTTCGTGTGACTACGTACAGTTCGATGAGAGCCTCTTTGCATGCACGCGCGATTCATTCGCTCGATAAAAGAGTCTCGGAACGGTTATATTAATTGAGCAATAATATAAAATCGTTTGTATTTAATCCGAACCGACTACCGATCAATTATCAGTGATATATCCTCCTTCTCCAAATTCGTATAAGTGAGACAAAAGTAAAAACTTTCCACGCCTTTTTACATTACGATTCTTGGTGTTACACTTTGACCTCGAAATGTGTACCAGATCGACAAAGTTCGTATATCACTATAATAACAATCATATGAAATCAACACTCAATGCGCGAGAAAGAAGGACTATCCAGCGTCATATCGATCATTCTCAACAAATGACGGATCGTCGTTGTCGCTGTCACGACGACGCGTGTTACGAAATATCGCTGTGCACTCTCGCTGATTAGTGTAAAACGCTTTATCCCCCGCGTCAGTGTGTTTTCACGCTAAGGTGCTGTCGTATGCGGCAACGTGGCAGAAATATGTTGTGTCGGTAAATTTACAATCAACGTACTACTATCGCATATCAGCTCACCGGGAAAGTACTGCACACAGCATACGCCACGTTGACGGTCGGTTTACGCGCACGTGACATAATTCTATTCTATTTCCTATTGGTCGATGAACAATTATTATTATTATGTTCACAAGTGCGCGAAATGTCGGAAGAAATGCATATCCCGTTGATGCTAGTCGATAGCGCTCTTTGTTTTTTCTTTTTTTACGCTGTTTGCCATTGTTTTTTATTACTCGTCCGGTTAGAGAACTCATGTGCGTGAATCTACCGATTGTTCTCCGAAATCTCCGTGTCATCGCCAGTCGCTCAAATCGAACAGTCGAACGAGAGATCCTTTTTCGGTTTTATTGGCGTATTTCAGTAGTGATTGTTTTTATTTTTGAAAGAAAGTTAAGTAAAGTGAATCGTCATGGCGACATCGAGCGAGAATCTACGACGAGGACACAGCCTGCGGCTGCCTATCGGATCGCCGTTCAGCACTAGTAAGATTCGTTTAAACTTATTTCAAAAGCTTTTTTCCCGGTGTCAGCACTTTTATGCTTTCAAGATGAGGATTGCCAAGGAGAAGTTGCAGTTTGCAGTGTAATCGAAGAATAGAACAGGCCTTGGTGTAGGCTTTGCGTTTGCCATTAGCAATACCTTTTCTTGTAATGCGTGTAGGATGGAAATAGTAAAAATATGGAATTGCGGCTGGTCTCGAACAGTTAAAATATGGGGGCATGCACTGTACGATATAGTACACGACTTAATGTAATGAAATATAATTTTAATTTTTAAGGCATTAACTTCACTGCTTCGTGGGTTCTTTATCTTTTTATTCTTTCAGTAACTTACGTAAACAAGGTAAAGGTCTCTGCCTCATCAGCATAGAGGAGACTTGTGTTTGTTTACCAAGGAGAATTGTTGTAGTTTGCGGTGTAATCGAACAGACCTTGATGTAGACTTTGCGCGTGCCATTATCAATGCCCCCTTGTAATGAGACAGTCAGAGGGAAATAGTAAAAAATATGGAACTGCGAATTTGGTCTCTCGAACGGTTAAAATATGGGGATGTGCACTATACGATATTGTATACGATTTAATGTAATGGAATATAATTTTATTTTTAATGCACTAGCTTCATCAGTGCTTCGTGAGTTCTTTATATTTGAATTCTCAAAGCATTTTGCAATTATTATTAAAGGCGAGGCGAAGGCTCAAAGGGAGGTGAAATATCGTCAGTCGGTAACAAATTTTTCCGTGGAACTTTTTTTGTTTTTTAGAATACATTGTGCATAATAAAAAAAAACCCGAGCTTCAGCCGATAGCTTGATCTGCTGTTCACTTTTATCTGCAAAGGATCCATTTACGGGATCGCGGAGGAGCGAGAGAAATGGGTTTCGCTTTGCCTTAAAGCGATGTGTTACCTCTCGGTCGGTAACGAGATCTGTAATGCAAATTTCTTTGCCGCCATTGATTTTTTTTGGAGAAAAGAGGAGAACCCTGAACCGCGTTTCACCATTCTACAACTCACCGTTCACATCGTTTAACCGAAAGATCAATGGTGACGGAGAAATTCGCGATAGAAAAATGCTGCTATCTCTCTTCCATTAGAGACTATATGATTATCTGAAAGAGACAAACAATATCTAGCAAATCACCTCAACGCTTATAAACGTTAGATGTTTCTCTCTCACTGGGGGTGAAGTAACTCTTGAGTCTATAGTTCTATAATTTATTTTCTCATTTTTCGCCTCCCCATGAGACAACAAATCGGTGTCGTATTTATATAGATAAACTTCACTTTTCGTGGAGCGCTTGGTAACGTGATCAAAATGATAGAAAACAATATCCGGGAAATGTTTGAATTTGCTACGTTTCCCGTTTATTTGTCAACCCGTCGGCATAACATGTTTCACGCATAAGAGGTGTGAATGAAAGACGTTAAGAGGATTGGTCAAGTTACGTGAACAACTTACGATATTCGCGATAATCCAATTTTTATCGAAAAGCAAAACAAACGTAATTTTCTTATTTTCGGAGTAAATGGCGCTGATGTAGGTCAGTTGGAACATTGATTTAGTAGTTGGCTGTGATATACGAAATGCTTGCTACAAGATAACAAAACTGTACAGACACCGCTCTCGAAGAAGTGTCGTTGCGAGTCAAAGTCGTAGACACGTGGAAGTCTAGCCGCAGTCTGTGGCTCTAAATCTGTTCCGACTTTGATCATTATACCGCCGGTCTGCGATTTATCTCCGTCGCTCGTCCAAAGTCGAGAAAGAGGGGGAATAACCTTGGTCAAGTGCTAACGACTTAATCAAGCGATTAAACAAGCGCGGGGAAAATTTCATTGTCGACGGATTGCACCAAATTTGTCGTGCGAATGACGCTCTCGATGCTTGGAAACTTTAATCACTCTGCAAAGCAATCACGTAAGCACGAGAAACTCTCGGCGATCATTACGTCGCATTAAACTTTTACGAGTCCCGCGCAATCTTTTCTCAGGGACAATGGCATTTTTGTATCACTCTTCGAGAAAGATCGCGAGCAGCTTATTTCTAATCTTAGTCTTTTTTCCATCTATCGATATCGCGAATATGTGAAGTTTCAACAGAATGCATCAGTTATTGACCGGGTCAAGGTTCGTGATGAGATCTCGATGTCAAGTATTAAAAGAAAAAAATTATATTTTGTACTTCACTTCATAACACGCTTTGCAGAGTAAATACGAATACTTTAAAAATTGAGTTTAATTGAATTTTATATATTGGCCTCGTTATTTACAATTTTTAAAAAACATAAAATAATTTTCTACTACGGAGACAAGTAAAAAAAAAATACAATTTACAATATTTCACAATAATTTATCAGTAATGTGAGAAACGTTATTGATTGTTTTCTCATTTATTCTAAAGATCTGCAGTTGAAAAAATCATTTATCGTACTGATGAACAATTTAAAAAAAAAATGTACAATTTCTGGAATAAATATTAATTTCATTATAATTCGAACTTGTTTGTCAATGATTGAACCCTCGGTAGCTCCGTGACCAGAAACCGATTAGTATGAATGCATAGACAAACATGTACTGTATTGTACGTAATCGCAAAGCCTGCGGCTCGCCGATTCAATCTGCAAGTAATTAGGTTTCATCAAGTTCAATTAGCAATGCGCCGACCTATTTAGTCGCAGTATTTCGTTGTTTATTATGTGTTTCATTGGCAAAGCTGAGGTAAGAGAGAAAGGAGATTTCCATAAATAATTTCATTGGTCCAGCACGTGCTCTTCTTATATTCAACAATATTTTTCATAGAAAAATCCAGCAGAGATGCATCTCGTGCTCGTTGCCGCATTTCCTGAGCCGAATGCGCGGACAGTTGCCAAAACCCGGTCCGCTATCTAGCCCAGCAATAGCCCTTGTATACGGCCAGAGTGTTGTACATTATACGGTACTTGGGAGTTTTGTATTCACTGGCCTCTCTTCTCTAGCAGGCCGGATCTCACAGTCAAAGTTGGCTCGCCTTTACTGCGGTTGTGAATCGTGATTCTCTCGTTGGCTTCCGCTACCGGAGAACATTTTTATTATCCAGCAGACACATAAAAGTATTTCCCATTAATCGTACATGGTTCTTCGAATATTCCAAATTCGAGGTAATTTTTCGAGTCCTCTATAGCACTGACGTGCTTTATCAATTGTATAATTCATATCCGAGGATAAAATGTCTTTTAAAAACATATCTCCGAGAAATATCTTATTACTTCTTTCACGTAATTCTTTCACGTAACGATCGGTCTCGACGCGTACCGGCTTAGAGAGTAACATGTACACGACAGACAGTAAACAGTGGTAGTAGATGTAACAAAATGTACGTATACGCGTCTAGCGTGACGCAATAGGGTGTTTTAAACGAATTAGCCGTACGACTACAACGAGCCTGAGAGAAAAAGAATGCTTGTGTATCTCACGTTGTTAAGTTTGTGTAAGCATAGAATTCTCTTGCTTCGGTCTTTAGTCATTCAACTTCGTCCGGTCGACACCGGTAGAAGTTTTTTTTTTATCCCTCTACTTCTGTTTTTCTTTCGACAAGTATAATTAAATATTGTGAAAAAAAGTCGTCGAGTTTCGAGTCTTCGCTTCCACGTGGTGTATCGTAGTTTTTTTCATTGATCGGATAATTAATCTGTATCTATATGCCTAACAAACACGTGAGAGTGCCGTCCTGGGACGGTTACATAGCACGGAGAGGTACACTCCGATAAAACATTGAAATAATGATTAAGTGCGTTAGCATTTTGACGTCAAGTTTAAAAGAAAATTTTTAAGAATCGATCGTGTAACTCTTTCGCTCGGAAAAACAATTTTTTTTTTCCAATTCAGTTGTGATTACAAATTTGGAACTTGAGAGTTTTTAATGAAACTAATCATACTGATAAATATATTAATAAATTTATTAATTATAACAATAATAACATAGTGTGATATTTTTTTACTATAATAATTTTGATAAAATTTTATTAAGGTCTTGAGAAGTATAGGCAGATCGGTGTGATATCGTGTTGTTAATAATACTTTTTAAATCTTTTTCTTTAATTATTGGCGTTGTGACGGTACCCGTATCTCTTAATATTGAATTTTTGCAATATTTCATTGCAGCAGTCTATAGAGTAATTAAAAAAACGGAATATAAATTCGAGTAACTTTGAAGACTTTACAACGTATTCATTGGATGAGAAAAAATAATTAATTGTTTAATAACACAATAACATGTCGTATTTTTAATTCTACTCCATAATAAATTGAAAGAATAATCTTTCAATTTCTTACGACAGTGAAGCAATAATACAATTGGTTGGAAGTGTTGCTTCCTCGGAGAGAAAACTATGTTTTTGTGTTAACATTTCTGAGATTTTAATGTAAAAGTATTGAAAATCATCTGAAACGTCCAGAAACAATGTTTGGTGCTTATGTGTGTATACAGACACGAGTATAAGAAGCATTTTTCTATTGTTCTCATCGTGCATATGAAATTGTAAGAATTAGAAATAGGGTTGAAATGACGATATAGAATTGTTATTGAATCAATGACATTTTCTTGTTTTTTTTTTTTAATGCGGTTGAACCCACGTTTGCGTCTGTCGTTACTTTCCTAAACTATTTGTCTGTTCGATGACACTGATGTCAAGCATATATGTCACGTTACAGAGGATGAACTGGGGGGTCAGTTGCGCCGTGCCGGTTCGCTGAGGCTATCGCGAAGTACCGAGACCACGAATGATGATCGCAATAATCAACAAGATCAGCAGCAGCCACAGCAGCATCAGCAGCAGCAGCAGCAGCGTAGTACGCCGAGCAATATCAGAGCTGGGCACAGCAGGAAGAGGCCGCTCTTCCTAGGATCTGGCACGAGAAGTGACGGAGAGAGTAGGAATCTACTTCACGTGCCTGATGATAATACGAGATCACCGAAGCCGCAGCAGCAGCAGCAGCCGCAACAGGAGCCAACAACATCATCAGCAAGTGTCGGTGGTGGAGTTTCTCTCGGAGGTTCATTTTTTGGCAGAGCAACCAAGCCTGTCAGGCATTCTGCACCTGCGATTGCCGCACCTGCGCCTGAGTACCTCGCCCGTAGTCTCCTGCAGCTCGGATGTCCCGTCGTATCGATGCCAAAGTAAGTCCTTTTACACTAAATCCCTCAATAAATATTCATCTCCAGAGATTTCTGTAATTAAAAAAAGCAAACGACGTGTATGTGTAGGTTCGACATTGTTATCATATCCATTAAAAATCAAAATCATAATACGTCTATGCAAAAAAAAAAAAATAATCATTTAAAAATCTTTCGATTGAACTTTATTAATTAATTCAATAAAATTAAATAAATTCCTTCTTTTGGAAAAAATAATTATCACCGGTTTGACGTACAGTTTCGATAGTCAAGAGTGTATCGCTGGTGGAACTGTCTCCCGTCCCTGTACTCAACATTTATAGAGAGAGAGAGAGAGATCACAAATCCGCCCGGTTAATCTGTTATTCCGGTACGAGTGCTATGCCTTTCAAGTCCAGCCGTACGTCGTCGCAATAATACGAAATAAAAAAAACAAAAAAAACGTGTCCCATCTCCTCTCCGTCCCTTTTCCTCTTCAATTAAAACAATTTAATATACGTCGAGTACGTGATAAAGAAATAATAACGCAGGTGACCTACGGGGGAGGCGATTCAATCTGGATTCAATCGTGCTGTGATGCATCTGTTTGTTTGATTTGTGAATTATGTCGCGAGTGAAAAGTGCATTTTAAAAAAGAGTCTCGAGGATTTATATAAAAATCATTGAAACACTTCAGGCAAAGTGTTTTAAGGATATTTTAATGAAAATTTCGAGATAATCAGCTGGTCTTTTGCTACTGCGCTTCTCGTTCTCTCGATTAATTTGCTCGCTACTCTGTGTTGGTGGATTCTACCGCGTCTTTTACTCGGCGGACCACATCGATATGTACCCACATAATATTCGGTCAATAGGTGATGCAAGGGGCGCAGACGCGACTCTCGCGAGGAGCGTCACGTTCTTCCGACTATGATTCTGTGCTGGGTCTCTCTCTCTCTCTCTGATTCGCCCGTCGGTGCATCGGTTTTACACGTGTGTGTGTATGTGTGTGTGTGTGCAAAGAGCGTTGCAACGTTAAAGGCGGAGTCTACCGACCAGCAGCAGCAGCAGCATACGATAGTGCACAGACCGCATATCGGATCGCGCGTTCAACGCACACCGCATTGCCGTATTTTTCATCTTACTAAAGAGATTTGACAGCTGTAATTAAGGGTGGACCGCTGCATACTAGTAAAATCAGTGCTAACTTTTGAAAACCATTGCTACAATTTTTTCGTCGTTTGATTGCCTGTTTTTAAGAGTACAACTTGCATCGCATCGTATGTTTTTAACATAGAGAATTATTCAATGTAACGTCATTGATAAAAAAAAAAAAACAACCAGTTTACGTTCATTTACAAAAAGGTGTTTTTCGTCCGGTTAATAAAAAAAAATAAATAAACGTTAATATTGATCCAATTGCGATGAATGACAGATCATCAAGTTTATTTGAATATGGTTTGTCAATTCATCGCTTAGATTTTTAAATTGTAATAGTCGTTTAAAAGCTACAACAACACTATGTTTCTCTAACGCTGGATAAACAAATGATTATAACGCTTAAACGATTAGAAAAAAATTTCAAAGGTAAATTGATAGAACATCTTTCAATAAACAAAATGAGCTTATGCTGATTTCCGATGAGGTGGTTTACGTTAAGGTTTTTAAAAAGAATTAACATTGATATTGATCCGATTGTGATGAGTGACCGTTTAGATTCTTTATCGAACGGTGCCTTGTCAACTCAACGCTTATCGTAGTGTTAGTTGTTTTTAAAGTTACAATCATTTGTTTGACTAACAACGAATAAACGAACAAGTATTACTTTTAAACGACTAATACTATGACAAAAATAAATAGAGTATCTTGCAATGAAAAGAAATGAGCTGTTACTCGTCGTAATAGTATCAATGTTATGCTTAATCTTCTTAATTCTTCTTAAAAAAAACAACTCTTCATTGGATCTTAGCATGTATCGGTTGATTCCTTTTTGTTATAAAAAAATGGCGGTGAATGTGTTTATATATTACGATCACACGATGCTGGGCAAACATTCATTCAGAACAGTCAATTGAACAATAAAAAATAGTGGAAACGCTTTAAATAAATTAGCAGTGACTTGACTATAGTGTGAAGCGCTTTACCTTTCTTTTTAATACGAAAAACCTTTAAACCGAAACATCAGAGTATCTAAAGCGCTCAAATATTCGTTATTTGATTCGCATAATTAATTAAAAAACAATTCTCCGGTGCTTCGGTGCGGGGGATCCGGAAGTTCATCGTTGTATAAAAACACGATACTACACGATAACCTTATAAATAGAACAGGAGAAGACCTTTAGCAACGGATCGATGCTAAATTAATGGGGAAAAACAACGTTTTCCCTCGAATAAACATTAAGTGGTTGTAAACAAGAGAAACGACGAGGGTATCGGCTCTGTCACTGGCGCGTGCATTACATCGTCATTCTCAAAGAAAATTTTACTTATTTTCATTTTAAACGTTACATTCGCGTTTTTTTTTCTTCATTATTCTCTGCCGTCTCGACGTTCTCGTTAATTTAACGTTGGGAGCCCGTGGCGATTATCCAATTGACCTATCGTCCTCGTCCTCACACGTTCACTCCGTCATTGTGGGCGTTTGTTCAACGAAAAGCGACGTTGCCGTGTTACATTGAAAAAAAAAAAAATTGTATTTATATTATTATTGTTATTCTTGAGGCTTTTGCGACCCGTTTCTCGGAACGTAAGATTTTACTGTCTATCGGTAATCTCCCGTTCGCTGCGACTTACTCCGGCTTTCCTCCCTCTCTTCCTTCTCGTGTCTCACAGCCAAAAGGAACATCTGCCTCTCTGTCGTGCAGCGAACTGCGCCCTCGTTGGTTCTCTTGTGTCATCCTTCGCGAGACGCTTTTTCTCGTAACACAAAATATTCCATTGCGTACTTATACTTGCGCGTAGATATTGTTCAACGAGAAACAGAGGCGCATACTTCCGGCCGGATATTCATTCTCACGCGGGTGCGCGTGGATTGTTGTTGGTTCGTGCGTGACAAACACTACCGTTGACCGAGTTTCCTCATCAAGGATTTATTGACTTTTGGTTCATTGTGCAAAATCACGTGTTATAAGAATATTCAAGGTATAAACATAACATTGTAAATTCGGAAAAAGTGCTCGCGCTATCCCGGGGATTTTATCAGACACGAAAACGCGTCGCTTATATATATATCTCCCTATGCGTCGGCTGTGAACAGCAACCCAGGACAGTGGCGCCCCTGTACTGGACTGCCAGCTACGACACTGCTCACCACAGGTGCAATTTTAATATTCTTCGTGTTGTTTTAACGAGATTACGTTATCATTGTGTTTATAACAAAAAGTATAGCTGTAATTTTTATATTTCAATAATTTTTTTATTTACCAATATATTATAGAAAATTTTGCGCAAGACAATAAAATGTTTTTTTTAATTTTCTTTATTACAAAAATGACATTTTTGACATTATTTCTTATCGTGTTTGATTTAAGGTATCTGCGATAATACGCACCGATTAAATTGTGACTTTTGTACATTAGTTCTATGCGCAATAGTTTCATACCGATCGCAATGTTATCTCTCTTTCTTATTTCCACACGTATGAACATGCAACGAGATATCCCACTTTAACCCCTTGAACGTCGATATATCGATATTGAGGCATATATTTGTCGATTTATGGTTTAGTGACAACCAAAGAGTTAATAACGAAACTAAACCGTTGGGTATTGTAACACGCGTGGAATTATCGTATAGATTAATTGGTAGAACTTGTGTAGATTAATTTAGAGTGATGCGTAGATTATGTTGGATAAACGCAATGGTAATTAATGTAGTTGGCTAATAATAGCCTAAAGTCAGAAGTTACGCACTAATAGCTTTCGAGTTAATTGAATTTTGACAATTTAAATGGTTAATTCTTAGTAGGACATAATAAAAATGAATTTATATTGCAGTTTTCATTTACTACTTTACATACAAAAATCAAAATAGATACAAAATATTGTAAAAATATATAACTCAGATACAAAAAATGTATGACTTTTGATCAATTGTTTACTCCAAGATTCCCAAAATTAGCATCTAGGTTTGCATTGATATTAAAGAAAAGTGAGGTTATGTTATCAGGTATAGAAGATTTAGAGAGAGCGAGAGAGATGGAAAAGTTCTATTTTATCTGTAATTAACGCTAAAATTGTGCGGTAAATAGCATTCTAATTGCTATTGTTCATTAGATTATCCTCTTATCATCTGTATATTATTTTTTTGTCCTGAAAAAGTTTGAATTTATCCGAATTCCGTTCATTTTTAACCTGACACTGTTTTTCTACAAGGCTAATGTAAAAATCGCTAACTTTGGTGCCAATTATCTTTTAAACAGTACGATCAAACCACGTTTTATTGGTCTGGATGCAGAAAAATGTACTCTCGCGACATAAAATAACGAAAGTAACATCAAGCTGCAAAGTATATTTCTTGGTGAACTATCTAGCTTAATTACAAAGTCGATGCACTGATTTATATCAATTACCGTAAAGATTCATTTCGATTTAATTTTTCTTTTATATGATCCACTGCGTTAATACAATTTCTACATTCGTCAGAATGTTTTGTTTGTCGAAGGAAATTCTACTAATTTGTGGCGCTAAATTTTATTACATTGAATTTCTCAATTAGAGAAAAACACTAATTTTACTCTGCAACTTTAACGTTTTTTACGGAATGAAATTATATACATTTTTTTAACGGTGATTGTTATCAAAATCCTATATTGGCGATTTGATTAAAAATCTACAAAAAAAACATTAAACAAACTATAGAAAAAAATCAACCTTGCGATCAATGTTGATCGTTGTGTGACAACAATCTGCATGAACATCGAAAATGTGTAAATATTTGGAATTGAGCTTAAGTTAGTTAACCAATTTCCGAATACTTCTTTACAAAAAGGATTTTTATTAAGGCGGAGACGAAACCTTAAACATTTACACACTTTTCGTGTTCAGTTTCACTTAAACTTGAAGCGCCCTTTATTTCTATCCTTCTGTCGCTTATACATGTTTGACTTACCTTAAAGATTGCGTATTATAGTCCGGGTTACACCTTATTGACCATTATCTTGTAAAAATAAGTTTAACAAATTTTACTACAGCTTTGTTAAGTTGTTGAAAATGTTTGTTAGCAATTTATATAAGTATTGCGCATCCAGAAGTATCTGTATCAGTATTTGCCTTGTTTTACGGTAGCGTTATACTCGGTTAACCTAGGGAGTATCGGAATAAACCGGTTAGCATCGAACGCGTGGTATTCCCGCACCGGCTGATGTTGAAAGGGGGATAGGAACTCTGCGCTCTTCCTACGACTGGTTGCTTCGTAACTCACACACACACATACATATATATATATATGTACATTCGGAAGAATAGCCGAGTAGTTCACAGCTGATCGGCAGACCTACCGCCAGCTGCTTGCTCAGTCGTTCTCTCCTTCCCCATATTCCACCGACATTTTCTTTAACGTGAAACTATACTTTGATAAGACTTATTGAAAAATGTTATTTTAGTACTTGATGTTTCAATCAGAGATCGGTAGATTCGGAATAATAAAATCACAATTCCAATTTTAACTTGGATTTTGTAATTAATTTATATTTAAATACGAATTCATTACGAAGATAAGATTTTTATGAAAACTCGAATACTAATTTCAAACGGAAGTGTATTTAACTAAAATGTAAATACTAATTCCTGAAGGAATTAGGATTTCAATGAAAATCAAATACGCATTCGTGAATCGGAATAAATTATTAGTACAAGTGGAATTTGTATTTGAATCGAAATAAATTATTAATTCCAACGAGAATTAAGAATTGACCGGTAATTAAATGACAGAAGATTTTGAATCTGCCGATCTCGAAGTTAGTACCAATTCAAAGTTCGTACTAAAAGATAGCATCACAGTACTTTTACTTGAAATTGTTATTTACAAAGTATTATTGTGTACAATTATTTATAATCATAATTTATTCAGTTAAAAAATGTAGATTATTATTATTCCAAAAATGATTCATTGCAGATCGAGCGAGAAATCTAATCATTTTTTTTTCTTATTTATTAAGAAAGATAAAGAAATTAGATATTGAAATAATTATTTAAAGCTACGATCGAATAATTAATTTCTTTAAAAATAAATATTTTTGACTGCAATCTGTAATTGAAAAACAAAAATATATTTTAAACTCGTTCACGAGATATATCCATTACAATTTTGTAAACGCATCATATACACGCGCGCGCGCGCGCACGGATATATTTTCTAAATTAATTCTATGGCGTTTTGGAACTTTTTAAGTAATGTAACATTACAATCTCGAGAAATTTTTTTTCCATAAAAACAGCTTCTCTACGACGTATAAAAAAATAAACCATATTAAACATACAAAGAAAAGTTATTAATAAACAAGTTAGAAATAAATATTGATTAAGAGATTTTCGATTAATTTTATTATTTGTCTTATAAAATGAATTCGTCGATCTTTCCGAAAACATATGACTTTTGAAATAATATTTTAACGATATGGTAATTTTCGTTCTCAAGTTTTTCTTTAAGGGTGTATAAAATTCTTTGTTAAACGATCCTGATGTTTCTTATGTACAACATGGAATCCGTTCCCAAAAATCTAAAAATCGCAATTTTTAAACCATTTCGCTGGAATTAAAAAAAAATTTCAAAACAATTAAATAATTGATTTCGAAGTAATTTCATTAGACAAAAGATCAAGATTTGTTAAACTATTTATTAAAAACTTATTTATTAATTTTTGTGATAATTATTATTAAAAATCAATGCTCGAAGCACCTTCGGTAGGATTGATTTTTAATAAGATATTTATCTTGTCGCGAGGTACGCAAATGCTTATCGAATACATGGTTTTTGTTGGAAATGTATGCGTAAAGAATCCTTAAATATCTAATGATATAATTAGGAATCTGTAATTTTATGACTCGGTCGGTGCGTCAAATCGTCTCAGTGAAACGAACCCTAGTTGCAGTACGACGCAGGCAGATGTGGCTATGTCAAGATAATTAATCGCTGTTCTTTGTTTTTGCTTTCTACGTTGCTTACCCGATGTACGCTTCTTGACGCTGACCGCCTGCACGTAGATTCGAGGGTAAACTATTAACTGACGCACGATTGATCGCACCAACGAGTGTCAATATTGTATTAATAAACATCGGTTCAGGTATTTACGCAACGACGAAAGCATCTACGAGAGGAATCGGGTGCGGTTCCTTTATATATATATATATATATATATACGTACTATACGACAAATGCTTCGGGGATGTCTTGAAACTTGGATGTTACCCGTTTTGGCACGTTAAGATGATTGGAAAGTGTAGTCGTCTCACGTGTATTGAAACTTGGGCAATATTCCAAATTGGAGAAAACCTATTTTCCTCGTTGTACTAATGGAAAAAAATAATTTAGAGATTGAAACGGATAATTATAAATTTGTTTTTAGTCATCCCAATTCCAAACGATTCTATAATACAATGACTCAAAAATTAATACCATCGGATAACGGAAATGGTAAAATTGAGATGATAAATCCTTGTGTTTTATACATAAATGTAATAAATGAATTTATAAATATTCTGGTAAATTGCCTCAAGTGTTACCACAGGTTTTCCTAATTCTGTGTATTCGAGTATTCTGTGAATGAAAAAAAAATAAAACACGTTGATGCACCAGTAATCTACGGAGATAAAATGATCATTTGTCCGGTAATTAAAGTGAAATAGAAAAAAATTATCTTTAACAATATTTAAATGCAACTGATTCGATTACTGGGTCTGTGATTGATGACTTTGGCACGTCCACCTTGGGTCTCGGTTTAAAATTTACTCGAGTCACCCGCGCATCGAATGCCGATGACTTTGTACCGTGAACCTCTCATCTGCTTCCTCGCTACTCTGCTTCGAGTTCTCAGTTCTCGCACGACTCGCAATTCGTTCGTACACGAAATACGTCGCGCTCTGTTTCATCGATATTTATTTAAAATAGTAAATCGCAATATGGTCGATGAATTGGATATTCCGGTTATTACGATTCACGGCGAGTCTGACGATACGAGGGAAAAAAAGTTAGAAAATAAAACTAAAGAAGAAGTGAAAAAAAATGAAAAGGACATTAAGGATACGCAGGAAAACGACGAAGAGTTCACCTCGATATCAGGCGACTGCGATTACTGTTTCAGACCCCGTGGCGGTGTCGGGTCGGAGCATCTACAGCAGCAAAGTAGCGACAGCGATGATTCGACAACGTGGCACCATGGCCAACACCACCAGCATCAGAACCAGCACGTGCAACACGGTGGCCATGGCCAAGCTCAGGGCCAAGGTCATGGGAATTCTCAAGGCCAGCAAGGTTCGATGGACTGCTACGGGCTTCCGAAGGTCCAGGTCTCGGGGCCATCGAACACAGCGGAATCCTCCCACAATGGGTCAGTACCACTTATCAATAATAATTTTGCGCGTTATTCGCGTGATTAATCTGAGGTGCAAGAACATTGTATGGAAAGAGGGACAGCAGTCGAATCTTTTGCACAAATTTTCGTGTTATAAGAAAAGTGGACTGCGTTTTACAAAAATTCTCTATAGAAATTAATGTATTGCGATAATTTAATATTAATTTACATTTTTATGTTGATTCTTCAGTGATCCGGACCCTTTTAAATCCCAACTAGCGCCGGGAAAAATCAGTATTACAAATTATATGGATATTCATTTTGAATACTGATTTGTTAATTAAGAACCCCTTGACTACTCGTGCCAGCCATCGTGAATCGTGACGTCAAAAACGAAAAAATTACGATAAACGTTGTTACCGAAGATCCTATGTTTAAAGTGGTTGCCTCTTCGGTACATCGGTACCATGGATTCTTTTTCATGGTGTCCGTGATGTCAGTTGTATATAAAATAACATATAAAAAGAATGAAAGGCGATGCATAAACTGAGTACTGAAATATATGCGTCACATTATAATGTTATTTAATTGATTTATTTTGAATACTTAAAAAATTATCGTTTAAATAATTTTTTGCTAGTGACTTATTTATTGTCTTATGGTTATGTCAATGCAGCGATTTACATGAATTTATATTAATTGTTTTCGAGCGTAATCTATTACCGGCTAAATCAGCTGACCAGAGCTTTCTTCTTATTATTATTATTTGATTTACCAATAGATTTTTAATGCTTGAAATTGTAAATACCCATATAAGTACCAGGTTGACATGCTTTGTGGTTTCACCCTTCATTATCAGCTGAGAATCATTCGTAAATTTTGATCTCTCGTGATATTATGAGGTCTTCCGTAATAATTCGTACATGATGACAACACGACAGAGGGTCTTTAAGATAATTGAATCAATTGAATCAGTCATTGAATAATATTATTATTCGTAAACGTTTCTACTTTTTTATACAATTATAATTTCAAAAGTACCCAGTGGTTGGTTACTCCGTAAATTCCAAGTGGTTTTAGATAAAATTATGAAAACAAGATAATTTGTATACTTGCGACGATAAATGTATAAAATTGGCTGCACAACTTTCACTCCGTGTTGAAGTATACGTCGACGACATGTCCCCGAGGCTTCTGTACAGCCATTGCAATAACGATCTTCTCTGGTGCTGATAAATACAAATTCGATAAGCGTTACTATCGGCCTTTCGTGTATCAGTAGAATAGATATCTACATATCTACAAGCTTGTTGGGCTGAGACGCAGGTGAGCGAACAACCGAACGATAAGGAAACCAATTTCGAACGCTTATAGTTATACTTACAGCCGCGATCATATTTTATATATATACATTATTAATTCATCGTTAGCTCTAATACACGTGTCGAAACACCTGCTGCGATCCGACAAACAAGTGGACTTTACCCTGTTTTTGTATTCGCGATATATCTTATTCCTTCTCTTTGAAACGTATAGCTGTTATCTGATAACTAATTTTTTTAAATCGCCATAAATGTTGAACTTCTGAAGCATTTGTCGTAAATTATTGTCAATGGTAAATCTTGACAGATATTTAAAAACTTTTTATTTGATTTAAAAAAAAATTGTATTCTTTGAGTAAAAAAATAACTTCGTAAAATGAAAATAAAAGTTGTCGTACAATTTTTATTATAATATAAATATAATTATGTGACAAGTCGTTACCTTGAAATTGTCCGTTTGGCTATAAATATGGTCAAAAGATTATTTTTCAATTTTTAGCGTAACCTTAAAGATTTCTTTCTTTGTTAATTAAAAAAAAAAGTTCAGTACATCCGTATTGTTGTCGTGAGAAAGAGCAAAATTGTTACGTACGCGAGGGGTTGAAAAATACGAAAATAATCGATCACTGTAAAGTAAAATGAAGTAATAAATTAGAATTCCAGGGTAAAACGTTTTAGTAGAATTTAAGCTAAAAAAACATTTATTCACCGTAAAACAAGTTGTTGCATTCGATCTGTATCGATTGAAAATGAAAAACGAGAATAGTATTATCGTGATGATAAATTCTAATAATCCTTTCCGACAAATCGCATCTTCCAGAGCTGATTCAAGGTCGGCATAAAGACTTTTCGATGTTGTTGATAAGTTTTGTTCTAGATTATTACCAAGAAAATGCTGATACGAGTAACCCACCGATGAGTTTCCTCAAGTTTTGTTGTATCACAACATACCTCGCTGGTGTTATGATATTTACAATTAGTGTGAAAACTGTCTGGAAAATGACCCGGAAGAGGCGTAATGTTGACGGCCAACGAAACGACACACGAGATTCTAGACAGTCCTCCAGCAACGCGAGTAAAATGATATTACAATTCCCCAGTGAATTGCAATTGTCGTTTTTACACACTTGCTTCGACCTCATTCGATATCGCAGTATATTAACGCATACTAAACTGGTTACAGGCAGTCGCTTACGATGTAGCTCCGTCGTGCGCAGCAACGTAACTTCCTGATCGTCATCCAGGCACCAGACACGCGTACCGAGTCAGCATGATCTTAGCAAACGTATATATTCATTGCACGAGCGTGCGTAACATTTGCTCGTGTGCGAAAGTTTTTTTAACGCAGAGCATTGGACGCAAACGTTGTACAGTTGGGCTCGTTGTCTGTATACGCCAGTCGCCCGGAGAGCAGCTACGATCATTTCGCAAACGTTAACTCGTGTGCACGGTTGATGCTCCGAGACGCGAGTCGACAGTGAGAGTGGGACTCGAAGCTATAGCGCTTCATTCAAGTCCAGTGCCTCTCGTCGTTCGGCCGACGAATTATCGTCTTTGGATTTAAGGTGACGAGGGAGGGATACCCACCAGTTTAACCGTGAAACGACGCAGATGTCTCTTCGAGTCGATAAGAATGATTTTCTTCCATTGTTTCGGACACGACTCGGACGTGATTTTTTGACTCTGGCGGTTACCGAAAAAAAAAGACAAATCGTTTTTTTCTCGTAATTCCGTTGATATCTCGGATCAGAGGGAATTTATCGTCTTGAAAAGAATGTGTACGTAGTGTTTTGAGCTCATCTTTGGAGTTACGGTTAGTGGAAGTGACGTTCTCCACGTGTTTGTGTACCGCGTGGGACGAAAACCTGCCGTTTTTCTAATTGGCAGTATATAGCGAGCGATCGGAATCACGGTATTTACATTCTTCCGTAGCTTGTGGCCAATTTGGATATTGGTTGACCTTTTTTTGTTGATCGTTCGAAAAGATCGTGAGTCATGACGTTTGAGGGAGTTTTGGATGATTAATCGCTTTGGAAACAAAGATTTATATCTCACTATTCACTACCCTTTAACGAACAAAGATATCTTTAATCAATCCAATTGAAAAAGTATGATTTGTTCTGATTTTTTAAATGAAATTCATATTTAAAAAACTATTACGTAACCTTGGTGCTGCACTGAATCAGCCAATCGATGTGTTATCATGTTCAGATAATTTCCAACGTATCAAAGCGTTCTCAGAATTAATTAAAAAAAGAAAGAAAGAACCATTTCGATAATCGAAAGCAGAGAGCTATATCTTAGTTAACAATTTATCAAGTAACAGAAGCCACCATTTTGGCACTGTATATTTTTACAATAGACACTTTGTATGTTCATTTGGTTTTCGGATAATTTAACAAATACACACAACGTTCTCAGAATTAAAAAAAAAACAATCCGTGTAAGATTGAAATTTGCACATTGCTTCCTCGTGATTTTCGCCAATCCACAGATTCTCCTCTACGGGAAATGGTTACCTCGATTCTGGTTTCCTCATAGAGAAAGTGGTATTAAAATTTTCAATAAAATTGGAAATTTGGCAAAATAACAAATTTTATAAAGTTTAAACCCCTTAATCGATTCACACCAAATTGAAGATCAAGTATCTTTGCACCCTAGCCGATTTGTATGCCAAGTTTCAGTTTGATAGCTACAAATTTACGAAAGATAGAGATCGTACATCCTTTTTTCGAAAAATTCAAACAATCATAAAATGTGACACCCGTTAGCGATTTGGCTGAAAATTGCAGGAAAATGATGGGAGTTGCAACCCAATCTGTGTGCAATGTTTCAGAACGATCGAGTAACCCGTTCTCGAGTTATATCCATTGCAATTTTGCAAGCTCATCGCACACATACACACACACACACACACACACACACACACACACACACACACACACACACACACACACACACATGCACGGACATTTTTTCCAAACATTATTTCTCGTCGTTTTGGGACTTTTTAAGTACTCTGACAAAAAAATCTCGAGAACATTTTTTTTTCACGAAAACAGCTTTCTCTATGAGGAAGCAAAAAAAAGAAAATTTTCGATAACCGAAAGAACATTGCTGTATTGTGATTAGTAATTCATTTAATAACGTAAAATACTATTTTTGACATAACACATTCTTGCAATAGACACCTCCGGTGTCCATTTGAGTTTCACATCATTTTCAAAATACACTGAAAATAACAAAGTGCTGCTGAAAATAATTAAAAAAAAAAGAACAACTTTTAGAATCGAAAACACATTTGGATATTTAAATTATTTATTAATTCGGTATCAAAATATATTGATACCGTATACGTTTACAGTAAATATCTGATATCTTCTTGGATCATTGTACAGTGCAGAGACAAAAATAAAATAATTAATTCTATTTTAATTCCTTCAACTGTACATTTTGAGCACACTGCATTTGATTAACAACGTTATTTCGTAACTAACTGATTTAGTGGCGTTCACTTGCCGGATTTATCGTTGACTCAATAATTTATTCATCGATGACTTCACAGTAGCATCACAATCCGGCAAACGAATGCAAATTATTGCATTGTATATATTTTTTATTAGACACCAGAGTAACAACGCCTCGATACCTTGATTCCGAAGCTCATTGAGTAAACCGAGTAGCAAATAGGAAGGAACGATGACTATGGATTGGTCAAAACTTACCGGTGCTAATATCAGTTCAATTTACCCGGAAGAAGCTCTTCGTCGAGTGTCCCTTCAGATTATCGGTGTGTCCCGAATACTCCGTAAATCTTCGACTCGGTTTTCGATTAAACGGTGAGTGTTTCGAATTTGAGATTTCACTAAAGGATTCATCCTTCGTTTGACTCTGATTTTAACATATATTAATAATTCATACGTTCTCTCATGTTTTAACGCGTATAACGACGACGATGATTATCAAGGTGCGTTCAAGCAAAGTTTTATCTCTGCGTGTCATCCGATATTTTATCTCGCTGCGTATATAATACGAAAGCATGCATTACGAGAACTAAGCGTATACGAGGAGCCATTTTATCTCTGAATTTTTCGAGCTGATAAATATTTAAGTCATAGTAGAGTCGAGTGGCAAGAGGTGAGACTGGCGAGATTATCTCTACGAGGCGCTGTGTTCTTTTATTTACAATACAGGATACATTGTAAGTGCAATGTGTTAGGTTGCATACATTATTAGTAGAGGTAGACAAGACCAGGTCGGATGTCTTAGGTTGCGAGATTCGCTCATGGTGGGTCTCTGTTCCTTTTTCCCTTCTTCTTATATATTTAAAAAAGAAACTGGATTATTGTAGAGACGTTACAAACGTTTATACCAGTCGAGCTGTCGATAAAGCTCATTGCTATAGTGAAAAAATATTCATTCGCTCACATTCCTCATTGCGAATGTTACTCTGCAGTGTACTTTCGATAAAATTGCAGAACAGACCAGCTCGAACTGTCGTCTGTCTCGTCACTTTAAATGCGTTGGTAATTCTCGATGATCAGTTGCACTTTGCGTATCGTCTTAGCAACGTGTCAATTCGTTTTTCTACGTAACCGCAGAATCATATGGTTTCCAGTTGCTCGTGATGGAGTTGAGGTACGTCGCGTATAGAGTCGAATATGAATTAAATGATTGTTTTTAAAAAATTTTGTTAATCATTATTTTTTTTTTTTAATAAAAAATGCAAATTGAATTTGGTCGAATTTCATTGTTTTAAAATCAAATTTGTTTGGAATTTTACAAATTATATTTGCCATTGATATGTCTTACTTTGACAAAACCATAGCGACATGCTACCCATAGCTACCCATAGCATGTCACTATATATACGTTTCTCAAAAAATTTTTGTCAATTTGACAACAAAGATCTTACAATTCTAAATCTTACAATCAATCGACTTTGAGATGTAATTTTAATCAAATAATTTACAAAATTAAAATCTCGAAAGATGCTAATCGTAGCTAAAATTTCTTTACAACTTTTTTTCTTACAAATTAATCCAAATATCATACGATATTAAATATTTACAAAGTTCTCTTTTGCCTTGAGTCGAAAAATACCTTTGCAGAATTTTTTTCATAGCATCACACACTCCGTGATGTAAATACTCTAAACAATGAATTAAAAAAAATCGAATATGGAACGAAAAAAAATATTTAATATTTAAAAATAAAGAAAAATGTTGAAAAAATTTCAACGAAAACATTTGTTTTCTGTACAGTTTATAATAATCTGATTTATTACCTTGAAAATGAGCGCTCGACAAGCTCTGTTGCTTAATTAAGTTCTGAGATATTATGTAAATATCACATTTTGTGAAAAAAATTCAGAAATCCAAATACGAATGACTTTTTCAAAAAACGATTATACACGATTACTAGATACACCTTGTATCTAGTAAACAGCAATATATCTTCATATTTTATATTAATATAAAAGGGCTTTGATTTGAATGTTAATCATTTCAATTATTAATACTTAATTTGTATTAATTTATAAAAATTCATATTTTTAATATGATTTACAAAATTCGATTTGCAGTTTATTGAAATTTTATTCGACAGTATTTCCCTGAAAGCTTTGTCTTCCGAGTATTCATTTCAGTGCAGATATAGAGATCGATAAGCCACGAGTATACAGCCTCGAAAGAAGGAAAAAAAAAAGCTGAAAAATGCATATAGGTAGAAAAAGGGGAAGAACAAGTACGATGGAAACACAGTGGATGCACGTCAGGGTCCGGACGGGCACCGGTATAACCCGAACCTCAATTACTCGAATGAAATTGGTATCGATCGAAGGAATACGATGTGGCTTGGAAAAGGAAAAGCCGAATAAGTAAAACCTCAGAGTAGCGTACATGCTTCGAGCACAACGGTTGTTGTATATCTTTCCACGTGCCGACAGGATAGTTTACTCATAACTGGCTGAAATTTAAGAAAATTGCACTAATAGCCCTCGCTTATTAAAATCTGGTAAATAAAATTACCAATTCATAGCAAACATAATAAATACTCATTTCAGTTGCACTTTTCATGTACCCATACATGATACACTTTAATAATGATACCACGAAGACAAAACTTGTGTTCGTATAACACAAAAAATTGACCTGCATTTGATGATTTTTCGAAAATCATGATAAACTCTTGTATCACAAGATATTTTACCATCACAGAATGTGATAAAAGGTACAAGAATTTATGATTTTAGATCAATTATTCATTGCAATACACCCGGAATTAGTATAGATTTACTTTGGTGTTGAAATCAGCGAAGTTACGTTATCGGGTATAGAAGATCCAGGGAAAATGAGAGAGACATAAAAGAACAAAGTTCAACTTTATTTCTAATTAACGGAAAAATTGTGTGATAAATAACATTTTAATTTTGATTGTTCATCAGAGTATCCCCTCATCAACTGCATGTTATTTAAATACATTCAAGTAGATAAAATTTATGCAAACTCCGTTTATTTGTGATCTTGTTTCCTTATTATGCCAAAGTAAAAAAACCCCAGTTTTCATCCCAATCGATGCAAAATAAAAGTACTCTCGCGATAAAAAACGAATAAATAGATTCAAGTTACTGGATGTTTATTGTTTAACTACCTTTAGCGATGTCAATCACCAATTCTTATTTTATTTTCAAAGTAGATAATAAAAACATATATATATAATCGATTGTTATTGTTAAATAAAATGTTGTTTCATCCAAATTTACACATAATAATAAATTGTGATGTTAATGTAGAAATAAATATCAAAGAAATTAAACTATAAAGTACAGGAAACAATTTATTTAAACATTTTATTGAGATTTTACTTGAAATACACTAAAACAATCATAAAGTAAATTCATAATTATTTTTTTTAATACGTTCATTGGACTGACTCGTCCTTCGAATTCCCATTATTTTCATCTCGCCTGGCCCGGATTGCGTTCGTTGAGTTACATACGAAGCGTTTTAAGGTTTCTCTCGGCAAGCACGAATAAGGTTTTGATATTAAGGTCAATCTCTTAAGGTTTGGTTTCGCGCTCACGAGATATACGTCGCGTATAGCCACATTGAATTGTCATGCGAAGTAGTACGAGTTGAGCTCTCTGGCCACGACCCATCCTTGTAGCCCTTGTTCCTCGCTCTTGTTATCCCTCAGTCACCGTCGATATAGCATCACCTCGACCTGGCTGTTCGCCCTACTCCACTTGCCGCCTCAATGTTAAGGTTTTTCTCTTTCAATTTCATTCATTCGACATATTCGTTTACCCTCAGCGAGCGATTAGTCGCCACGGCTGCATTAGAAACAACGCGCGATCGAAATCCTGTCGTTCCTATCTATATTTAGAATGAGAAAGAATCCTGAGCGCGCGAGAGTTTCGTTAAATTAGAGAGCGAAAAAATACAAAACAAACTAAAAAAGAAAAGAAACGCGCATTGTCAGCAATGGCAATGTGGTTAGAAAAGAGAGTATAGAGTGTTAGCGAGCTTGCGTGCGAAACGACACTTCAATTATAATAAAAATAAGTACGCGAGAAAATCACGCCACACTTGTGTTGAGAGAGAGAGAGAGAGAGAGAGCGAGATATAGCCTTATTATGCTCCAGGCTCATACGAGCCTGTAGACATCCGAATGTGGAACATGATACAAGAAGAACTTATTCTTGCATGGATGAGTAACAACAAACATACTATTCCCCGCGTAGTTAGATGATGACTTAGACCCGATATAATACAAAAAAACAACCAAAGAGGTCTAAGCCAAGCGCATACGCATTACCGCCCGCAATAAATAAGAAGCATACCGAAAAACTACTTTAAAACTACTGAGCTGCTACCCATAATGTGTTAAAAACTACACGACGTAAGAGACCCTTGCTGAGTTTAACCGCTCTAGGAGGAAGTATATTCCAAAGGTAAGCGCTTTAAGCCGTTTTAAACGACTTAATGCGCAGGAACTCACCTCGATCACGCAGATTCATCCCGAAAATCTTCTCATTTCTAACTAGTTCATTTCGCAAATAGGAAGTCCTCCCTTTTTTAAGAGCATTATAAACTAAGTTAAGAATAAAAGACTCCTGCCTCTGTCGAACCTTCGATCAACCTAATTTATCGTAGAATGGGGCAATATGAATCATCCTGAGCATATTAAATATAAACAGCACACAAGAATTGAGTACTACTTGAATGACTTTTGCATCGTCATCCGAAATGCCATTTAATACTGCACAGCAATAATCGATGACTGGAACCACCAGAGAGAGAGATAGAGAGAGAGACAGAGATAGAGATAGATAGAGAGAGAGAGAGAGAGAGAGAGAGAGAGAGAGAGAGAGAGAGAGAGAGAGAGAGAGAGAGAGAGAGAGACAGAGATAGAGATAGATAGAGAGAGAGAGAGAGAGAGAGAGAGAGAGAGAGAGAGAGAGAGAGAGAGAGAGAGAGAGAGAGAGAGAGAGAGAGAGAGAGAGAGAGAGAGAGGGAGAGAGAGAGAGAGAGAGAGAGAGTCATGATAAAAATGGTCTACAGTTGTACGCCGTAGAACAGAACAAATGGAATTCACGTTTGTTTTTAATTAAAGCCACACCGTTATCACCGTATCGCCGCTTGGCTACTTATAATTTCTATAGCAGCATTCTGTTAATTTTCTTTGTTCCCACTGGCAATACTGCCCCAGTAACTATAACGCTTTCAATGGAATAGTTTTTCCAGTTTTGAATTAACGGATCCGACCTCGAGAAAATAAGCTCAACAAAAACGTTTTTCATAAATTCCACGCGCGTCCCTAACAACTCATTTCCGCGTTGGCATGCGGGTTAATCTGCAGTGCGAATACTCTCACGACATGTTTTATATTCCTGGTTCAGAGACATTTTTATTAAGTACAGATAACTCAAGGACTTCCACCAAATGTAGTTATCAGGTTATACTGTAATAGATACACGAATATCCCATGTTTAAAAAAGTATTTTTAAAAATTACTTTATACATTGAAATTCATTAATATTTTTTGGTGAATTTTTGTGTTTTATTTAATTCTACGAGAGCACTGGTCCGGTAGAAAGAATCATACAGAGGAAATAATTCAACTAAAATTAATTGAGAGCAAAGATCACACGAAGTTAATGTAAAAAAACAATTATCCTTGTATAGGCCGTTAGAAAAACACGCTTTAAAGATTATAAATTACTCTTTCGTATTTAAAAACACGGTGGGAAAAGAATAATTCTCATGAATACTGCACGGAGAAAAATTGCTTCGTTGCTACAACCAGCTGCGTGATTAAATACTCTCCAAGCGATTAATTTAGTTGGGCGGTTAACAAATTTGTGGGCTGCCATCTAATTAATTAATTGGGTCTACAAATTAATTGATTGACAAGAAATTTGTTGGGTCTATCGAATGAATTGCCTGGAGCGTAATTAATCATACATTTGGATACAACAATTAATAATTTCTTTCTGTTCGTACGTTGGATGATATCTTACCAGTACTGCCTCAAAGTTTATAAAAAATTTTGTTAAAATGCTGTTTACAGGACTTTTATTTGTTAATTATTTAAGTGCTTATCGAATTATTCATCTCTTAAGACGAATGAAAGAGTTTTTTGTAAAACTTAAGACATTTACGATGATATTTTCCTTATTTACATCTAAATTTTCCATCTTGAAGTCACACAAACCGCAAAATTAATATTTTTAATAAATCCATTGTACGTGATTATTCATTAGGCTTCTTCGAACTTTTCACTTGAATAATGTACGATAATTTCGTTTTAAAACATTGCTTTTTGTACTCCATCCTCGCTCATTGACAATACCGTAATCAACCAATTTATATTATACGCTGAGAAATTATCAGGATGAGCTGGTTGATACCTGTTTTAATCGAGATAAAAATAGTTTGGCATACTTCTAGGCCAAAAGTATAAAGGATTTAAGGATATCCTTACGTGAAATGAGCGAAAGGAATGGAAGAGGTACGAGAGGAAGCTCCGATAAATGTGTTACTCAATGTAGAAAAGAGAAACATGCGCTTGAGCGCTAAAGAACCAAAAATATTTCCTTTAGTTTATTAACCTCAAAAATTGGGCCGTCAAGCGTCATCAGGTTTGGGCATAATCTGTTATAAAGTATCCTTTTCGTTCTGTTAACTTGTTCTTTGGAAAGAATAGAAAATGGTGGATAAAATCGCTATATTCTATCGTTGTCAACCGCTTTCAGAACATTTTAACGTGAAATTACGTAAATTTCAACCCACATTGCTAAAAAAAAAACTATCCCGTAAAATGTCTTTTTTATTTGCTAAAAAAAATGCAGCGTCCTTTTTTTACCGATTAGCGAATTTCCAACGTAATCAAACAGATATTCGTTTTGGTGTGGGTATTCTTAAGAATCTACATTTAGCGCCTGTCCATATCGTTTGTAAATCATAGAACACATACTTTGGATTCATACTTCACTTAATATTGTTCCGATCAGTGATTTATTTGTATCTCACGAGTCACGTATACTACATCTAAAGTTTCTATGATTTTTCCGTCTCTATTGTCTTTGTTAACAAAGTGATTTTTAACCGAACGGATGAAAATTGAATATAACATTTTAAATGCTAAGTAAAGTTTTCGTAGCTATAAAAGCATCGGGGCAAAAGAGTTGAAAGCATTTAATAGCTGGATCCGGTTAAAAGAAGTTTAAAAAACATTAATATTGAGAGTCGGCGATGCATCGGTTCTGAGCTTTCGTTCACGCGGTTGAAATTCCATCGGATGGGCGTTGAGTATGGAAGGTTCGTTGCTCCGTGATAGTCTCTCGTTGTGGCGAGATTTTCGTTGTGGTAAACGCGTACGAACAGCCACGTGGCCACGCTCGCTATTTAACTCGGGTCTCTGCTTCGCTTCTATTACTGGCCTAGCGTTTCTTTTGAGCTTTCGTGCATTCTAGTTCACTCTCCTACCATCTTTCGTTTAAACGCTCCACACTCTTAGATCGCGTTCGCGATAAAGTTATATTGGTATTGAACGATAATCGAGGCGTGGATTTCGTTCGTAACGCTAAACCTGATTGCAGAGCAGGTTGCAACCACAGATGCAACCCAGTTCAGTGAATCTCGGGACACTCGTTCCGACAATAATATCAAATACTATCGAGGAAGCCAATTTGACGTGACGCAAGATCCCGCGCGGTGCGCTCTGCTGTCGGACGTGGCTTCTTCGGGTCACGTTATCCGTCAGATTAATTCTATGTTCTTATTTTCTCATCCCCTTTATGTGTACGTACCAACTGTATTTTTAATACCAGACGACGCCAGATACGCTCTAAAAACCATCGGAAACGAATCACGTGTCTTACTCTTGCTGTAAGAGTAAGAAACATCTCTACCGATTTTCAACTCTGCCATAATAATCTACGGCACGGCTGATGGTAAACACGTGGAGAGTTATATCGTGATTGGGTTACAATCTGGTAATGTTTTAATATCGTTAAGTTGTCATGTGGTAGAAATATTTTCCGAAATTGAGAGGCATCACCGATTCAAGTAAAACAAAATCGTGTGAAAAATGTCTCTTCATCGATTGTTCGGAATGATGTTCCGATGATGTCAAAAAATAACGAGATCTGAATATAACAATTTGGAGGAGTTCCATTTTTATCAACATTATTTTTCATTAAAAAAAAAATAAATAGAACTGTTACAATAAATAGAATTCATCGCCAGAATATAAATGAAATAAAACGTAACTCCAATATGAATATCATATATCTCTTCACGTAACGAAATAGGGTTGTCGATATAACATCAAGACAATAGTAATCTTTTTGTAGTAATTCTTAAATGAATCGTGGTCGTTATAATTGCAACTTATATGTGAAATAACATTCGCTGTTGTAATATATAACGTTGATGATGTAGTAAAATATTTATATTAAAACTTACAAATTAATGCGGTTCTTGCGAATAAGTTCGAAGTGAATAAAAAAATATAACTAGCACAGGCTGAGGAGTTGGAATAACTCGTTAACTTGTTTTATAACGGTAACCAGTAGCGTATATTGCTATTGTAGGATAGTACATTGAACCATATATATCACACAAGAAATATCTACTATACTCAGTAGTAAAATGTATCTATTGGACAAAATCAAATTTGCCTTTGAGTGTAGTAAATATGCGTTTCTGATGCTAGTGATCGAAGGCATTGCGAAGCACGGAGCGGTCTCTCTCTCTCTCTCTCTCTCTGTGCCTCTCGTGTGTGTTGAATTAAATTATTGATCAAATTAAATGTAATATCGATATTACATTTCATTCAAATTAAATAAGATTACATCTCATACAACTATTATGACATTTAGATGCATTCGATTCATCGGTAGTCGAATTGCGCAGTTGTTAGCGTCAGCGTGTTAGGTAGTTAGCTAGGTAGGTAGGTCATAGGTTAAATCACGGTATAGGCATGACATTTTTTCGATAAAAACCGCTACTCAACGATTGCCGATGACAAAATATATCCAAAAAACTAATTCCCGAGTCGGAAAAATATATTTTGGTTTACTTTTAATGCCACCAATATATTTTATCGTCATTTTATGATACCGCATGCACGACAAACATCCATTCTCGTATTAATGTGTGTAGCGAATGAATTATGGTAAAAATTACCAGTGAAGGATAGTAGCGATAACGAAGCTTCGAACGTTATACGTAGTAATGGTTTAGTGTTTACATAATTTTTCACGCATGTTATAGTTACGATAGTCATTTTACTACAATTACTTAGTATTCTTCACCACAGACACTCACTGCCCATACATCTTCCATTGATTGGTAGTCAAAGTTACTACAATTGTTGTTCCCGATACAATTTTTTTCTTTCCGTATTAAAGTATTTATTATCTGGTGAAAATTGTGATATTTAAACGGTAGAAGTAATTAATATAAATATTTATAAAATAGTTTACGTCGATTGAAATTTCGAGAAATATTTTAAGATCGGCGAGCGAGGGACTTGAATTAAATTACGAATTTTACTGCACTGTGTATCATGTGTATCTGGTTTACGATCTGTAATCGCAGCAGCAACACGCAAACGTTTAAGACGATCACGTTGTAACTGTAAATTATAAATGTGATTATTTTCATGGACGAATCCGTGTGTAGAGTATCGAAGTCTCAATACCACAGAACGATAGGAGGAAACAAAGAAAAAATTGCTATTCCTGGGGACACGATAATACGGAGACTCAGAGTTAGTGAGAGTTGTGCGTGATCAACGATCATATGCATCTCCTTTAGCACACATATTCAGCCTATGATCCTTGCATAAATAAATTCATGAATTCATAAGTAGACGACAATATACAGTGGATGTAAAGTACTATGAGAATGCATATCGAGACGCGGCGTAAACATTTCTTGTTGCAAATTACTTCAACGTTTCTCGAGACCCCGGTGAACCTTATCTTCATCGTTTCGTTTATGTACACGCGAGATTTATACACGCAACAGTGCGTACGAAGTCTTTGTTTTTAACGAGTCTCGCATAATGTTCCTAATTTACATTTAGATTTATTTATTTTTAATCAAATTAGATAATTTTTTCCGTTTTTTATTACGTTTTTATAAGAAAACATTGTTTATTATTATTTTTTATTTCAATAACAAAGTGCTTTTAACGTTAATAATTAAATAGATGATAGATTTCGATAAGAAACAATTAATAAAACAATTAATCTAATTCGTTTTTGATAGAATTACGAAAGAAACAAAACCTGCAAAGTAAAACCTTGCCTATCGCTTCCTCATTATTTTCAATTTTTTGCAAAGTTTCCTCAATGAGGAAATCAATTTATGTATATCAATTTTTCGTAAAATTTGACAATTTCGTAAATTTCGAACGGTTCGATCGATTCTTGAAATATTCAATACCAAACATCGTCTATGTTGATCTATTTGTGACGAAATATTCAGCCCGGTAGCTCAACAAACGTAGGAATTAGCGTGCGAACAGATAGTTTTAACAAAATCTTTAAATACGTAAAACCTTAACGAATGCAATTTCATATTAGTTGAAGCAGACAGTGAGGATCCTTTTATCTGCCTGATAAATTTCAACTTGATACATCAAGGCATTCTGAAGTTGGAGAGAAATTTAACCCTTTATAAGTCACAAGAATATCTCCACTCCTCAACTCGAACGTGTTATCACGATTCTTCTCTTCAAAGTCCCATTCCGGGAGGGTTTCGAGCGATGTGATATATAAACGGTTAAAAGTTTCTGATTTCAAATACACGCACATACACACATTCATACATTTACAAAAATGTTATGTTTCAATAATTCAGAATGTTTCAACGTTCTGAATACGATGACGTGGAAGTCTTGAAAACAATATTTTCTCATGACAGCAAAGTTTTCTCTATAAAAAAGGAAAATACTACATTTTTACGCGGTTTTATTTAGTTTCGAATGTCGTGTGGATCAAATTTAAGAATTCAATTTTCACCCACTTTCTAAAATTCGATTTTATTTCAACTTTGCAGAAATGTGTATCTCCGGTAACAACACTTTCTATAAAAATTTGGAAGTGATCAGATTTCACGGTCGAGGGGAGTGGGGGTGTAAAAATCTAACGACTAAAAAGGATATAATAACATTTTTTTTAAACTGTTAAGTTACACGGTTTTATAGATGATACACAAATGAAAGATGAATTTTATACCATCGCATGCTCTTAAATATGCTTAATTAAAAATGAAACCGTGGGGTTTCACATAAAAAAAATTCAAAAGTGTGCTGGTGATCGTTAAATAATTGAATGAGGCGCCCCACGGTTTTATTTTTAGTTAAGCATATTTAAGAATATGTGATGGTATCAAATTCATCTTTTACTTATGTATCATCTATAAAACCGTGTAAATTAAGATAAAAAAATTTTTTTTTTTGGTTTAACAACGTTGATGGTTCCGATGTCAATAAAATGAAAAGTACATATTGAGTAAAGAAATGGGTTAGAAGAAATAAATACTGTTCTCGATACAGTGTAGTCGGTCCCTATATTTTTGGTTTAATAACACTGGTTCCAGTGTCAATAAAGTGAAAAATACATGTTGGGTAAAGAAATGGGTTGGAAGAAATAAATACTGTTCTCGATACAATATAGTGGTTTCCTACGGTTCGACTCTTCCGACCTCAGACTTTTTCCCCGTAGATGATTCCATCGATCTCAGCTGTTGTACCGGTGAAACTTACCGGTTGGTTTCGAACTCGAGTTAGCTCGTCGAGTGTACAACACTAGTGGTAACAGTGGTAATGGACGATTCATAAATTGAAGCTCAGTCCCCGGGAATTTCGAAGTCCCGGCGTTATCGAATAATAAACGTCGAGCGTCGCGTCGTCTTCTGCACAGTCTACGATCTGTTCTCGATTCCATTCCCACGAAAACAATATATATATGTTATCAGGATGCACGAATGTCGGTTACGCACGACTGTCCGAATGCACCAACATTTATTTCGCTCGGTACAACTCTGTCAAATTTATTGACAGCTCTCACCAGTCTTTCACACATAATTCATCAGCATTACAGAATCTTTAAAAAATAGTTAAGTAAGACATTACATTTTATTCTAATATCAGAGAAGCAGGGATATATTACTCAAATGAAAAGCGCCTATTCTTGTAGGAAGTTTTAAATCGATAGTTAAAAATTTACGAAATTTATAAGGCGTCCTTTTTCGGAAAATTCAATTAATCATAAAATGAGCCACCCGTTAGCGATTTGAGTGAAAAGTACAGCAAAATGATGGGGGTTGCCACCCTATCCGTGTTCAATGTTTCAAGATGATCGAGTAACCTGTTCTCGAGATATATACATTGCAATTTTTCAAGCTCATCACACACGCACACACGCGCGCGCGCTTTGACGTTCTTTCTAAATATGAATTCTTTCGACGCTTTGGAACTTTTTAAGTGCTTTGACATAAAAACTCGAGAAAAATGTTTTTCACGAAAACCAAAGTTCCTCTCCGAAGCTAAAATCCGTAAAAAAGTTATTTTTCAAATATTGTAAACTAACGATCTACGCGTTATTTTGATGCTCAAACAATTACGATTAAAAGTGATACAGTTGCAATCCGATAAAAAAATTAACAGCCACTTCATAAAACTATTTTTACTGGCCAACATTTAGAAAAGAAATTTTTTCATACTCGAAATCGAACTATATTTAGCTCGCTGTTTACATATTCGCTTGAAAACTTTTAATTTTTCATCAAAACGTGTTCAGTCGAAAATATTACATAAAAGAATGCTTTTTTCTATTACGAATCATCTCGAGGTACAATACGTACTTCGGTACACTGAAAGAAAAATTAAGCAAAAGCAACTAAATCCTCGATAGTTAATTGATCTACTTAGGTCAAGAAAATCCTTTTTCGTTCAATTGAATATTTAATGAAAAAGAATGTTTAGTTCGATTGATTAAATCAATAAAAAATTTAGTTTACCACCTTTAACCCCAGTTTTAGTTGACTTTACTTACCTTATTCTCTCAGTTATGTACAATTTTGTATGAAGAAACTGTGAATGTTTTCTTGTTATAAAAAAAAACTTAACAGAGCCGAGGTTATCAATCGGGACACTGCTCTAAAGATTATATTTTCTTAGTTTACGTAATAATAACTAGAAACAAGACATGCCGGAAAGTGCGTGTATCTCTATTTTTATAATGAGTCGTTGCCGTCCACTAACGTCTACCAAAGAAGTACACTGAGAAAACGTATGATAAATTCATCTGTACAGTATATTTCTCTGTGAGAGAACGTCTAAGTATCATAGTTGGCGATAAATGATATATAATTATCGAACGCGCTATGATTGTAATTGTCACTATACTCAGAAAAATCATGGTAGTTCCGACAACTTGATGTAACGGTGACACTCAATGACAGCTATTAATTGTTATTTCATGGGAATATTTTTATAATGAGGCTAAATATAGTTATCGCAACTATAAAAATAATCGCATGGATTAAAAAAATATAATTTATCACTTTTAATAATTGCGAGTACTATTTTTATCTCTCATTACATTTTTCGTATATTCACGAGATATATAAAATAATTCCATAAGGGTTCTGTTCTGTATATTAAATTTAATATACTCACTTTCCTACTTAGTAATTTTTTTCTGACTGTACAAGGATACAAGGATCTTCTTCATTAACTTCAGTTTTTATCGCAATCGAAAACTTTTTCTTTTACCCATGTAACGACTCTTTTCACCAACGAATAGAGTTTTGAAAAAGTTGTTTCACCGGTTAAACGAAAAGTTTACGATCGCTGAATCTGCTTATACGCGGACGTCATAGAGTAGGTAAAGCCGTGGGATGATAACGAGGTTGGGCACCGCGGAGTGCATCAGGACGTGTCGTAAGGAACAGAGTGATGAGTTTGAAGGTAAACAAAAAGCACTAAAAGGAAGGCGCAGTGGGATACGATAAAAGAAGAAAGAAACAAACCGATGTACGGTTCGCGATAGTATAAATTAAAAAAAAAAAATGTTTAATGTTCCAAATCGTACGACTGTTTACACTTCGTGATAAGAATGCCGTCGGCTTGTTCTCTATTTCATATTTGAATGGTACAGTTACAACACTTTCTGTGGAAGATAGTACGAGGAAGCATGTGATATGAAATTAAATAAAAATTCATTGACGCAATTTAATGATAAAAAAAAAAACGAAAGTAAATAAATAACTTTGCAAGGAATAAATTTTAAAAAGTTGATATAGCGAAAGATTTATGAGACTCGGACACGTCACAACGCTGCAACTGCAGCATATTTCATACGATAATGATAACAGCTTGTGATAAAAAGTGAAAAAAAATGTATTGACGCGATTGATTTAACGCGCAATTTAGTTCATAAAAATCTATTTGTTAATAATAAATTAGAAAACTTGACACAATGAGCAACACTTTTTTGTCACGATTAATGATATATCGCTGCAACTACAATCCTCGAGAAATTAGCGATAGAGATCGCAAGTTATTTATTATACGAGGAATCGAGGGAGATCACACCATGTCATTTGAACATAAAATCATTTATGCAATTTCATAAAAATAAAATTAATTGAAAATTAATTACAACAGCCGAGTTGAAGCTCTGACTCGAAAACGATGAAACACCGCAAACCCAGTATTTTCCACACGAGGTAGATACTAGCAGTGACAAAGTACATTTGAAATAAATAAAAAAACAATCATTGACGTAATTCAACTGCAAATTAAATAAATTTTTCTGATAATTTGAAGCAAGTAAAATAATGGGACGGTTATTCGAAAAACGAAAAAGAAAACTAAAATTATTACACTTTCCGAACGATAGATCCAAGACAGAATACGACACTTGAATAAAATGTGATAAATATTTTTCACGAATAACCCGATGCAGTTTAAAAAATCTCGTCATCTTTGCGCTTTTAATAATTCATCGTTTTAGTTGATCCGATTAGAACCTTCCAGGAGACAGCTAATCGAGAACGCACGTCGAGTGATGTAAAAAAAAAGTCGTCGTAGACAGACGGACAGACTTGAGTAAAGAGTGAGAAGAAAATACGAAGCAGAAGAGAGCAGCGAGAGAGCGATCAACGAAGTCGAGAAACGAGAGACAGAGAGAACAGAGTGGGAGTTACGACGAAGTGGTTATGGCTCGAGGTCGGCTATCGAGCGGCTCGCGAGGGTTGGGAGCACCGCGCCGTGGTGACTGCACAGAGGAGAGAAGAGGAGACCGGCGAGTTGAGAGCGCCAGTGTTGAACAGACACACGGCACGGGCGCGGCGTTCCCCGTTGTTGCTCACCGCGAGGTACACATCCGAGACATCTGATGCGTGAAAAACATACACAAAAACGTGCATTAAAAAAACAGTGATAAATGGCAAAGCTATGAACTCGTGAGACGATCAAAAGTGCTATGAACATTTTTCCGATTTGCAATTAAGAAAGAAAAAAAAAAAGAATAAACTAAACATTTCTGGCATGGAATAAAAATTAAAGAATATTGTACGGCGAAGGAAATATTTTGAAGTCGAGAGCCACCGAACCTTCCGGTCTCGACTGGCAGCTCGACCGAACACCGAATTCGGCGTAGCGGTAAAAAAAAAAAAAATCTCGAGAAGCGTGAGGTTGTGTTCGATGCTACGAGCCACGAGCGAGAAGGAACGCTCGAGGAAAACGCTCACCGCGAGTTAACATACACGCTCGACCGGCTTACTCGGACTCTCTTCGCGGTGCTTGCCCGTATGCGCCGTACTTACGGCGATCGTTCGTCGTCGGGCCCGTTTAAGTAGAAACGGTCCTCGGTTGCTGGACGTGACCGGCAAGTGTGATTGTCCGTACTGGTCACAGAAGTGTCGTTATTTATCGCGTATCGCGTGATTACTCTCGGTTCTATTCTTTCTAGGAAATTAGATCGAGAGAATTTCGTATTGGGATTGGGAGAAAAATTGTAGACAGTTATTCGATCGTTTAGTTACCGAGCACATAAACAAAATTTGAATTTAAGGTGAGAAAATTTAGTACGAAGTAGATAAAGGCATCGACGTGAAGTCTCCCTCGAAGAACCGACCGCTACCCTGGGACAACCGCAGCAGTGTTATGTATCATTCAAACAGAAAAAGCTTCGTCGTTGGATATACGCGAGCTAGGCAGCTGCCGGTAATTCGGTAAAGCAAAAAAAAACTTTTCCGACGCCTAGTGGACCTTCTCGACAATTGTATACGAAACACTGACGAATCTTGGCCGACGCGCGATACGATAATTATCGCACTGTTAATAATAGTTAGGGAACATTCGCGCTAGATCGAGCATATAACGAGTCGCTTCCGTTAATATAATTCGCGACGATGTTACTATTCGTGCCAATGAGGTAAACGACGAGATTCGCATCCGTTGCGAAATATACGAAAAATCTATCTTTATCGAACTTGACCTCTCGTACATAACGAACAAATAAATAAATAACTTAAGCACTTGTTTGGAAATTTAACTCAGCTACTTTACTTGAGAAAAAAACGTTTGATATAATTTTTTATGAGACGTCAGTGGACCCGTGAATAAAATTTAACGTGCAGCTTAACGACGCCGAGACAAGCGTCGATGGGTGGGCAGCGTCGGCTTGGAAACCGAATGATATACAAAGTGTACAGCAAGGGACCGTCAGACACGGTACCATCTCCGTGTCAACGACTGGCTCGCAGCGTCTGCACGACGATCGGCACATCGTTCAACGATTCTCCGTCTTGCCCGAGGCAAACATTTTTCATTCATCACTCCTGGAGATACACGAGGTTACCGTGATGCGCTCATACTCGAGTTTCATCATAAACTCAACCATCCCGCAGATGTTTTACGTATTATCGAGTTAACGAGAATGACGTAAATTTTGTACACTGCGGGGGCGAAGATCGAGCGATTGGGAACAACAGCAGCATTATAAACCGCAGACTGCGGACTCTTGGAATCGGATTGCTCGGATTATTACTTTCGCATTGCTCCGTGCGTACGCTGCGTCTATTTTAATTGACACTCTTTTCGTAATTGAAAATAACTTTTATTTTTTCTTACAAACAAGAGAGAACGTTATTGATAAAGCTAAGAAATCTTTGATACGTGGAATATATATTGTCGAAAAATAATTTCAAGACAGAGAAGATTGCTTGAACTTGAAAAATAAAAAGGGACGAAATTGAATGAGGGTGAAAGTTGACACTCGCAGGAACAGTGGATGTAGCTAAAACACTTCTGATGTGTAAATCACACGCTCTCCCTTCCTCTTAAGACTTTTTCCGGACGCCTACCACGAGAAAGTTCGTAACCGAGTTGGTTGTACATGTGAATAACGGTCAGGGAATCAGAAAACGTGACTATCTCGGTGACTCGACGACAACGGTTACATTCGATATCCTCGAGGCTGAATCAGTGTCGTACAATCAACAACAAGCTGAGTATCACGTGCGGAAAACCGCGAAAAGCTCTCGAGAAGGCCCGTGATCCTCTGTAACACCACGGAGTGCATGGGGGAGGTTACCTCTCCACCGAGGGAATCCATTATGCTTTGCTTCGTGCAAGGGTTTCACATCCGTGAAGATTCGAAACTGCGACGGTCGAGCAAGAGGTAACGATGTTAATATTATTAAATCAACATTTATTTTTATTTTATTTTATTTTATTGTACGATGGCGAAAAGAAATTTTTAATATTGTTGATAAAATATTCTTTGTTTACATTTTTATATATTTCTGATGGTAAGATTGAATTTCGATGTGATAACATTTCTTTATCAGAACTTTAAATAAGATAAATGACACTTTTAGCGAATATACAAAAAGATCGATCGGAATTTTGCTTTCATATGCACTAAAGTACATTTCAGTGACTGTAAATATGTACATAACCGCAAAGTTTAATCTATTTCTTGTCTAAAATTGTCCTACGATGCTACATTTTTTTTCGTTTTATTATTATATTATTACCAATTCAAAAACATATGCCCATGGGTGGATCAGTGACCCATCGTATACGGTTCTCTACGATCGAGTGACCACTCTATAGTAGGATCAGTGAATGGAGGACTCGAGCAACTGTATCATCCGTTTAATTTACCATATTTCTTATTTTTATTCTCTTTATTGTATTTTTTATATCCAAGCTTGCACCTTAATGTTATTGATGTGGTGAAGAATAATGTTGATAATGTTGTGACAGTGGATACAAAATTTGTGATAGATAATTAAAAATTATTATATTACGAATTGTGAAAATCTAGTTAAGGAAATTTCTGAAGAAATTTAGAAGACAGTTTCTACAATTTATAAATATTCCTGCAATACAAGTCTGGTTGCTTACGGTAATGAGAATAGAGACAGACTACGCGAACGCGGTATACACTCTACGTTAATTTCCTAAAAAACTCAAAGAATTAACGTCCAGTCCGGTTTGACGTATGTGAATTCCTGAAAGGTTTATATCCTACAAAACTGATGTTGACATTTCGATCGAACATATTTGGTTTTTGAAGGATCGGTAATATACGATTATTATCATTTTTTGAACATTTTCAATCGAAATTCGACCGGACGACGTAACGTTTACGTTCATATTGCAGTCCTGTACAATGTGAGTCATATCCGTAGACTATGAAATGGCGTATTTTAGTCGATAAAAGTAGGCAAAAAATCTACTCCGGTATCCCCTTAAAGTTTGCAGCTTAATATTATTAATGCGGTAAAGAATCGTGTAAATAATGTTTTAAAAAATGCGAAAATTTGTTGTAGATAATTAAAAATTATTATCAGGGGTACAAATTGAAAATGCGGGTTTGATAACAGATGGCGTTACTAACGCTATACGCATCAGGCAGTACTGTGACTATGTTCATGTCAAAGCTACGTCTTATAGCTTTAATTTTCAGTATGTGTCAATTTGTCGCAGTGTCAAATTCATAGTTTTTTTGAGCTCTCAATATGTCGAGTTTCGTGCCAACAAAACAGCATTTGCGGGAAGTTTTAATTTACTTCTTTAATTTGAAGAAAAGTGCTGCTGAAGCACATCGATTGGTCTCCGAGGCTTATCCGAGTCATGTTCCATCGGTTTCAACGTGCGAGAGATGGTTTGTGCGGTTTAGAAGTGGTGATTTTGACGTTGAGGACAAAGAGCGGCCGGGCCAAGTGAAAAAGTTTGAGAATGCTGAATTGGAGGCAATACTCAATGAAGACTCGTGTCAAACTCAACAAGAGCTCGCAGATTCATTGGGAGTGACACAACAAGCCATTTCCCATCGTATAAAAGCCCTCGGAATGATCCAAAAGCAAGGACATTGGGTGCCGTATGAGCTGAAGCCGAGAGACGTCGAGCGCCGTTTTTTTGCATGCGAACTGCTGCTCGAACGGCAAAAACGGAAGGGTTTTTTGCATCGCATTGTCACTGGTGATGAAAAGTGGATCCATTACGATAACCCGAAGCGCAAAAAATCATATGGTTACCCCGGCCATGCATCATCATCGACGGCCAAACCAAATATTCACGGCGCCAAGCTCATGCTCTGTATTTGGTGGGACCAGCTGGGTGTGGTGTATTATGAGCTATTGAAATCGAACGAAACCATCACAGGAGCACTATACCGAACTCAATTGATGCGTTTGAGCCGCGCACTCAAAGAAAAACGGCCACAATACGAGCAAAGACACGACAAAGTAATTTTGCAACATGACAACGCTCGGCCACATGTTGCAGCGCCGGTCAAAACATACCTACAAACGCTGAAATGGGAAGTCTTACCCCACCCGCCGTATAGCCCAGATATTGCTCCTTCCGATTACCACCTTTTCCGATCGATGACACATGGCCTAGCTGACCAGCGCTTCCATTCTTACGAAGAAGCCCAAAAATGGGTCGATGACTGGATAGCAGCCAAGCCGGCCGAATTTTTTCGCGACGGTATCCGTAAATTGCCAGAAAGATGGGAAAAAGTTGTGGCTAGCGATGGACAATACTTTGAATAATTCATTTGTTACCATTTTTTCAGAATAAACGTTCAAAAATAGAAAAAAATCCCGCATTTTCAATTTGTACTCCTGATATATTACGATCGATGTGTAAAAATCTAGTTAACGCAGGCAATTTCTACAATCTGTAAATATTTCTGTAATACAAGTTTCCAAATTATTATGTGACACGAGGATAAAGTATTAGGCAGTGTAGGTAATACACAAATATAAATAATTTTATGCGTTGACCAATATATATTAACAGTTCGTAACGTAATAATCCCAAAAGATCTGTCAAATTATGTTATTTTATTTTATTTTTACTAATTGCAACGATCGGATAGAGATAAACGTATGTTGAGTAATATGGTAAGATCTATTAGACCCATGGTTGGTAATTGTGATCATGAGTTCATTAATCGATTCGTATGTGTATTTTCGTTCAGTATCTTATCGTGCAGTATATCTTACACATATCATAACCTACAAGCTTTTTTTTTTTCTAATTTGCTATCGTACCTTGTTTTATCGACACGAAATTTAATCGTTAAAAAAAAGTCGTGATCTTAGAATGAACGTCGATCTGACCTACGCCACCGCGCTTGATTCGATAAATATTAAACGACTTTCGAATGGAAATAGATTATTCATCAATGTTCGCAGCGAAGGAACAATACCACACGCGCTTATTCTTCTCTCGAATGCGGCCTGCTTATAACTATTGAATATTTGTTGACCAATAGGGATACCAAGGTAAATAAATAAAAATACTAGGGAATTGATAACAAAATTTCGGACATTTTTTTTATGATCATTTGTCTAGTAGTTGAATTGAATAAAAATAATTTTTTGAAAGGTTGGTTCGTTTAAAAGATATCTCGATCACTGCCGGTTGGTATATGTAAGGTTGATTCGCTAGAGTCCCCTCAAAGGTCTTGTTCCATCCCACTGCAATTGTGCGCGACAACCTTGTAAACTTATTCCACGACAAGGCAGCAGCAGTGGCAAAACGCTCAGAAGATTAAGCTAAAGGATTTAAAAGATCTCCATGGTCCGAGAGAGGCCCGTGAGGGTCCGTTTATTTTATTTAGGTCGCAGCAGCAGCAGCAGCAGCAGCGATAGTAGCCAAGCCGGGTTATGTTGTTGAGGCTATCGTATGGGCATACATATTTTGTGTATATATGTATGTGTGCGTATACGTGAACCTCGGCACGTCTCGTTATAAACTCTACTATGATTTATGCCAATGCTCGTAGCGTCATCGCCTCCGGAGGCATTCAAGAACCGGTTGTGACTTTGAAATTCGTCCTACGATTTCTTTCTCTCTCTCTCTCTTCTTTTTTCTTTTTCTCTTTCTCTACGTGACACAAGTCGGCCTTTGAATGTTTCGATAGTTGACTCGTCGAACTTACATCCTAAAGATGGATGTAGAGAGAATGAAATTCACTAATGATCAATATAAGAGTTTCTTCAATAGCTCATTACATAAATAATAATACACAGAGTGTTCCATTTTTTTAAATATGCTCAAATATATCGAAAACTAAGAATTTAATTGAAAAATATTTCGGATAAAGGAGGACATCGGATGAGCATATAATTATTTGGGTCCGGGGCCTTTGCTGGTCCCATTGAGGCCCAAATGTTGTGTTTTTTTTAATGGAACCCCCTATTTTTCAATTAATTTTTATTTATTTATCGTTAAAAAATGAGTAAGTTTTATTCCAAGTTATTTTTCGTTTTTCGTTCTCGAACAGGCCCAAAACGTTATTCAAATTTTTTCCGTGGAAAGTGTGGCGATACGTTAAACTTTGCTACTTTGTCAATTGAAAATAAAAACGAGTTCTACGATAAATTGTTAAACATTTAAGAGTTTTTGAGCGTTCGTTTGCATTGTTTTTTTAAGTATTGCTAAGTGTTTAAGAACCGCTGGCATTAGCGTTACCCGATGTACACCGCGGGGAGTTTGCTCGATCGGATTTTGTACATCATGTAATCCTGAAAAGGCTGATTTCATCTAAATTTGTTAGTCGAGTCCACTTCCTAATTGAGGTGATCGGCTTTTCCTTTCTTCGCAAAGATCGACGTATCGCCACTCTTTCCACGAGAAAACTTCGAATAACGTTTTGGGCCTGTTCGAAGATGAAAACGAAAAATGACGGAGAATAAAACTTACTCATTTTTTAACGAGAAATAAAAAAAGCAATAAAAATATAGAGGTTCCATTTAAAATACAAAAATTGGCTCAGCAGAGGCCCGGGACCCAAAAACTGATATGCTCATCCGATGTCTCTCTTTATATACAACAACTTTTGTCCGAAACATTTTTCAATTAAATTCTTAGCCTTCGATATATTTGAGCAAATTTTAAAAAATGGGACACTCTTCATTATTCTTATAATTTATTTATTATAAAAGTAGAATAATGTTAGAAGCGCTTAAAGCATTTTATTAATTAGAAAAAATGATCCTATAACTCTAAAACAATTCGACAAGAGACATTTATAAATCACAAGAATATCCCCATTCCTCGGTTCTGCCATAAGAACGCATTACCCCCACTCTACTCTTCATAGTCCCATTCCGGGACGGTTTCGGGCCGTGTGATTTACAAAGGGTTGAAGTATATTTTCTCTGATAGCCCAGAAAACAAAAATATATTCCTGGTATGTGAAGAATTGAGTGTCGTGTCCCGTATTTCGATTTTCTGATTCGGCACTTGGCTTCAACTGTAAAACTTCTCACTAGCATGACCAACGAGATAAACAATCTTTATCGATAGCGTTCAACAAGATATTATCTAATTCCGACGAACCCTGAACCTTTTTATCAGAGAGTTCAAGAGATAAGCCGCTTTCTGCGACTGCTCATTGGATTATAGAACAGAGAGTGGATAAAAAACATAGTGACCACCGTCAATAGGTAATCCAACCTTAAACCGTGACGGATGACCTCGCTCGATTTTCACAAGTGTAATAAACTTTAGGTTTAGTGCGTTTAGTAGTAGTGTGTTCGAACGGTACCGCTAATCTGACGAGTGAGAGTAAGAGAGAGAGAGAGAGAGAGAGAGAGAGAGAGAGAGAGAGAGAGAGAGAGAAAGAGAGAGACGAGGAGCTATCGCGGCGAAAGAACATCGACCTCGTGGCACCTGGTGCACCTTCCTCCCAACGATTCAGCTCACACGCTGGCTCACGTGCTCGGCAACGCCTGGTCTAGAGTCCGATCGATGTTACTCAAATATGTCCGGCTTTCGCAGATATATCGTGTACTCTACATATACATATTGCGTGAATCACATTTATAAAACATTTCCGATGCAGCTGAACCCGGCTATCCGATCTCTTCGTTTTTATATCAAATAATCTCATTTCGCAATATTTATATTTTTGCTACCGATTATATACATTCTTTAAGCAATTCTGACTGTCAAGAATATCGATTAATTTTTTCAGATTTTTCATCTGCACGATTTAACCGAAGGATAAGAAAAATCATTTTTTAATTTTTTAAAAGTAAAAACTGACCGCTGTACAAAAAAAAAAACGTTCATTGAGATTTTTTTTTAAAATGTTGACCGAAGTCTAGCCATTTTCCGTTTTTACTCGAAACAAAATAAGAATTTTCATCGATCTCGAATCTTTTATATTTAACTTCGGGTGAGGAGAGATGCTCACTCCACTTTGTACCACACGACACTGATTTACTCTCTTTTGCACTCACGTGATTCCAATCATTCTGTCTTTCTCACATACCGGTAGAGCGGAGCTGAGTCTTTCGCCTCGCCTTAAGGTAGTCCTTTCGCGATGTCAGGAGGGGATGAGCAAGCGCTCCGTATGCGGTGTACGGTGTGTGGGGCAAGCCCAGCCAATTAGTGGAAATGCTGACGTAACTCGATAACACTCGGATATAAGAATTTTCTTCGAAATATATGATGACCATACGTTTTGATGAAATGTACAGAATCGTTAAAAACCAGGAGAAAATGTTGATTCTCTATTTCGAACTGTATCTAACCGAAGAACATGAAATATGTAAAACGTAGACTCATATCAATGTATTGTATCTAACCGAAGAACATGAAATATGTAAAACGTAGACTCATATCAATGTATATAGATCTGCACGATGTTTAATACACCTATGTTTTATACATGGTGTCATGGGATTCTGCCATTAACGTAGGTATAAAAAAAAAATTTGAGGTTCGATGACCGAGGCTCAAATTTTACAGCTTTCACGACATACGTTGTAAATGTAATATGCGAATGAAAAAAAAATTCAAATATTAATTTAATCACAATGTTCGTTAAAGGACTACTTTAAATTATTATAGAATTTATCTCGATATATCTTTTAACTGTAAAGAAATTGTTGTGTTGAAAATACATTTTTTTTCCACATTAAAAATTGAATATAAAATAAATTAATTAATTAAAATTGATATAAAAAATTTTAATTACGCTTCGTGACGTCTATTAATTTTGTATAAATTATGAGTACGCGAGGAATATAAATTTAACATATTTCAACATTTTCATATCTTTTGACATAAATTATTCTAAATTCACGTTAACACCAGTCGAAAGAGGAGATATCGCTCGTGGTACGTGATGGACGCTGGATTCATGACACAGGTGCATATGCTATAACTATATATAGACAGCCCTCTTTCTCTTCTCCCGCTGCAGGCGTTCGAGTTACTCTTACTAGAGCACAACGCAAATCTCCTTCTCGCTCACACCCTCTTAAAGCTCACAGTCGCGTGTGCACTTTACCCGACGAGGACTACTACGGTGGCCTGATGCTGATGCTGCTGCTGCTGCTCTTACATCTATTTTCTCTTATGTGCGACCTTGCACGTGGAAACCGAGAGAAAACGCACACTGACACAAGAATTTATTCACACAGGTGCACTCACTCCATCATGTGTCTGTGAGAATACGCTTAAAGCCTTATACTCCTTATACTGCGATGCTTCTAATACACATTTATTTGTATGCCGACTTTAGGCTGTCATCTACTTTTGTTCAGAGTTACTCCGTTTCCTTGGCGTCAGTAGTACCGGTAGCTTTATTCGTATGTGGCCTTAGAAAAAATTTGTTTAAATTACACGCTGTACAATAAAAATTAAATGCATTCCGTGAAATATAAATGAAAATAAAATTTATCGTTCTAACTTTTCAACTTTTTAACGTAACTTTTAATTCTACCGTTAAAATGACAAATTATTTTGGAATATAAGATGATGCGACACACCAGCAAAAAGTGTAATCGGTAACAGACACTGTTAATCAATTTATTCGGCTTTTTAAATATTTTAGAGAAAAGTTCATTCGATTTCACTTCATCTATTTACATTGTAGTGAATCGAATTTATTTCATTTTTTTTCTAAAACATTAATCGTTATGGGTTCATTGGATTATGGTTTCTAATTGTGTATTGTATCATCTTAAATCGACCAAGAGTATTACGTAAAAATTACTTTGATACGAAATAAGATTTTTCATTTAGAAAGAAAAAATATTTTACATATTTGTAACTCTACCATTAATTTCTATAGCAACTCCACTGTGATTTAATTCCGTAAAATATCTTTATCACGTTACAACTCTGATACGGCGCTGCCGGTGTCAAAAAAGCAAAGAGTTGTCTCATGCTTGGATAATAATTTGGTTGATTGTAATACGGCAGATTTGCAACGTAGTTTCAATATTTCAAAGAATTAAATCGTGGGTGCTGTTGTCTTTTTTGTAAAAAAAAATTAATGTTAAGCTCTTTAGTTTTAGTTGAAGATGTGTTTATAATTTTTTTTTGTTTTCACCTACTTCTATTCATTCCATTTCACAACAACGGCACCACGATTTCATTCTGGACATTATTTCTACTACGTACCGTAGTAGAAATGCTTAGCGTAATAGAACAATTCTACGTCATAACGTTGTAGAAATGTTTTCCAGAATTAAATCCGTTGTGCTGTTGTCTTTCATTCATTCCATTCCAAGACAACGGCACCACGATTTCATTCTGGAAAACATTTTTACTACGTAACATAATAGAAATTTAATACTGGAAAACGTTTCTATCGCGTAACGTAATTCTGAGAAACATTTCTAGTACGTAACGTAGTAGAAATGTTTCTCAGAATTAAATCGTAGGTACTAGAGAAACATTTCTAGTACGTTACGTAGTAGAAATGTTTCTCAAAATTAAATCATACGTGCTGTTATCTTTTATGTAGAAAAATAAATGTTAGGTTCTTCATATTTTGTTATAAATGTTTTCATAATTTATTATTGTTTGTATATTTATTCAAACTAGTTAAAAATTGTTGACCTACTTCCATTCATTTCATGCATGATAAATGAATAAATTAGTTGGTTCACCAGACCAACGCGAATATTCGCACTGGCAAGTTTATTATTCATATTATTGCAATCTGGAGTCTCTCACCCTTTCTGACTGGTTATCTCGTGAAATACATTGATGTCCCAAAGTTTACGTTAAATCCAATATGCTTTCTGTGATACAAGTATATCTAGATTAGTTTATTATGCACGATCACGGGTTTTCTCATTCGCGTTTTCTACGTGGACAGTGATAACGTTCTCAAACAAGAGAAACGTCCATTTCTCTTTTGATTAGCATTATCGTTTTTGTTGCTGCATGAACCTGATCAACCGGCGGCCGTCCAAAAATTTATTTATTCAGCCTTTTAATCGATCATTCTAATATCATAATTCAAAATTCGCAATTTTTCAAATAGAAGCAGCTTTATTTTCTTCCATCTCGAATTAATTATCTTTTTCACCATAATGCGTATAGTTGGCGACACTCTTGGGAAACGAATTGACGATGGCGATCCGATGATGATTATTATTTCTATTATTTGTCTTTATGAAAGTTCAACACCGCATGAACAATCCCAGAGCTGATTCACATTGAAAAATAGTTGAAAGTATAATATGGAAGACGAGAACTGTGACTCACTCGATGGTTTCGTGCTTGGTTTCAGCTCCAGTCAAAAAGTTCGGATTCGATTTCATGCCGAATTAACTGGAACTTTTTTTTTCTGTGTGAATCTGCTGATTCGAAACTCACATCAAGTCGATGTGCTACATGTCTTTGTCTCTTAGATCGCCATACCTTTGAGAGAGATAGCAGATTTTCCCTATTGCAAATTTTTCCGCCACGAATGATCTTTCGGATAAATAAAAAAAGAACCGTCACCTGTAGAATTGCGAGACGCGATTCATCGTTCTTCTCCTTGATGCGAAATATCAATCGTCGGAGAGAAATTTGTATTACTGTTTTTGTTACCGACCGAGGGGTAGTACATCACCTTAAACTGTATACCGAAAGAAAAAAAATGTTACTGGGAACGTATTGAAAGTGACAACTATTAATTAATGGTCTATGCGACTATATTCATAGATTCCATAACTATTAATATGTTTTACTATCAGGGGTACAAATTGAAAATGCGGGTTTGATAACAGATGGCGTTACTAACGCTATACGCATCAGGCAGTACTGTGACTATGTTCATGTCAAAGCTACGTCTTATAGCTTTAATTTTCAGTATGTGTCAATTTGTCGCAGTGTCAAATTCATAGTTTTTTTGAGCTCTCAATATGTCGAGTTTCGTGCCAACAAAACAGCATTTGCGGGAAGTTTTAATTTACTTCTTTAATTTGAAGAAAAGTGCTGCTGAAGCACATCGATTGGTCTCCGAGGCTTATCCGAGTCATGTTCCATCGGTTTCAACGTGCGAGAGATGGTTTGTGCGGTTTAGAAGTGGTGATTTTGACGTTGAGGACAAAGAGCGGCCGGGCCAAGTGAAAAAGTTTGAGAATGCTGAATTGGAGGCAATACTCAATGAAGACTCGTGTCAAACTCAACAAGAGCTCGCAGATTCATTGGGAGTGACACAACAAGCCATTTCCCATCGTATAAAAGCCCTCGGAATGATCCAAAAGCAAGGACATTGGGTGCCGTATGAGCTGAAGCCGAGAGACGTCGAGCGCCGTTTTTTTGCATGCGAACTGCTGCTCGAACGGCAAAAACGGAAGGGTTTTTTGCATCGCATTGTCACTGGTGATGAAAAGTGGATCCATTACGATAACCCGAAGCGCAAAAAATCATATGGTTACCCCGGCCATGCATCATCATCGACGGCCAAACCAAATATTCACGGCGCCAAGCTCATGCTCTGTATTTGGTGGGACCAGCTGGGTGTGGTGTATTATGAGCTATTGAAATCGAACGAAACCATCACAGGAGCACTATACCGAACTCAATTGATGCGTTTGAGCCGCGCACTCAAAGAAAAACGGCCACAATACGAGCAAAGACACGACAAAGTAATTTTGCAACATGACAACGCTCGGCCACATGTTGCAGCGCCGGTCAAAACATACCTACAAACGCTGAAATGGGAAGTCTTACCCCACCCGCCGTATAGCCCAGATATTGCTCCTTCCGATTACCACCTTTTCCGATCGATGACACATGGCCTAGCTGACCAGCGCTTCCATTCTTACGAAGAAGCCCAAAAATGGGTCGATGACTGGATAGCAGCCAAGCCGGCCGAATTTTTTCGCGACGGTATCCGTAAATTGCCAGAAAGATGGGAAAAAGTTGTGGCTAGCGATGGACAATACTTTGAATAATTCATTTCTTACCATTTTTTCAGAATAAACGTTCAAAAATAGAAAAAAATCCCGCATTTTCAATTTGTACTCCTGATATAAACATAGTTCATGAAACTTAAAGAAAAAAAGGGAAAAATTCTCCGAGTTTAGGTTCAAACATTGTTAAGCTTAAAAGTATGGAATAAGCGTAATTCAAGGGGTGGTTCGTTACCGCTATTTCGCCTCAAAACATTTAACACATTTCTCACGAACCGACATTTTTTTAATAACGTCGGATCAGATAATGAGACTCATTGCACGAATGTGGCATAACGTGAGCCTCAAAATTCCAACATTTTTCAGATAATTTGGATCCTAGAAAAATTTGTTAGAAACGTTGAGCTATGTTGAGCTCACACTTGCGGGTCTCAATGGCGGTGCACAGTCGGTAAAGAACTTCCCTACACTGTTTAAAAAATCCAATAAGGATAGACTCAAAAAAAAAAAACGTTAGCTTATCGCCTTTTTTATTCGTATTATAACGGTTTCAATAGTTTTCTATCGGAATTTTTAAGCTGATACACAAATCTAAATATAATTGTAGGCAATACGAGGGGCTGGTCATTGACGCTGTACTATAAATTACAAAACGAAATGTACATGGCTATAAAGGTGCAGAAGGAAAGGTGGAATATTATAATTTTGTTACTTGCAGTATACCCTCGAGGGTTAACAGCTTACGTGCATGCGATATACCGCAAGCAGTCGAAGGGTGCAACATCCACGAGAATACATCGAATGAACGTAGTAGCAAGTGCAGTCGTGCACATGCACATGCACACCGACTGATTGTTGCTGGTGTTACAGAAACAATCCCCCCACTCAACGTAGCGGGGGCGCTATTGCTGCAACCAATAACAGCGACTGCTACGCACTAATGATTCTAACTTCCACACGGGTGAACGACCTCTCACTTAGCGATTACGTTGTGCGCACATACCGTGTTTACTTCTGTTTTGGTCTGCTTGTTTCCTCAAAGGAGTCAATGACTGCTCAGTGGTTTTTATTTTTTTTTTCGTACGATATGTAAAATGAAGAATTATCGAGTTTGACGTCACAGTCGCATTGTAAGCAGTTAAATTATGTTTCATTGAGATTACTTGACGTTCTTTGTGTCAATTTGTCTCTTTAAGGTTGCGAAGGTCTCGATTAAAGCCACGGAAGAGGAGAGAAAAGAGGCGCTGAGCTTTATAACGCCTTCTGGTAACTTGTTTGAATTTCGAAACGAGCTATCGAACGGATTATAGAGGTCGAGTGCAAGCACGCGCCCTTTTATGCCACGGCTATGATGCAGTCATGTAGCGACGGCAGCTGATCGGTTTTATCGTATGTGTGTGCATCGCACTTTGCACAATCAATTTAACCGGATGTGCAACGTTTTAACCGCCAGGTGACGAAGAACGTAGGTCGCGAACTCATTTTTTTTTAACCTGGATATTACACGATTTATTCGAAATACATGTGGAAACGTGTTACACCGACGCGAGGATGCTTCTTTTATTGTTTCAATTTAAAATCTGAAGATTGGCTTATTTTCTCAACAGGATATGGTTTATTTGATTATGATAGTAGATTCTCGTGTGTAATGCACACGGTATGCACATGCAAACAGAGATTAGAACCACTCCAATAGGAAACCAGTAACATTTAATAGTGGATGACATTTTTGATAACAATAGTTACACGTTATGCGGAGAAAAAAATTACATAGAGAAAGTTCCGAAAACGTCGTGGAAAAAATGTCCTTGCGTGCGCTCAAGAAAAAAATGTTCGTGCGCGCGCGCGTGTGTGTGTGTGTGTTGATAAGCTTGAAAAATTGCAATGGATATACTACTGTGTTCAAAAAGTAAGATGAATTTTGTTTTAAAATTAAAAAATTGTTATTTATTCTTCCAAATATATTTCGTCCCCCTCAAAATAATCCCCCCTAGCTACAATACACTTGTGCCAACGTTTTTTCCAATCTTTGAAGCATGCTAAAAATTCGTCCTCAGGTATAGCCTTCAATGCGCGTAGCGATTCACGTTTGATCTCTTCAATCGACTCAAAACGATTTCCCCGGAGTGGTCTCTCGAGCTTTGGGAACAGCCAGAAGTCACACGGTGCTAAATCAGGCGAATACGGTGGTTGTGGAGCGACATGAGTGGAGTTTTTGGCGAAAAACTCACGAAGAACCAAACGCGAATTTTGGCACAAAACGCGATTTGACTCTTCTGAGGCACAAATGATCCTTCAAAATTCCTTGCACTGATCCAATTGATATTGCAAGCATGTCGGCAAAGTCCCGAATTGTTAATCGACGATTTTCGAGCACCAATTCCTTGATTTTCTTGATGTGTTGCTCATCAATTGACGTCGATGGTCGTCCAGAGCGTTCCAAATCATCAGCACGTTCTCTGACTTCTTTGAAGTCTTTGTACCACTTGTAAACATTTCTCTGTGACATAGTCTCGTCACCGAAGGCCTTTTGTAACATTCGATACGTTTCAGCGGCGGAAATTTCATTCCGCAAGCAAAATTTAATAGCACTTCTTTGCTCAACAAAATTCGACATCGTAAAAATCGCCAAATTCACTTTTCTTTGTTCACAAAACCAAGCGTAAACTAAAAACTAATGATGATATTGACATGTACGAGTAATTTGTCACAGATGTCACTAACAGTCCTTCCAACTTGAGAAAAAAATCATTTGTCCGATTCGGTTAACGCGGGAAATTTAAATAAAAAATTCACCTTACTTTTTGAACACAGTAGTATCTCGAGAACTGGTTACTCGATTATCCTGAAACGTCGCAAACGGATCGGATCAAAACTACTGTCAGTTTGTTACAATTTTCACCAAAATCTATGACGGGTGGCTTTTTTTTTATCGAAAAAAATCTATTTTTGCTCCAACTTTAGTAAATTTTCATCTATCAAACTGAGAACTTGGCACACTAATTAGCTAGGGGACAAGGATACTTGATCTTGAATTTGTTGAGAATCGATTAAGGGATTTAAACTTTACGAAATGTGCAATTTTACTTGATTTACATTTTTATTGAAAATTTTAATACCACTTTCTCTATCCGGAAGCCAGAATTGAGATAACCATTACCCGTAAAAGAGAATCTGCGGGTTGGCGAGAATCACGAGAAAGCAATGTGCAAATTTCAAATTTACACGCTGTTTTACTTTGTAAAAATATTCATTTGAATGCATTTGAATTTGACGGGTGCCCATATATTTACATGCAACTTGGAACCTGAAGACTTGTGATGCAGTATGCGCGTTTGTTATTAATAAAATCGATTGTTTAGTTATTTTTCTCGTTTATAAAAATTCACTTTCGTTCACTCTTCCATTATTTATTTCGAGTTAGGGTATCGTAAACTCCACTGGGTAGTCAAAGTCTTAATGTGATTCATTAATAAAACGTTGTATTGTTTGTTGCTGTTCAATAAGATTCTTCTATATTTTTTCTTAACGTTGATACGTATCCGAGGCTCGGTTCTCAAGATCGCCGTGAGATGGCTACGAACGCGAGGGAATCTCGCGAGTGAAAACATTTTTCGCTGGCCATATAAGGCCGCGCTATCGCCGTTAACAACTAAAAAGGGTGCTCGCTACTTTAATAGCGCGTTAGTCTCTAACGGGTCTGGCGGGGTATGGCTATCAAGACATACCCAGTACACAATTTTTGTAAACGCGAGGCTGTTGGCTGCCAGTTGCACCGACGCCTCCATTTATTAATTAAGAAATAACATTTTAATAGTTAAATATTTGTTCGATCTACAATGAATTATAACAATGTTTATATTTTTGTTTATTATATATTGTTTAGGATCAAATTTTAGGCGGAAATATACAATTTGTTTATATCTCAAGTACTCGTCGTAGAGCAATATAAACATGTTCTTACAATTGACAATTGCAAAAGCTCCATGAACTTAATGTCCGAATAAAAGTCACAAGTTGAGATTCGCGAAGACGGAATATTAATTGAAATATCATTAATTGATAGAAAGATTACTAATGAATTTATTAAAGAACACCTTAATATATTAAAATCTTTTGAAGAAGGGTAGTCGAGGCAATAAAAATAATCTTTCTTTCCGATAAATGTTTCAAGTTTATTCTCCGCACTCCTTTATTCATCATGGAAGATGGAATTGTAAAAATATCTTTGCCATTCGTACATTTCACGATGTGTTTATCAAAGTGCCAATCATCTATTGCGTCTATGGTGTAAAAGGTGGCGGTGGCAGTGAGAGCGAGAGAACTTGACATTGCAAAAGTCGTTTACGTAAATTTTACCTCACGTGTGATAATACGGTGGTCGGCAATTTCGAGTCTAATGAACGATGTATAACATTAGTCAACCGGCATGACCATCGCACTGACGCGTGGCCTTCATCGGTGAAATGTCAACCGGAAGTCAACTTCTTCTCGATTCGTATGTTTATATCGAAAGACGTTTTACAGGAATTCGATCGAAAGAATATACAGAAGTTATATATCGCAGCTTAAGGTTTTTGCTTTATCCTCGGGTTTGCTTGTTAACTGGCCCTATAATTAAATATTAATTACAAAAAGTGTATTCACTTTTAATCCTTATTTAATCAACTTTAATGACGACGACGACGACGATAAAAAAAATAATTCCACCGTACATTTAGATTAAACGATTCTCAACTGATCTAACTGCTTATCAGCGACAATGAGTTGGAGGAGGAATCATACAGAATAATTTTGAAGCAACGACCGCCCGCTCGTCTTACAAATGACGTGGAACCCTACAGGGCTGGTTGGCTGAGAGTCAATAAATCTTTTAAAAACAATAACAATAATAAATATCTAATAAATTAAGGTTTTGGCATAGGCCAAATCAATAATGATAATTATGAATAATTATTTTACGACGCATTGCCTCATTTAAACAATTATACATTAAAATGTTTTATTATTAATTATTTTTCGTTATTATAATTTTGTAAATGTCATTGGAAGAAATATATTGATACTTCAAAGAGTCACCAAGCTGCTGCATCATACTGTGCCATTTCTGATATATCGAAGTCATTAAATATCGTTTAGTAAGTCTGCTATCACGGTTAAACTGAGACTCTCTTTTTATTGTCAATGAAGTTGATGACGCGACTCCGTGTTTCTCGTTTTTATTGCCGGATTGCATAGTCGATTATCGTTCTACAAAACCTCTCGGCTTCTGTATATTTAATAATTTATAATAAATCAGACCTTCGGAGGTCTGAGGAATACAACAGAGCCATCCAGCCCAATTTCATCACAAATTTCCACTTTCTTTTCGTCGTTTGCGAAACCTTCGTCTGTGCGAGAATTGAATTATTTTTCTTTTTTTTTTTTTTTTTCGATTGTCAACGGCTTCGTTGTTGTTCCCATTCACATTCTCTTACACTGGAAAACATCCGAGGACGATGTAGGGCGTTATTTCGTGTATCCGCACTTGACCAGGTACACTGGCGAGAGGCTAGACGGGAGAGCGCAGGAAAGGATTCTTGACCCGGTTGCTCAACTTCCTATTGAAACTCTCCTCGTCACTGTAATATACAACACTGGCCTCGTCTCTTCTCTTTCACTAGTATTTTTCAAGCGAAATAGACACGTGTGTAATAACTTGTTCGCGTGTGTATGTAGGCCGTATTACACTGTTATATATATTCTTTACTCTCTTTGTCACTCGTTCGATCTCTTCACGAAAAAGAATTTTTTTTCTGGGTATAACGTAGACGTTTGCTGACGCGTTCAAATATTTACCTTTACATTTAAAAAATTGTCAATGCATTTGATTATTTTGTTATTGCGTTACGATTTAAGGCTGATAAATTATCCAGATGGCGCAGTGATAATTCTGCGAAGGGTTGTGAAAACAATGAGACTTTTATTTAGAGACAGATACTCCTTATCGATTTATTAAATGATTTCAATACGATTTACGAATGTCAATTCAACCAGATAGCGAAGTGTTTATTCTGAGAAAATTTACACAAAACACTGAGACTCTCATTTGGATATAGATATACTCGTAATATTTTTATCAAATAGTTTTGACGCGGTAGAACGTACATCGAAACGCGACTTCTGAAAATTTTGATTTCATCTAACTTTAAAGGATGATTTTACCCCTTAGAAATGTTTTTCCGCCGATAAAAAAAAAACGTGTCTTTTAGTTTTGGATGCTCTACAACAGGGGTCTCCAAACTATGGCCCGAGGGCCACATTCGGCCCGCGGACAGATTTTGGACTATTTCACTTTTTACCACCGGCAACAATGATAATATGGTTTTGGCCCTCGGAACTTACTGGAGTAATCAGTATGGCCCTAAGGCTGGAAAGTTTGGAGACCCCTACTCTACAACATACGTGAGTTTCATAAAAAATCGGAAGGTGACTACTAAACTATCCTTCCTTGTTAGTAGCGTTACATTTAGTTTCGTCAAACTGATACGAAAACGATATTCACTGAATTATAGATACGTATCGTATTTGCAGTACAATAACATTACGCGTGCGACACTGATGTTGAGATACGTAGTACTCGTAGATGGAAGATCAATGATAGAATTTGAGCGACGTTCAATATTTACTCGAGTCGGCATAGTTGGCAAAATTGACGACTTTGCCTGCTGCCTTATCAGAAACGAGTTTACAGCTCCGACAAAAATGTCTGTACATGACGAGGGTTCTTCCAAACTCGTCAGCTCTCTTTTCATTTTATTCAAAAATTTATCGCTCTAGCGTCCGAATACCTTGGTACAAAGGGCCCAGCTGAAGAAGAAGCGGCACAAAGGGCAGCTTTTTTTCATCGAGCGACGCTCAACGACGTCTATTCACACGCACAAAGAGAGCGCGCGCATCGCTAACGACAAGGAAATTCTTATCTTGTCGCTCTCGCTTTCGGAATCAGGAATAGAAAATAAGCTCTTGATGGCAAACAATGGAGAAACGTACAATATTGTCGCATCTCGTTGCTTTCGCAAAATCTAAAATAGACGAAACAGTATATTCCTGGGGTTTTATGCGGTCAGGAATGCTGTACACGAATCGTATATTGTTAGTCGATTTCGTTTTCGATCTTTTCATCGTTTCAACTCGTGCATCGGAAGCGACTCGATTATGGAGATGAGGACATACGTAGATTTAAATTGTACGGAGCGGCGTCGAGAATACCATTCGACGCCTTTCTTTTCGACTCGACGCTCGCTCACGCGATCATTTATTATGCAGTCCGGAGGGATGGATGATGAGATAGGGAGGAGATTGATTCGGTACAACGAACGGGGCACATAACTTCCACGAGACACCAAAGATACCGAAGCGAAGCGCGACATCCTGCTGTTGTAAACGTTTATATTGATATAACTAATCGTAATAACGCGCCGCTCGTTACGAGCTTACTAACATTCGCGTAGAGTGCAGCAGTGATCGAACCGTTACCAGCGAATGTTAATACGTGCACGCCAGGGTTTCAGTTTGAATGCATTGATCATAAGAGTAAATACCGGAAAGAAATTGTTTATAGAATTATTTTCATCTACATGCTAGGGGATAATACGGAATTTTCGTTGAAAGATTTTACGTGTTTTTTCCTGCGCAGTTTAAGAATTTGCTTATGGAAATATTGCTAGATAATGTTATCATTGTATTCACATTTCTTGGGTTCGTCAAAAAATAATAAATAACTTACTGACATACTATTCCGCTATTATATTACGCTGCACATGACATTTCCAAAGTGTGATTATTAACTTCTTTTCGCAATAGTATGTTACTAAAGTAGTTTAGAAATATTGTTCAAAAGCTCTTGAAACTAGGAAAATCTTTACGAATCTGCTTATGGGAATTTTGCTAGAAAATATTTATATTTTATTCTCATTCCTTGGATTCGCCAAAAAATACTAAATTATTTAGTGACGTACTATTCCGCTATTATATTACGCTGCACATGACATTCCCAAAGAGTAGTAATTCATTTTTTTTCGTAACCGTATGTTACTAAAGTAGTTTAGAAATATTGTTCAAAAGCCCTAGATCCCAGGAAAATCTATATACACTTGAAATAAATATAAGAAGCAAGCTATATTTTACTCAAATCAATTTTATTCTTGCAAACTTGCTTCAGTGTGCACCAAAAATAGTTTATTATATTATATACATTCTTATTTCACGAATGTCTCTAACGATTGTTCACTGGTTAATGTCTTTATCTTATACTCTGGTGAATATTTTATTAATTAAAATTATTGACCTTCGTTGATAGACGATAAATTTAGTCATTTATTTTACACAAAATAATTCCAATTACGAGTGGCTCTCGATTAAATTTACCGAACGAGGAGAATGCGAATAATTTGTCGATACATAACGCGTATCGATAAATTATAGTGCCCAGCAACCTTAATCTGCCATTGGCAAATGGTCTCCCAGGGAGCCGTTACCCGTACCCGACGTAATGTTTCAAGGTAGAAGGCGGATTATCAAATAATGTCGCGTTTTAACTACCAATACCCTTCTTCTTCCTGCCCTCTACTCTACGATCTCTCGGTTGAAAGTTGTTGGCATTTCAAGCTCTACTCCTCATCCATCGATCGCTGTCGCAACGAGCCTTGCCGTTACACGAGTAATAAGTACCTCGCCGGTAAATTGATGAAAAAGAGGCGGTGGAGGAGAAGAAGGAGACTGATTTCCAACCCTGACCACCCCGTGTGCAAAGCTTTACAACACAGCTACGAAGGTTATAAGATAATCCAGTAGATCATCATCCTTCGCCTTGCATCGTTAATCACATTTCTGTCCTTCCTGCACGATATAATCAATGAATTGTCTGCAGCATACGTGCAAGACGCTGTTTTAAGACATTACACCATCCTGAAATTCTACGATAGAAATGGTTTTTAAATACGCGAACTTAATCGAGAATAATCATCAATCAATATATGTTCGATTATATCACGTCACATTGTCGTTCTCCACACTTGTGTATTTAATATATTTTTATTTCTCGAGATTTTGATGTCAGAGTACTTAAAAAATCCCAAAACATCGAGAAATCATATTTAGAAAAAATGCCAGCGGGCGCGCGCGCGCGAGTGTGTGATGAGTATGCAAAATTTCAATGGATATATCTTGCGAACGGGTTACTCGATCTTCCTAAACATTTACACATGAATCGAGTACCAACCCCCGTCAGTTTGCTGCAATTTTCCACCAAATCGCTAACCGGTGTCTCATTTTATGCTTGTTTCGTAAATTTTTAGCTATCGAGTTGAAACTTTTTAGAAGAATAGGCCAGAAGACAAGGTTGTTCGGTATTGAATTTGGCAAGAATCTATAAAGGCGTTCAAATTTTCTAGAATCATGAATTTTCGTAATTTTTCGAAAAAAAAACATCTATTTTTGATTTAACTTTCGTAAATTTTCATCTTTTAAACTGAAAGATGACATACAAATTGGTTAGGGTACAAGAATTTCCCGAGAATCGATCAAGAGATTTGTAAGTTATGAAATTTACAATTTTCCACATATTCAATTGAAAATATTAATACCACATCCTCTACGAGGAAATCAGAATTGAAATAACTAATCTCCGTAGAGGAGAATCTGTGGTTTAGCGAGAATCATCAGAAAGCAATGTGCAAATGTCAAATTTACACGTCGTTTTTGAAAAGTTTGATTCAGGGAATAGACATTTGTAATTTTAATTATTCTGGCAATCTATGAAATATCTAAAAACTAGGTCAAGGCAGGTAGTCAGGTAGTTAGCTAGGTTAGGTTGGTCATAGGTTCAAATCCAGGTGTAGACAGTCGAAAAAATATGTTTTTGGTTTACTTATTGGTGGTTTAATGCCACCAATATATTTTATCGTCATTTTATTCAGTCGTAACAGAGGTTTTTCTCTTTGTGTGCATTTACCGTTGGTAGTGGCTTTAAGGATGACAATATAATTATGGTGAAAATTACCAGTGTTGGATGGTAGCGATAACTAGGCTTCGAACGTTATATATAGCAATCGTTTAGTGTTTATTGTACTTCTGACGCTAGATACAGTTACAATAGTGACTTTACTACATTTACGTAATATTCTTAACCACAGACACTGACTGTCCATATAATATCCATTGGTTGTAGTTATTAGGTGCGCAACTAAGTTCCCGCTGTTTTTTTTTTTATGTAAATGCAACTTTATTGTGAAAAAATGTTTACAAATGTATCATTCAAAATATTGCCCATCGCTAGCGACAACTTTTTCCCATCTTTCTGGCAGAACTCGAATACCGTCACGGTAGAAGTGTTCGTCTTTTGAGGCTATCCACGAATCAAGCCATTTTGAGATGTCTTCATATGAGCTGAACTGCTGATTAGCCAGACCATGTGCCATCGAACGGAACAAGTAATAATCGGACGGCGCAATATCTGGGGAATATGGCGGGTGGGGTAGGACTTCTCATTTGAGCGTTTCGAAGTAGGTTTTAACGGGTTTGGCAACGTGAGGCCGAGCGTTGTCATGCTGTAGAATCACTTTTTCGTGCCTCTGCTCGTATTGTGGCCGCTTTTCGCGCAGTGCTCGGCTCAATCGCATCAATTGAGTTCGATACTGTTCCCCAGTGATGGTTTCGTTCGGTTTCAACAGCTCATAATAAATAACACCGCCCTACTCCCACCAAATACACAGCAAAATCTTCGCAGCGTGAATATTCGGCCGAGCCGACGACGTAGAAGCATGACCGGGCAGTCCCCATGATTTTGTTCTCTTTGGGTTGCTGTAATGAATCCATTTTTCATCACCCGTAACGATGTGATGAAGAAAACCCTTCTTTTTTTGCCGCTGGAGCAGTTGTTCACAGGCGAAAAAACGACGCTCAACGCCTCTTGGCTTCAAATCATAAGGAACCCAAGTTCCTTGTTTTTGAATCATTCCCAACGCATGCAATCGCTTGGAAATGGCTTGGCGGGTAACTTCTAATGCTGAAGCAAGCTCTTTTTGCGTTTGGAACGGATCCTCATCGAGCAATGCCTCCAATTCAGCGTCTTCGAAGGTTTTTGGTCTTCCTTCGCGCGAACGGTCGTCAACATCAAAATCACCGTCTTTGAAGCGACGGAACCAATCACGGCATGTTGTTTCACTTAGAGCAGCATCTCCGTAAACTTTTTGGAGTTCTCGATGCGCTTCAGCCGCCGTTTTTCTTCGAATGAAAGAAGAAAAGCAACACTTTTCGCAAATGACGATTATTTGGCACAAAATCAGACATTTTCACACAACCAAAAGTATATGACGCAAAAACAAAATCACTAATGCGTCAAAGCGGTTTGTTTACCATATGTCTAAGCTTGGTTCATGACGTTTTGGTTATGTCCCAATCGACCAGCACTTACTACTGGAGCCATCTCTTGAAAAACAGCGGGAACTTAGTTGCGCACCTAATAAAATTACGACAATTGTTGTTCCTGATGCAATTTTTTTCTTTCCGCGTAGCTATTACAACGCAAATTTTCAAGTGTATCGTTTGATTGAGATTAATCTAAAAACAGACAATTTGTCATTTTGATATATTATCGCAGAAAAGTTGGAATTGTGATTGTATTAAACACGAGTAAAAATCTTATTTCTTTTTATTTAACGCATTCTTTTATTTTCAGATAAGAAAAATGTTAACATCGTCCATTCATTCACTAGTTAATATTGTTTTATACAGAAAATTGTGTAGGCCAAATATATTTCTTACGTATTTGCATATATTTATTAGAAAAAAAATCTACAATTTAAATTAATTTTACATATTTAAATAATATTCAAATAAGTATATTTTGTTAATATTCGTAACATTCTTTAAAGACGAAAATCGTTATCGAGAAAATTATTTAATTTACGACGTAACTAATTAATAATTCGACAAACACCAGCAGTAACTGTTATAATCTTGTTTATTGGCTAATTACTAGATACAGAAATATTACTGATGCTTCAAATTGGTTGATTTCAAGCAAATTGATTCACTGGTATAGATCCGCCCAAGTAATGTCAGTCGATACGAGGCGTCGAAAGTATATCCGTGATTCGTGACTCAGTGTCATCCTACGCGATGTTGATGAACGTACTCTCTCCCATGGGGAGATCGTTTTTTTTTTTTTCTTTCTTTCCAGGAGTAGCAAACAAAAGCTCAGAAAAGATGGATCGACCACGAAAACGACGAGAGATATACAGTAAGAGCAAAAGCAAGAGCAATAGAACAGCACTTTGAAACATTGCCAGGCATTTCGTTCAATAACAGATCGGAGCTGGAGCATCTTGGGTTTTGTATAGCACACAGCTCTAACTCGTTATTCTGTACTGCGATATAACTATAAGACGTCTCCATCGACCTCGAGGATACCAATTCTCCTTCTCTCGAATGAGACTGGAGAAGCCTGCAAAAGGCCCTCGTCCAAAAGAAACAATTTCATTTTATTACATCATCGTGAACTACTTTCCAGCGAATAATATTTCTTCGTCAAAAGCAATATATGAGAAAGTAAAGTCAAATGGAATATTTTAACTTCAATCGTCACTCCACAAATTGATAATTTTGTAAACGAATTATGTTAAATTGTGAAATTTTATCTTTCGAAATTCCCAGAGAAGTTACAGTCAATCGACTCAAGGACAGTCGACTTTGATTTCGAAAGTCGTTGATAATCTTACTTTAATGAAAATAAGTACATCTCTTTGGTTTCTGGAGATAATTTGACGAATCTGGTACGTGATTAGAGCTAAAGAATTGACCTTTGAAACGGTTCATTGCAGATATCCGTCTCATTGATCCACAAGACGTTACACGAAGGAAAATGCTTCGTTGATGCTCCAACCAACTGCATAGTTAACTACGCTCCAGACGATTAATTTGGTTGGGCCAGCAATTTCGATGATTGGATCAACAAATTGGTTGAACCTATCAATTACTTTGGTTAGCCCAACCAAATCAATACCTTGGGACATCTTCAACGACGCAGTTGATCGGAAGAATCAATTATTTCTTTCTGTGTAGGCGCTTGAATGTGAATTCAAAAAGTTTTAATTTTTCGGAGGAATATTAATCGTGCATTGGTGAATCCAAATTAATTTTCCGAGTTCTCCTTGGTAAACTCGAGAATACGTTTCGAATTTTTTGAAATTTTTATGCCAATTTAGGCGAGTCAAAAATATTTTATTACTTCCCCCTTTCGTTACGCCCCGTTTTCCCCTACTCTTTGCTTTTCTCATTTACTTAACAAACAACAAGGTAAATAAGATCGATCGACGGTAAAAAGTTACCTTCTCGTTACCTTTGCTATAAGTCTGTGGACACGTGGCCGTTGAAAGATATATATATTCTTGTGTTGACTATGCTCGCAATAGAGTTTTGTCCAGTGTTGGATATAAAAAAGCCACCGGAAAGTCTGGGGTGTACTCGATTCGTTAACAATTCATGATACCGGAAGGTCGAAATGTCGGTTACCAAGTGGCTTTGTACAGCCAATAATTTCTGTTCTACGGGCTTCGGAAGTAGCCAGGTGTCATCAGTTCAAACCGGACTGACCCGTGGAAATCGTCTCGCGTTGTGAGCTCCAGTTAATTTGTTCAATACAACTTCCCATATTTCGAATATTTTACGTTATTTCTGCAGATCAATAATTTTTTCTCATCTTCTTACCGTGTGAAACTTTTTTTTTTACCTCCGATCGAGCGTCCTCGCAAATTGTCGTTCACTCGACTTCGACGCGTCAAACTCTCTTGATGTCACATGCTCTCGCTCTTTATGAAAAAGTATATTCATAAAAAAAAATAAAGAAAAAACCAAGAGAAGCTCTTCGACGCTGAGATTTTCTCTCTGTGTACGCCATAGCGTGTCTTCGGTTCTCAGTGTCCTGGAGTTTTGCCAACCGGAAAACACGTTACACTGTACAAGCTGCGGTACATTTCTCAACGATAAAACACATCCACGCACATTCGCATTTACTCGTGATCACTGACGTGAAAAATTGGCGGTAGATTTAACACCGAAAATTGCGCTTCTCTGAATTATTCTTTCCGCATACATAGCGGATAACATTTCTCGAAAAAGCTCGTTGCCCTCTTTTTCGTAAATAATCATTCGTTCATTTTTATTTAAAAAATATTTTAACGCTTCTGGAATAATCGCAAGACGAGTCGATGTACAGTGAGCTAGTGTGCGAGATACTATAGTTTCCTCGGTTTGAAGAAACTATAAAGTTCATTAAATATTCACGAACGTTCGCTGGGAAGGTCGAAGTGTCGTGGAATATACGAATCGAGTGAAGAGAATCGTGAAAAAAGCTGCGGGCTTGCGTCACACAGTTTAATCGTAGCTAGCCCGTGGTACTCGGCTCCAAAAATTTCTCATTCCCTTCTCGTGTTTCGGAAACGACGTAATAAAGTTCTTACGAAACTCGGGAGAGTTTCGACTTTTCGAAATAATTCGTGAGATCCGTAGTCCTTCGGGAATCGCCAGGATAATTTGTGACTGAGAAAATTAGTCGTGGAGCTTTATAACTCGCACTACGCTTCGAGATGAGCTTTTTTTTCTTAGCGAGACTCGCGTTAAAGACTCTCGGGGCCAAGTGGCGTTACTCGAAGCGAGCGATATTCAAAAAGCATCGTTTCCAGCGAGGCTTCTATTAAAAGTTGTATTTCACAGCTTTTCTATTTTATCTACCCACACGATTTTCTAAAATATCTCTGTATCACTTCCGTCCTTACCAATTCACCTTATATTTATATTTATTCATATTAAACCGAGCGTTGACTCGAGACTTCTCACGAATCTCCCACTGCAAACGTTTTAAATATAAAAAAGAGTGCTCGTCCAGATTGCCACTCAAGACAACCACCGACGAAGCCGCATTTGACACTCAATATCACTTTTAAAGTTAAAAAATAAAAAAGAGAAAAATAATACTTTTCAAATCACGATACACGATGGAGTTGGAAACTCGAGCTCTCATCGAACTCTGTCTATCGGCTGGTCCGATCACGAGAACGAGGTACAATGCCCTCGACTATATATTGATAAGCTGAAAAAAAAATTATTTTTCAACTCCTTAATAAATAATATCAAAAATAATATATTTTCCGAAAAATATTAACGTTTTTATTACTATTTGGGATTTCAGATCTGCGGGATCCATAGGAGCACGTTCAGCACCGAGCACTCCTATTCAGGGCGTCGTCGGAGCATCCCAACAGCAACAAAATCAGCAGCAACAATCGCAACAACAGCAGCAACAACAGCAAGTCGGAGGATCTCAGCTCACAGTCGCAAATCCACCACCGAAGAGTCCTAGTCATTCGGCTTTGAGATGCAACGACAGGTAAATATGTTGTTCCAAACGAGACAAGGAATGTTGTTTAAAAAACAATAATATTAATCGAGAGCCTCTTTGGAAAACTTCGAGACGTTGTTCTTCGTGCATTCTCTAGATTGAAAAAAAATTGAGAGTTCAACTTTTGGGTCCTTTATCGTTAAATCACTCCTCTTTATAAATGCCAATACCATTTTTTTTCTATTTTCTTTTTCTAATTACTCATCAGATACTCAACGCGAAAGATACTACTTCTGCGCGATTTCTCCCTCTACTCATAAACTGATAAAGATCCACCGGTGGATCTCATTCACGTTCATTTCACGAACTTTAATCGAACAGTGTTGCACTATATTGCATTGTGTTTTCAAATCCACCGATCTTTGTTCAATTGGTTAAAAATCGTTGTAGAGAAAACCGATAATAGAATGAATGTTGACGTGTCGAACAACTATCTTTGGGGAATCATGATTCGCAAGACTACGTGTACGAGGTGCAAACAAATTATCGAATTCTATCTGTCGATAAATAATAGTTTTTGGTGAACAGGATATTCAACGATGCATTTTCAAGACACAGTTCACAGGTGTATGTATAAATCTAAAAAAGAAGATCACTCGTTTAGGAAAAAAAAAAAAAAAAAAACAAAACATTGTCGGAAGCATCGCAATACCATTAAAAAAGTTCTGCAGTTAAATATTTCATTTTAATAGTCAATTATATAGTTTCGACATTATTTTAGAACAAAAATATTATTCAAAGATACAATTCCAACATTCTTGTCGTCTCAGTAATATTTTCAATCTGCTAAACGTTATTTTTTCATCAATCGCCGATATTTTACATTTTTTTAACTAAAAAATGTTGGATATGCATCGTGATTCGTTGGAATGTTTATCGAAAATTTGTTTCTTATGACAAGTTTGTAAAAAAAAATTAAATAATTCTATCCCCGTGCTGCATTAGTATCCGAGAGTGCTCTTATCTCTGAAGTTTCACAGCAAAGGCAAACTTTCGGGAAGTTTACATTGCACGTGACTCGTTTTACCGCAAACACTCTTCAGCATTATCGAGTTTCTCAGAATCTCTTGTGATATTATATCTGAATGGTTAAAGTTCACGGTTGAATTTTCACGTTATAGCCAACTCTCAAAACCATTGAGCAGAAGTACACCATCTATGACCGCTGGAGGTGGAACGCAGACGACAGCTACTGTGAGCAGATCATCAACGAGATCTTCGCCAACGTCGACGAGCAGTGGGAGACAGAAAAAATTTCATCGACACTTCTCGCAGGTAATACGAGTGCTTCCGTCGAGAGCTTTTGTTCGTGCTTCTATCTTGTCAATCGTATCAATTTTATAATCAAGAGGCAATTACATTTATCTACCTTGCTTAAAAAATCCTATTAGTTCATATAGCTCATGCTACAGAGCCCCTTAAACCTCGGATACATGAGATTCAACCTTAATCCTCTTCACGATATTAATGTGTAATCCTTCGGTCGGTAATGAAAACTGTAAACCGATTTACTTACATATCTTGTAGACATTTTTGACAAAAGCAGAGAAAGTGTAAACGTGGCCTCAAATCGTTGCAATTATTTGTTCTCAGCTTTTCCTCTTGATATTTCAACTACATGAGATAAATTTAAACCTACGCACATTGGCTGTTTCTTTCTCATTCCTCCGTAAAGAGCTATTTCGTGTTATCTCATTTGCATCCATACACGTTTCGCCTCGTTATAAGGTGATGCGATACCCCTCGGTCGGTAACAAAAAGTGTAATGAAAATTTCTCCGTCACGATTGTTCTTTCGGATAAAAGAGAAGAACGGGAGGAGAAGTTCACGGTGGGAAAATTTTGCTATCTTTATCTCACGTACAGTGATCCGCGAAAGAACAACGTTAACGTAGCGCATAGTCTTAAAGCGAGGCGAAACCTACTCAGTCGGTAATAAAAACTGTAATACATGGATTTAAATACCGTAGACATTTCGGGGAAAAAATGTGTTTTAGACAAAAGCCTGATGTACATTGTATTGTGTGAAAGTCTGTTTTTTTTTCCGAAATATCAATCATCTCTGAATGGCATGGTCAGAAAAATGAGCAGCTATCTTTCTTCCACTCGTGTGCTACGTGATACAAGTTTCGTCTCACCTTAAGGCGACAGCTCTTTCTCTCGCTCCCTCGCGATCCTGCAACAGCGGATCAAGCTATCGGCTCGGTCTTGTTTTTTTTTTGTTGACAAATTAACGAATGGGAAAAGATACTTTAATACAACTTTTGTTTATATTTAAAAAGGATTGACAATTCAATATCTGAGTTTCGTCTGACAAAGGAAAGACTCGGACTCTATCTCTTTTTAGTTGTCTCACTCAGTTGATGCTTCTCTTTCGCACATTGACTAACACGTTTAACATAGATCATCTCTCGTTACCCTCCACACCTTTTTGCACAAATGTCTTAAAATGTATCATTTTGTGTCGTACGACTGTGCAACTTCATAAAAATGTTCTTCATAGTTTTTACCTAATCAATTGCTCGAAATTAAAAAAAAAAGTTAATTTCTTGACAATAATTAGAAAAAAGAGTTTTCGTTGATCGGTCAAACTTTAAACTTTATATCGCATCTCTGTTTATCGACACATCTTTATCGCTTGTCTCGTTTAACACCTTGTGTCAGTCTCTAAGTGTAAATGAAAGATTATAGAAGTACCGGAGACGCGAATGAAACAAAACGTGGAAAAAATATGTGTAGCCTCCACGTATTTGCGTCAAAGGACAGGATCGACCTAATGGTAGTCGCACAAATTTTCTGACCAGGTTGCTGCCGACGAGCGAGTTCTAAACTACTACAGCTGCGCGTTAGTGGGCGACATACTGCTTCAGGGACATCTCTACATCACGCCAAACTACTTTGCCTTCTACAGCAATGTATTTGGTTACGTGACGAAGGTGTTGATACCAACAGCTTCGGTGTTGAAGATCAGCAAGGAGAAGACCGCGAGAATAATTCCAAACGCCGTTGCCGTTGCCACCGAGACTGAGAGACACGTATTCTGTTCGTTAATCTCTCGAGACACGACGTTCAAGTTAATGAAACAGGTGTGGGACGCGGCGCTCGAATCGCGGGATCCAGTAGCCGACGTCTTGCCACTTCCGGTCGAGGCTAAACTCTTAGTACCGGATCCGTTGCTCGTCGACGACTCCGAGGTCAATGCTCAAGAAGACGAGTCCAGTATGTCGGAAAGCGGCACCGATCTCAACTCAAGGCCACCGACTGTCTGCACGGACACCGACGGTCTCACTCCGACAACTCCAAGGCTGAGTTTGCCATCACCGAGGTGCGTTATCGCGTCCGTTATATTACCGTGGGAATTGTATTATCGAAAGAAACAATACAAAACCTCGTTTATCGTTAAAATCGCGCGTGCCATGATGGTTTACCAATTTTTCGTTACAGATTGGAACAGATAACGCTACCAAAAGTTACACCACCGCAAACGAAACCCACGGATGGTCTTAGATCTTTGATATGGTGCGAACTCAGGCCAGGCACGATCATAGCGATACTCGTGGCTCTCTTGGCTGCTCTTTACGTATCTGCTGCCCTGATGATGGTTCGAATCGACAGATTGCACACCGCGTATCTCAACCATCCGCTTGCATCGCCCGAACGTTTCACCCAGGATCGGCTGATGCAATACCTCACCTCCAATCTCGATCAGATCGTCAAGGTATAGGAGAAAAATCAATTTACATGAATTTATTTTCAACAATATTTGAGAGTAATGCAATGTAAAACTCATATTATCGAAAGAAAAATACTTTAGAGAAACCTAATTATAAACACAAGTACTACCTTTCGGTTACTTAATTATTTTTTTAATTTAAATAATAAGTGCAATTTCCCGCACGAATTTACAAGTTTTTATTGATATTTTAGGTGCGACAAAGTCTTCAGACATTGTCTCAGCAGTTCGTGACGATGAATCAAGAGAGCAACGCTGGTTCCTCGATGTCCGAAAGTACGATGGAACCCGAAGAACCGCCAAGTTAGCCCCCAACGAGGTACATCGATATCACACAACCAAATAATACGAGATCCCCTCGCCTCGCTAGCGTATGAAGCGCCCCGTATAATTAATGATTAATAAAAGCAAAGCGCAGAGTACATAATATCGCGATTTACATTCGCGTCGTCGTCGTTGTCGTCGTCGTCGCCGTCGTCGTCGTCGTCATCGTCTGCGACGGAGAGTCGCTCAGACTCGATAATCGTGGAAGAAAAAAAAACAAAAAAAAACAGTAAACTAGAAATTCACGTCAATATTGTCCCTAGGCACCTAGCCTCCTGCAATGGAGTTAGGCAGCTCGCAGAAAGAATTATTAAATGCAAACAACAAAAAAATGTAACAGAAATCATAACTTGACGAGACTCCTAAAGATATAATAATAATATTAATAATATTATTAATAATAATAATAATAATAAACAATAATAATTATTAACTAGCGGTCGCGTAGGCCGTCTCGCCAAGACACAAGCTATAATTCCAAGAGGCTATATTTAGGCTGCTTCAGATACAAGCTAAATCGATAATATTTTAAACTGAAATAAAAACCAAAAAAAAACTGTAAAAGAAAAAGAAAAAAAAAAACATTACAAAGATACTCATTAATCGAGGGTAGACCGAGGGACTCGGGCATTCGCTAAAAGGATTCTACCGCACACGCTGGCAACGGTCGAGAGGGGGAGGGGGTTCCAATTTTTGAACTAGTCACGCCGTACCTAGATGTCCCTGGTACGAGATTATGAAATGAACAAAAAAGTAAATAAAATCTAGACATACACGTCTGCGAATATACATTGAAATACGATAATGTATATGTGTGTCTATGTATAACGCGATTTAAAAAAAAAAACACAGCAACACGAATGATATATATATAAATATATAAATAGTAAATATATTTAAGTAGATAAAAATACATATTTCGCGAATTACCTGTTCGTTACAATGATGTATTTTCAGCTAGTCCGGCACTACCATTGCTAAATACCGACTATACCTATTACTTATGATAACTAATTCCTACCACGCAAGCAGATAAAGTACCATGATTTTACGACGTTTGTCTCTTTACACGATTGCTGATTAACTATGATTATTCCATGCCTGGTAGCAAGAGTTTGCGTCGTAAAAAAATAAAAAGAAAAAAATGAACCGCGGCCGGACTGACGGATAATGTAATAGCGAGGGCGCGACAAAAGAAAAAACAAAACAACCAAGAAATAGAAAGAAAGAGAAAATACATTCATCGACGATGTACACATTAACGCCGGTTGTTCGTATTGTAACGACAAACAAAACAACAAAACATTATTTCACGCGAAAACAGAATGAGCGTTGAGAATAGCGAAAAACCGAGAGAGAGAGAGAGATGCGTTGTTTTCTGAACGAAAGATAATTTTTAAATTTTAAAATCAACAAAAAAATAAAAAGTAAAATGAAACAAAAGTAAAAATAACAAAACAAATGAAAAACGAAAAATATGGAAGACGAGAGGAAGGCGGTTGACTGTGATAATACGATTGAAGATACGATGGGCCTCGGATGAAGTTTTCTCCACGTTTGCGAATAAATTGTTAACGCGCGGTTTGACTTCTCGCGAGACCAGTGGGAATCTAAGAAAAGTGCTGTTATATTGATTAGCTAATATTCAATGTAATTAAATATTTAGACTAATAGTAAACGATTATCTTACGTGTAATTTATATATTTTAATCGTTACATATACATATACATATATTACCGATTTACTATATATGTTACAAATGGTGGTATTGTGGTTTATTTTATTTTATTTTTTCATTTATCATTTGGCTAATATTCGTCATTTTTTTTTCTCTCTCTCCCAGCATTATCATTATTGTTAATGCCTTGTTAATTATTATTTACTTTTTTTTCTACAAATCATTTTGTTTGATTGAAAGAATGAATTGGAAGTGCAATCTTTTTTATTGCCAAGATATACAGTGGATGTAAGAGCTTGTTTGGTACGTGCCATTTTAAAGGTAGGGACTGCAATCGTTATAATCCGGATAACGATCTTGAAAAAAAGATTAGCGGATTCAATGACTATATAACATGCGACAAACGCGAACACTGGCTCTTCGATTTAGCCTTTTACATGGAATTAAAACAACGTTACATTTATTTTCTTCTTTCGAACAAGTCTGATCAATGTTTGTGCCAAATTAATGAAGAAAAAAAAAAAACAAAAGAGATAAATTGTTATTTTTATATTTGATTCGTCGCGTTACTTTAAATCGAAATTATGAAAGAAATTTTTTGCTTTGAACGCAGGTATTTTTCTACCTGTTGTTATTTCTATATTGTTTGCGGTTAATGTTTGTAGAATCCACGATTAAAAGATTCGCCCGTCGTCGCAATCGAAAATGAATTTACACCGTAACAGGAGTAAGATTATTTCGTACAATTACTTTTGAATTATCCTTGTTACAATAATATATATTTCTTATCTTTTCTTTTTTAAATTTATCAAGTACGTGACTACTTGCCTTAAGTATAAGGTTTTTAGACTTTTTAGAAGGGTGCTCTTCATACACGGTCCATTTTTTCTTAGGGTATGTACTATTATTGTGTATAACGATATTCTTATTTTAATCGTGCAAACGACGAGGCCCTTCAGCGAATTTATTTCGACCGATTTGATTGATAATTGATAACCTTGACTGTACTCGATTGAAATGGAATTTTTCGCTCGGTTGAAATTTTCAACGTGGGTAACTCGTCCGACGACGATGATTAAAAAAAAACAAAAAAACAAAAAAACAAAAAACAAAACCAGATGCAATTGTTAATCGTGTTATCCAATGTGATCGACGACGATGTATTTGTATGAGACTGTATGTATTAAGGAGCGCGAGCGCCACGCACGCGCACCCTGAATGTACTCTGTAATTTCAAGACGAAACGATGGATGGAGTAAAAACAACAAAAAAAGAATAACCAAAAACCACAGACAGACCAATAATTTACTACGTAATATGTGTAGTCGATACACAGAACACAATAAAATCATGAGAGAATTAACCAACCGCTTTGATAATTTCTCGCACACAATCTTCGTCCCGTTGCATCGAGAGTATTAAGTCGATTTATGTTTCAGCTTTTTTTAAAAATCCTAATTGTAACTTCATAATGAAACGAATAATTTTAAGTGTTTAGGATATTCTAGGAGTTTCAATTGTTTTATTTTCAAATATAAAATAAGTTTGAGAATATGCGATGCTCCTACAATTATTTAATATTTGTTTGCGAGGATCGGAACACTGTTACGAACAATCAAACGCGCAGGATTTAAAAAATGATTTTCTCTTACCGAACAACAATTAATAAAAAGTTTTATTGAAATCGGTGAAGCTCTCCCCATTGAACTTACATCTCTGTAGCTTCATGTGTGCTTCAAGGGTATAGTTATAAATTTATATAAAAACACGAGTAGATAAATAAAAAAATAATTCGTTGATCGATAACGATAATCTTAGCAAAAAGTGGTTAAATGTCGCTTTGTATTTAAAGGATGTGAGATACAACAAATTGAGAAGCTGTTCCAATTATCAAAGTCGTCTCGGTCTAATAAGAGAGCGATTGTTATTATATTTTGCGGACGACCGCAAAATCACCGCCCACCGCAAAGCACTGGTTTCGAGTTAATTGCCACTGAGTTTACAAACCGATAAGATAACAAAGTTGAGGTTGATACAGCTTCCCTTCGTTAAGTTGAGGTTGCAAATCCTATTAAATTATTGAAAATCAAGGACAGTTCTCAGCGCGTAATTCATTACTTACAGGGAATAGTCCTAGTTTTATTGAATTGTCACTTAACAATTACTGTACAATGTTTACCAAGGAGCGAATGGAACTGGCAATGCTTTTAGAAGGAATTTCGTGGCCATTGAGCGACTACCGGTCTCGATGGAGTCACGTATGTCTATCCCCTTCATCGGCGATTACACATTAATCGTTTCTCCACTCCCTGTTGGGTGGGGAATTCCGTGGTCAGACTAAAGGAAGCCGAACATCTTATAAAAGGCGCAGATCGTGTCTCGAGACATCAGTCCAACGTGATACTCGCTTTTTGTTGCATCCGGTTTGTTCTTTTTTTAAATTAAAAACTTTTGAAAATTCACACAAATCGTACAAGGTTGGTTTTATATTTTGTGAGAAATTTATTATTTTACTTTCCATTACATTACGATCTATTTTACTATCGATTTTCTTTCACGATAAACCTTTAATAAATACGTAGAAATGATTGTAACTTATATAACATTTAGGATCATGCGTTATCGACGAGACCTCGTGGCTCGTTATTAAAATTTCAATCGTCGTATTATCATTGATTCAGGAATTATCATCACTGCGCTCACCTAACATTTGTTCCGTCTCAAACGCAAGATAAATTATTCGTTGTAAGTTTGTCCGACAAAAAGATACAATTCGAATACGAATAATTCATATCCGTTAATTGTATACGTTAAAATAATTAAATAATGTCATAAATTTATTTTTACAACGAATACTTCGATAATTCACAATTTATTTATTTCCCATTAAAACTATTAAAGTTAAATTTCATTAATTTATAATATTAAGAAACCGTTAGTTATTGAACGGAGAATATATTTTTTTTTTCAGTTATAGCGAGCTCCGATAATTTAATAACTAAAAAAACAAAAAGTCAAACTTTGCACATTGTTTCTTCATTATTTTCAACATTTTACAAAGCTTCCTGTCTGAGTAAGTATGTTGATAAATTTTAGCTTTCTCGTGTAAAGTAAGATTTATAAAAGTTTTGTAAAAAATAATAAGAAAACTCTTAAATTGCGTTAAATCATTTTACGAATTGATTGATTCGCGAATAATTAATACGAATTATTAAAAATACGAATTAATTCAATCGAACTAAGCGATTGAATAAAAATAAAATTCGAATGCTTCGAACGATCTGACGCCGAATATTCCTAATCGTTCTTACGTACATTTCTCAAATTTTACCGTATTTCGTAAATTACTTCGAAAACAGAATTGAAAAATGAAAAATTCACATATTTATGAAATCCGAATCCTTCGAACGATCTTCATCAAATTTTCTTCAATATCAGTTCGTTTTTTATAGATTATTTGGGTTTAACTTAACAAAATTTACGTCAGTCAAAGCGACAACGCCATTCTTTTTGAAAAATTTCAAATCCTCTAAAATCGAACGATTTTATAAATTTTTTCCAAGTGCAATCTGAAAGGTCCTTGAAAATTAATCTATTTGTAAATAACTATTTATCTCGATGGCACAACAATTGTAGTGGATGGCGTGTCAACAGACAATTATAAACAAATTCAAAATCGTGAAATCTCATCGATTGTACACATTTCTCTGATAATTCAAGCAATCGATCAGAATTGAAATATCTATATTTGTCTGAAAATAATTGCTACGTGTGACCTTAAGGTATTTTCAAATTATCAGGTAACGTTATTTATCAGGTAGGGTTGCTTTACATTTTTTACCAAATTCAAAACCGTAAGATCTTAACGTTAGTACACATTCCTCTGATAATTGAAACAAATTATTAGAATCGAAAACTTCTATATATGTCTAAAAAAAAATCGTTACGCGACAGCTTAAGGCATTCCCAAGTTACAGATCTTCTCATTTTTTTTTACATCTGTAACAAAGAAACACAAAAACATTATTCGTGAACGTGATTTTTTAAAATGATTTTGACCATTCCAAAGCCATTGACGTGAACTCGCTAAAAAAAACTATTCGTGAAAAATAAAATTTCTTTTAATACAATTCTTACAGTTTCTTGACTTTGTCATTTAATATTAATGTTACGATGATATGCGAAGTTAACGGTGACATCATGTATTTGTAATAAGCTTGTGTCAAGTGTCTTACATTCATTACGAGTAGATTTTTCATTCGTCAGCTCAGAACATAATATTCGAGTGAATACGACTTCCAATATAGCGTTATAGTGTCTACCCAAGTGGGAACTGAATGGCAACAGTTGAGTACACTGGTTTTGAATATTTAAATAGTCTTACATTTACGTAATTCCATGGTTATCCAAACAAACAAGATTTATCGTGATGCCGATTATAGTTTGAATCCCTCTGAAATCTAAACGTTTCGATTATATTTTTTTCACAATAAATATGTTTTTAACAGCGAAAAAGATTTTTATATTCGAATGGGAATACATATTTAATAATCTCTCACATTACCTGGTCACCGTTGTGACGCGTTACGTTGTGAGGAATCGATCGATGATTCACACAGCGGCGGGTACGATCGATGCGTCGTCGACTATCCAAACCATTAAGAGCTCGCTTGCAATAATCGAGCGACTCTCACTCAATGTTGCGACTCACGCATCTAGGATTTTCTCGATATTTACGCAATGCCACGCGGATATGTGAACGCTTAATCGTCGTACGTTCGTCATGTTGTGTAGTATCGCGACCCTGAAACGCGTTGTTATAATTAAAATTAAACAAAAAAAAAAAACGAGCTCAATTTGGCCTTCGATTAATTTTTGGCAGAACACGATGATCGAAATATATTATGAATTTTCGATATAATTTGTTAAATCGTATTCTTTATGAAAAAAATATTATTTTTAACGTTAAATTATTATTGCCAAAAAATTGTTAAATATTGGAGGAGAATTAATTATAAAAATATAATGAATAATTATATTTCAAATGACAAACAATATAGAGTAAATAGAATTAACAATTAAAATAGAATAATTGAAAATTTAAACTTTGAATAATATTTTGTAGTTTCGAATATTTTTGTTCGTAAAAAAATTATTATTTTTACGGTCGAATCATTATTGACACTGAATTGTTAAATATTGAAACCGAATTAATTATTAAAATGTCATAAATCATTTAAATAGAATTAACAATTAAAATAGAATAATCGAAGATTTAAATATTGAATAATATTTTATGGTTCCGAATAGTTTTTTTTTTTTTTTTCGTACTTAAGGGAAACTCATAATGAATTTGCTTTAAGATTGTTTGAAAAAACTCGTCGAGGATTTTTCAAAACAATTCTTCGATCGAAACTTTCGTAACGACGGTGAGAATTTTTGTTTCAATGTTACATCGTCTCGGAAGCGAGCATTTAAAATAAAATTCTTTACGATATTCTTGTGAAGATCCGTTAATTACATGTTAAATAAAAGATGAACTTTGCCTTAACGTCCCGAGGCACGTGGCTACCAAACGTATACGTCTTAAACGTTTAATTGCAACGAAGCTATATATTAATACATCGTGTGAAATTCACTGCTGCGTGACTGCAATGATCTTATCATCAATGAAACACCGACGATTAAACGATAAATTAACTTGTTCCGTGCTAACCGACAATTTACTCGCCCGAAATCAGCATCAGTCACAGACGAAAATGCAGGAATATTCTTAAAGCAACTTCCCAAATCACAACGTCCTTCAACAGTGCTCTTCGTGTACGGTGACGTAGCTCGCGATAATAGCGAGGACCGTACGTGGTGCAGAATATTTATTTTAACGAGTCACACGTCCTTGTACTCGAAATCCGCATTCCAGTCTTGTATATTGCATTTCTGGATTATACCTCATATATGGACGTTCCGGTGTAGAAATATTCGTTATAAGTTTCTTAAATCTTATTGCTCTTTGATTGGTGTAATCGTCATTAAAAAAAAAAACAAGAAGCTAGAGTCTTGCTTCATATATGGACGCTCCGTGTAGAAATATTCGTTATAAGTTTCTTAAATCTTATTGCTTCCTCATTATTAATCAACATCTATGAGAAAGTTCCTGTTGATCGAATTTGGCTTCCTTGATAGATAAAATATTCAAGAATGTTACCTTTTTTTTTTTTTTATATAAAATTAATTAAATTCTTCTCGAAGATGGCTTCGAGCGAGTCCCTAGTCGTGGAGAAGGTCTATATGTACGAGAAGGCCAACGCTACAGCGCATCACACTTGTACATTCGAGCTGGTTCACCTGGATCCGCCAACCCCGGTTCTTCGACGTGGTCAAGCGTTCAACGTAGCTCTACGGTTCGATCGCGAATACGTCGATGAAACTGATATCGTTAGGTTGCTCTTTAGCTTCGGAGACAACCCAAACACTCTACGCGGAACCAGAGGAGTCAACACAGTCAGCAATAGAGACACTTATCTCAGTGATCTGGAAGCATGGGGTGTCAGAATGATCGGTGCTCACGGCAATGATATTTCCCTCGAAGTTAGAAGCCCGGTCGACAGCCCCGTTGGCGAATGGACTTTGCACGTCGAGACTACCACCCTTGGCAAAAAGAAACCACCGAATACCTACAAATACGAAAAAGATATTTATCTGCTCTTCAATCCATGGGTCAAAGGTACTTATTAAAAAAATATTAATCGGTGGTAGCGCTAAAAAATGTTAATAAAAATACAACTTTGAGAATAAACATATCTTTGGATAGAATAAAAGATATTTTGAAACGATCTAATGAAACTGTTTTAATACATTTGAAGAGCACTGACGTAAAATATAGAATTTAAAAAACTTGAATACGATTGTCACATCGTATAGTGACGTTAATAATTTTTTTAATATTATAAGTGATGATTATATTATTTATATTAATATTTTTTTTTTAATTCAGATGACCTCGTTTACCTGGAGGACGAAACATTGCTCGACGAGTACATTATGAACGATGTTGGAAAGATTTGGGTTGGTCCGTATGGAAGTTCACGAGGTCGTGAATGGATATTCGGTCAATTTGACGCCTGTGTACTTCCAGCGTGTATGATGATGCTCGAGAGATCTGGAATCAAGTCATTATCCCGAGGGGACCCAATTAAGATGTCACGAGTTATATCTAAAGTCGTAAGAATTTATAATTGAATCTATATTATAAAATCTTACTTCTAACTGTAGAGATAAGTTACAAAAGTGCCCATCAGGTGTAACTTGTTACCGAAAAAAATGGCCATAACGTAACATTAAGAAGCGAAATGATTAAGATTTTCTTCAGGAAGTAAAACATAACGACGATCCGAATGTCCGAAGTTTATGTGTCGAATCGTAAGATTTTTTAAACACGTTATACTTGCGTGACAGGTGAATTCCAATGACGATCGTGGAGTTATAATCGGTCGTTGGGGAGGAGATTACGAAGACGGAACTGCACCATCAGCCTGGACCGGAAGCGTTCCGATTCTCGAACAGTTCTTAGAGACTGAGAACGAGGTTGGCTACGGTCAGTGTTGGGTCTTCGCTGGAGTCGTGACGACAGTCTGTCGTGCACTGGGAATTCCATCGAGGGTCGTCACAAACTTGGTGTCTGCTCACGATGCGAATGCAACTCTGTCGATCGATCGTTATTACACACTGGACAATACAGAAATGGATGGTGATCCGAACAACTTTGAGGAGGGTGAAGATTCTATTTGGAATTATCACGTATGGAATGACGTGTGGATGGCGAGACCGGATCTTCCAAAGGGCTACGGCGGTTGGCAAGCCATCGATGCCACTCCGCAAGAACCATCCGATGCATTTTATCAATGTGGGCCAGCCTCCGTTGAAGCTATCAAACAAGGAGCCGTTGGATACAATTATGACGTTTCTTTCATGCTCGCTTCGGTCAACGCTGATCTCATGAGGTGGAAGGAAGATCCCAGCAATGATTTTGGATACACGAAGATCGACTGCAACAAATATCAGTGAGCAATATATATTACTAAGCGTTTCATACGGCTCGGATGATTCGGACCCTTGCATCCGTACGATCAAAATACATCTTGTCCAGGACTCGATATCCCCCGTATCTCTATCCTTTATCTCTACCTCCTATTCCTTTTATTGATTCATTAAAGTCGGTTCATTCAAAGACTCGAGACAATAAATTTGCCACAGCTTCTTTCGTTTTACTTGAAACACTTCAAACTTTTTAAGCCCAGGTTCAAGCATTTGGCTTTTCGGAGATCAATGCGACTGTTATCTGCCAAATGTAGTATCTAACCGCCACTCTTTAGCTACATAATCAATGATTTTTAATTCAATTATGTCCGACCAACAAGATTTAAATTTAGACGAACATTTCCAAGGCATCATATTAATTCGAAGGCATTTTTTTTAACGATGTGTTATTGCTATGCGCTAATAGATATTTTCCAATAAGCTACGATTAACTCACAGTGTGCGTGGGAGAGAGAGAGACAGAGCTTAAACTTACATATAACTAATGATGTACTATTTCTTCTTCTTCTCTAAAAATAATTTGGACATTGATTAACCGAACATCATTAACTTTGTACTCTCAAGTGCGCGGAATAATTTTAACTTATGATTGTATCTGAATAATCATTTGATTACAGCATCGGCCGAATGATTCTAACAAAGGCACCTTGGATCTTCGATCCGAACGGCGATAAGGATAGAGAAGATATAACAGCTTCTTACAAACAGCCCGAAGGTATGCATACGCGATCGTACACTCGATACTCTTTGTAAATCCAACCGCTTAATGTACATGCTAATTAGATAGAATTTTATGTGCTGTTCAAGGTACCGAAGCCGAGCGGTTGACGCTGTACAGAGCAGTTCGTAGCACCGAAACAGCGAAAAAGTTTTACTCGATGCCAGCACCTGGAAAAGAGGACGTTGAGTTCAGTCTCATAGATCTCGAAAGAGTCAACATAGGCGAGCCCTTTACAGTTACCGTTAACATTAAGAACAAGTCGACTCAGCTTCGCAACATTCAAGCCATCCTTTCAGCCGGAAGTGTCTATTACACTGGTGTAAAGGCCAATTTGGTCAAAAGAGCTTCAGGCAACTTCATTCTTCAACCGAACGCCAGTGAGTTATCATTCTTTTCCGCACTGCGATCATCCATCCCTTTATCCACGTGTCAATGTGTTCTTCTTCACTCGTTCGTCCGCATTTGATCCAGAAGCACACTTCTCCACCGCTAGAAATGACAAAACCGTGCGACGATACAATCGTTATTAATCTTTTTTACTTTAAAGACGAACAGCTTCGACTCACCATCACCGTCAATGATTATCTTGACAAATTGGTCGAATACAGTATAATGAAACTGTACGCAATCGCCACTGTCCAAGAAACAAATCAGACGTGGGCCGATGAAGATGATTTCCAAGTTCTCAAGCCTACGATAATCGTCAAGGTATAATTCCCAGACTATTCCTAATCGTTGCTCTGTACTCACTCGTAGATTATTTTCCATAATTCGTCAATTTTGTTTCCTTGCTTTTTATTTTTTAGATAGAAGACGAACCGGTAGTTGGAAAACCTTCCGTCATCTCCCTCAGTTTTAAGAATCCCTTGAAGAGGACACTCACAAGCTGCATATTCAATTACGCTGGCCCCGGGCTCTCAAAGAACAAAACTATTCCCTTCAGAAACGTAGAACCTGAAGAAGAAGTCCGTGTGGAGCATCAACTAGTGCCCCAAAAATCCGGCCCTCAGAAAATAATCGCAACCTTCACGTCCAAAGAACTCACGGATATCACGGGATGCGCTGCCGTCGATGTTCAGGATGCGGAAGAATAAAAATACAAATATTACATTAGAATTAATCGCTAGAATTGTTAAATCGTTAAGCATCGCAAGTATTTTCTTCAAAAGATATTCACAGAGTTTAAAGATAGAATAAAATAAGGCCAAATAAATAGTTTTGTTACAGTTTAATGGTTTATTTCCTTTTATACAGAGTCGCACGTGATGGAAAATTGCAGAGCCCAGAATACTAATGAGCACACAGTGCCGTAGATTACAGTCAGTAGGCTGTTTCTCGAGAAAAAGGCAAATTCCAAAGTCTTGTTGGTTGATTGTAATTTTTCCTCGTTAATATTTCTCTTCTTGAGTATCTCAGCTAATTTAATTGGACTTTGACGTTTCTTCTGTTTTACAAAATGCACTTCGTCGAGATACCTCTTGTCGATATCTCCGCATACGCAATATTCCGACTCGCTTTTAATTACTTGTACCACATTCGTAAGAAGATTATCCATCAGATTTCTAATTTCTTTCTGAAGTTTCAAAGATTCTGTGTTCTTCTCAGGTATTTCGGATGGCGTATTGCTCATCTCAGGATGCAGTTTTTCCAAGTTGGCTTCCAGAAGCGATTTTATCTTGGAATTTTCTCGAAAGCTACATATTTTTTTGGACTCTGCGACGGATCGTAGATCGTTTCTTACATTTATTGGAGATTTATCGTTCTCAACTGATTTATTCGACTGTGATATTGGTTCGTTTACTTTTTTAGTCGCCAATGTTTCTCGATAAATTCCAATAGCTTTGTACAAATTTTGAGCTCGTTCATTCGCCATCTCCAGAGCAGCGATAGCTTCCTTGGGCACTCGATCCCTCAGAGGTTGCAACTTTTCCGCAGATGATTTTTGAGAATATTTAGATTGCCAAGTGACGAGGGATGAAGTTGAGGAACAGGATGATCCACAGTTGATTTTCGATGTGTTAAAAGTCGTTGAGCTTTGCCACTGGACAATGTCCACGTCTTTGACGATAACGGCCTCAATTTTGTGAAGATCATGCGGCACTTTTGGACGGAAATTTACATCTGACGATGATTTTACGTCAAGGGAGAATTCTCCGACCGCAGCGTTAACGATTTCCAACGGAGGTGGATCGATCTGACAAGCTTCCTCGGCAGTTGCCGGCGCCAGGACATCCACCGAACGATCCTCGAAAAGATAATCCTGACGATCTGTATTTACGTATTCCGAAACGCTCTGCGTCTCGACGTAATCTTTTCCCGATGCAATGTTCTTTGATTTCTCAGGAGGATCGAATTGCGATGCGCCATCGATCTTACGAGGTCCTCTCACGCAAACGCCACGACTCTTTAGAAATAAATCGGGACGCTCGGTGTTGACGTTACTCGAGCGATATTGAATTCCCGAAAAATCGCTACCAGACGCGGTATTCCTTGAATTGACAGTAGGATCAATCTGCGAAGTCGCATCGACGTTATCGGGGCCCTTAAAATCAGTATTAGCATCCTTCGACGTGAAAGAAATCAACGGAGTCTCTGTGCAGACATTGCAGTTCGGAAGTGGCTGAATAATTTTTTCCGTCGCTATATCCTTGTCCAATACCTTCAAACATGTTTGTGTTACAGCAGCTTCAAAAGATTTTGTACTTTCTTCTGTCTGACTTGAAGTAGGTGAGACTGCAGCATCGACATAAATATTTCTACGATAATCGTCATCGATCTCAGTGAATACGTTCGAGACTCGTGTCGTTGTTTCGCGAAGGGTTCGCGATTCGTTAGACTTTTCCGAGCATACACTCGTCTGCGAGACGACGCTACTTTCGTAATTAAGACAACATTGCTCTTCGGCGTCTCGCATGGATCTAGCGTAACTAGTCGCCGATTCGCTCCCATATTCTACCAAAGAAGTAACTGATTGCTCGCACAAATCTCTTCTTTCGGGCTCCCTTCTATCCGGCGCAGTTTCTGTAAGAACCGCGAGCTTTTCAAACAAAGTTTTCGAAGACACCAGCGATTCTGTATTATTTTGGTTAATTCCTAACACTGGAGGCGATTTTTTCAGAGCTGTACTTGGAATTTTTGATTTTTTCGCAGATCCGCTCAAGATCTTTGATCTTATCTCCTTGACACCTTTAGTTACACCTTCAACGCTGACTCCTTGATGGGAGAGTATGTTTTTGAGCATTCGAAGCGAGCCAGCGTGTCTGTTGTGAAATTTGCTTCTCGAACTTCGTTCGCGAGCTTCTTCTTTTTCTTCTCGAGTATTTCGTCCATTGGCATTTTCATCAGAGGAAAGAGAAGGTTCGAGGCGCGTATGAGAAACCTTAGAAGCAATTCTTTTAACTTCAATCGAATCGTTCGAGCTAAATTCTACAGCACATATCTTATCGAAATTCGATTGTGAGATGGTCTGTAAATCCGTGTAAGATTGCTCCGCATCGGTATTGATCTGCGAATCGAATGGCGTATCTTCCGCATTTGTGTCCGAACACAAATCTACTTCTTCCGTCACTGTGGAACGATCTTTCGGGGATTTTCGAAAAAGTTGTTTCACCGGACCGCAAGTCATAGGATTCTCCGAGTTCCCGATTGAAATTGATTTAGAATCCGTGACATAATCTTCCTTAGAAACTACTCGACGCACGTTCTGTTTTCGTCTTATTTGGTAGACGAAGGTTTTCGATCTTATCACTGGAATGGTAATTTTAGAATTCGAGTCAGTTACTTTGGTTAATTTATTGATTTCATATCGACTACTCAATGGCCTTGAATTTCTATCTTGAGTAACCGATTTAACGTCAGAGCGTCCATACTCGGAGGTTCCACATTTCTTTGGTGTTCCCGGTCGCTGTTTCGATTTAGATCTTGGAATTTTTACCGTAGCTTCGCTCTTTCTTGCCAGTGATTGACCTCGAGATTTCTCGGCAATGATATCCTGCGATTGGTTCTTCCTCACGACGGGAACCTTGCTTTTACTTATAGCATCTGTGTTTTCTTTGTGTTTATTTACAGTTTCCGTTGTATTCGGTCGAATTCGAGGTGTTAACTGAGCGATTTTAGATTGTCTGGGCACCGAAGAGGAACTTGTCGAAGGTTCTACCTTGACACTACCTGCTGGCTTCCAAATTGGCTGTGCGGAATAATTCGATCGACATATTTGATGAATATTCTTTAGATTACCCAATTTCGTCGAACTGGCAATGCTTTGATTCGTTTCGACCGAAGTCGAACGTTTGCAACTAGCTTTAGGAGGTTTCTGATATTCCGTTAGAACATTGTAGCGAACGGGAAGCTTATTCTTCGCAGTAACCACCATTTTCAAGGATTTGGCCTCCAATTGTTTTGCATTAAAATGAATATTGGGACGACGCGTTTTGGTACAAACTCCCATTTGAGTCTCTACACAATCGTCATCTCCTTTCACTGATCCCATCAACTTTTCCTCATCGCTTCCTATAGCGCCAGATTCTTCCAGGAAACGTTGAATCGGTGTTTTTCTCGCAGATGTAATCGGACTTTGTAAAGTCGGGCTAAGGTTTTCTTCGGAAGTATCTCCGTCGTCTGACTTCACAGAATTCGTCTTCCAACCGATCTTTTTGCTTTGCTTGCCAAGTTTTCTGTGACGTTTCGTTAGAACCTTCACGCATGCCTTCCTCTTAATTTTATCTTCATTTGTACCTGCCGCGACTACGCCATCTTGTTCTTTAGAAATGTTCAGAGAAATATTGATATCGACTGCCTGCGGTGTCTGTGTTCCCTCTTCGATTATAGAGTTGTTCAAATCAATGTCCCTTTTGTTAAGCTTCGTTGGTGGCGCATCGAACAAATTCTCTTCAACGGGAATCCCAATCGTACCGATCGATATTGGAATTACGCGGTCTCTGTTGCTTTCAGCCACAATATCTCTCGTTTCTAATTCCTTCAAACTATCCTCTTGATCTCTAGTTGGTACTACGATCTCCAGAGATTCGGCAGGTGCCTCACCACCACCAGTAAAAATCGGCGAAGACCTCGAGGAGTTCATGTTTATCTTGGTATCGTTAATAACATTTTTTTCAGCTGTACGAAGCTGGAAAGCTTTCGAAGGTGGGCCAGTGAAGTACGGTGAAAAAGTTTTGTTATTGTTAACGCCAGGACTGATAGGCCACAATTCGTCCTCAAAATTAATTCGTTTGTTCCGTGGCGTCCAATACGATCGTTTCCGATCCCGGACGGCCGAAGAAGCGTCCGCGAATCCAGCAGTTTTGGCCAAACGAAGTACCTCGGGAAGGAAGCACGTCGGAGTCTCGAAATATCTACGAGTTTCCGGAGATTCTCCACTGTGATCGGCGCCTTTTTCTCCAGGATATTCCGAATAAATTTCTGCGAGTTCAGGAGTAGTGAGAAATTCATGGGTGGTCCGGGTGTCATTGAAATTTATGCCTTTTGGATTTCTTCTTTTTCGAGGAATCGAACCGAAATTGCTCTCGGTGGCCAGTGATGCTCTCGAATTCTCTCGTGAATTATTACGTTTTTGTGTCGCTGACTTTGGTGCAGAGATATTGAAAGGTTCTCCATCTTTTTTGATTTTAATTTCAGGATGTGCAAGAGTTCTCGTTCCAATGTCCAGTGGATTTACCGGACTCGTCGCAAGATGAAGGTTTCTCGCGGAGCTCTCTGCTCTCGCATTACCAGCGTTAATATCACGAAGGTCGTTGGCCGTTGTGGATACCAAATAAATGAGATCGTTCAGAGAAGCGGGATCTCTCTCCTCGATGCCAGACGGAAAGCTACCAAAGCTCGAAGTACTCGATCGATCTTGAGGGCCACATTCGACGATGCGATCGACCGAATCGTTGAGAACGCTCAATAGCTCGTTCAAGCTTTTTCCAGCGTTCGGATCGTTCCATTCTCGCTTATTATTATTATTGCTATTTGTTACCCCCTTGAATGGAAAGCCTCCGGGTAATTGAACTCCGTGGAGTTTGAGCGAGCGAACGAATGAATTGATCTCGAAACTAGCCCCGTTGCTGTTGTTGGATCGATCTCCGGCTGCAGCGTCCACGGTTTGCCTGGGACCGGAACTCGCACCGGGAAACAGCCACGAAGAATGCATAACTTGCGGACTCGATATCTCGAAATCATCGAGTACCGGACGAGTACGGCTGGATAAATACCTCGCGAGACTTCGGCCTATTTCATCTTATCAACGATCCGGTGCGATTTTGGCTAACTGCCGCGGTGTTTGACATCAGTCATCGCAGGATTGGGTGTTCTTCTTTTTTTTTTTTTTTTTTCATCGGGTCAAGTGACGTCTCTGGTTCACCGTACGGGGTGGATTAAAAATCTGGTAGCATCTACGTATACATCACAAATACATGAGTAAATGTACCGGTAGTAATCATGTTTGCTATTATTTCTTATACATTTTTCTCATTACCATGCTGAAACTGTAGTAGTCATCAAAATTAATGTCAATATTTATTCGATTTGCCTTTCGTTTAATTTTATTTAATGTTCCGTCGGTACTTGCGATTTTACAACCTAAACATTTTAATCAATATTATCTTAAATGTCGTGTGAAATCGAAGGTTTCAAGATCGTCGCTCTATCATGCAGCATGAGGCTAATTAAAAAAAAAAAAAAAAACATACTTCCATCCTTCAAATAAAAAAATATACTCCTTTCAACTCCTTTGTACGAGAATAAGCTTCGCGATATAAATGGGAACGCATTGGCCGGATTTACGACAAGAAAATAAATGCGAAAAAAGCTAGCGTAAGATAATATTTTATACAGCCGAGAAAATGACGAGAAATCAAAGAGAAAAAGAAACACGTGACTCACGTACGAATGTTTTTATTGTGTACATAAACCCATTTTCGCGATGTTACATTCACTTAGCGGGGGCGGGTGCCGATTGATTCGAGGATTTTGAGTCGCGTATAGAAGCGCTGCGCTTCCTCTTGAGCTCTTCCTGTCGCCTCGCCTTGGCTTCCTTTTGTCGCTGAGCCAACAATTTTGCGTATTCCGCTGCCTGTTCCTTGCGAGCCAAGCAACGCCTCTTTTTCATTGCAACTCTGTGCCTCTTGCGCTGAAGCGTCAGTGGCGTGATCAGACGCTGAATCTTCGGGGCCTTTAGCCTCTCCTTCTTACCCTCTTTTTGTACAGGGCGTTTGACGACGAATTCGCGAAGGTCGTCTTCCTTCGTGAGATTGAAGAGCTTGCGGATTCTGCCGGCTCTCTTGGGTCCAAGACGACGGGGAAGATTTTTGTCGGTAAGCCCGGGAATTTCCTTTTATACATAATAAACAAAAGATAATTTAATAACAGCGTTTAACCGTTGATATTATAACAAGAGTAATTATTCGTGCAACTGTCGTTTTTATACACTAAGTGAAAGTGCATGAGATATAACACAATCCCCCAAATCTAAAAACTCTTTCGATTTCCCATGAACATGAACGTCTCCAAGATAGGAAATCATACACTTGGACACTGCCTGTGTAGCATGGGCTTACGATACTTTTAATTAATAACAAAAGCTTAAGGTTTAAGCTTAAGAATAAAGAAGCAAACGATATAAATATCATCAATAGTAATAAAACTAAGAATGAAATGATTTTTCATGATTTTTGAAAAGTAAACTATCAAACATTTTGTACAAAGACATTAGGATTGAACGAAAGTTAAAATTTTAATTAAAAAACCATTTGTCTTTGTGATATCGTTATTACGAAGTAGCACAGACAAGCATAACTCAAATGAATTTTTACTTGGCCGCTAAGGATCGGTCATTCTATTTGCAAAGTTTTGATAAACTTGAAAGTCATTAGCATGATTCTTTTGACTTCAGCCAGTCACACCGGTGAACTACCTTAAAGCAGACTAATCCAAACTATGGCCAATTTTTTAATGTTGCACTCGCTAATTTGAAGAATATTGCCAAAGGTTACTGTTAATGATTTCTTATAATAAACCAAATCCATCACTTTGGAGTATTAAAAAAATGGCTGACATACAGTTAAAAAATAAAATTTGTTATAACTCTGTACTGAAATTTGCATTGTAATTGTCTAAATTGCCATTGTAAAATGTTTATCAAAATATGAAAAATCAATAAACAATTATAACATTTCTTCGTATTCAGCTGAGAAGAAAAATATATTTACTTGTTCCCCTTTCTTGATGATCACAAGGGCCAAGACAGAGAGATTGGCATCGACAATGCAACCACGTACGGATTTTCGCTTGCGCTCGCCATCACGACGTGGTCTGTAGCAGGAGTGTCCCTTGGACAGAAGTAGGCGTACACGACCTTAAAGAACAAAAAAAGAAAAAAAATGGTAGAAAAGTCAAGTAAAATTAAGTAAATAATATCGCAAGATTTGCTCACCGTTGGTCAGTACACCCTGTTTCATTGGGAATCCCTGCTTGTCGTTTCCTCCGGCTACTCTAACGACATAGCCCTTCCACTCGTCGCCCAGAGGATCAGCCTCCACTTCAGCGCCCATACGTTTTTCGTAGAACATTCTGAGCTTGTGCTCATCCGTGATTTCCAGGAGTTTTTGGCATCCTGTCGCCGGGTAAGACACGTTGAGCTGAAACCATCGATAAACACTTGAGTAAGAATGCTACGAAGAGGAGCGCATCGCTATATTTCTAGGTTAGAATAAAGCGTCGATGAATTTGACAAATTATCGACACGAAATAAATTTATTCGAAGGTGTCATTAAGCAACACTACGACAAATGGTTCACGAACTAATCAATTGACGTTTATCCACGAGAAAATAATGTTTTTTGACAATGTATAAAAGCTCGAATCGGCGAGTGACAATCGTTTTTCTCAAGTCCGTTTGCGACACTAATATTTAGTTTCGCGGGATTCTATGCACAGCATTGTATTCGTAAAAAGTCACTTTATAATCGAGAGCACAGAATATTAACGACGAAATAAGGATTTCTGTAATATTACTGGATTCGTACCTTCATCGTGACGCGATCTAAAGACTGCCACGAGCCATGAAAAAGAAAGAGCTCGTCTCACGCAGAAACCGCAAGAGTCGCATACCGGAAGTTGTACTAGAGTAGAGTCGAGATTCGAATTTTGCTGGACAAACCGTAGTATCGTAACGTTATTAACAAACATAGATTTAATACAAACTGTGATACATCTTTTACTTTATTTATCTTAATTGATTTTTCAAGAACCTAGTAAAAACATATTTTTACTACTGCCGTTCGTATAATTCCATCGATTCATCAATTTACCATTTTTTTTCACTCTTTGCAATAATTCTGTACAACTTATATTTATAATCGCTACACTGTTAATTAATCAACTTATAATTAATATAAAGTATTACATATACAAATTCAATAATCGGATAAAAAATTAATTAATTCAAATATTATTCAATATCATTAAATTATTTATTCAAATTCAAATATTGCATTCCGAACTTGATTGATGTATGAGAACGAGAAATAATTATTTTGCCATTAAAAAACAATATATAATTAAATATAAGATTACATTCTAATTTAACAATATTATTTGTTATTATCGAGATAGAGAGGAGAAATGTAAAACGTTCTTGTTTATTATACACGATTTATTGTTAGTTTTTATTTACAATACCGGCATTGTAATGTGCGCACCGGAAATCGTACGAAGTTGACGAGTCGTCTTTCAAATTCGGCTTCAACGCACTATCATGGATATCACGTAATATGACTACATACATTGTATTTATATAATAAACCCATATCGAATAAGTATTTTTTAATGAAGATTTCGCGTACATTGCATAACAAAAAAGTTAATTCTTGCTCCTTGAATAGTTTTATCGATTTATCACGGCGATAGTGCGTGCCGAACGTTCGCACCTAGCGGCATAAAACACCGAACGAAAATCTTATATTAATGTACCATCGAATATTTATTATCGGGGTAAATATACATCGTAGAAAAAAAAATGAGCGAAAATATGTTAAGGCTTGATATTGACGATCGTATTTAACGTACGATGCGCTCGTGAATAAATTCTCCGACGACAGTCAAAAGGGAAAAGTGTATTGGTGACGTCCGAGATCACTGTGTGAACGGACAGTGCTCAGGAAAAAAATAGAAGCGCAGGAGGAAGCAGACAGAGGAGAGCTACGTATATAACGAAATGCCGACATTCGGGCGTGTGTGACTTTTTCGATAATATTATTCACCGACGATAGATTCAATTTTTTTTTTATGTATCGATTTAATACATAGACAAAGAAAATATATAAACATATATGAAATAAATGGAATGTACCGAACGTAATTTTCCGTACTCTGCTTGAGCAAGGTAATACCGCAAGATTGATGCATGTTCCCTGATTTTTGTATAGGTTAGAAATTTTTTTTTAAGGACGATATTGCAAGATATCTCTAAGTATTTTGTACAGTAATAATGATTTTATTTTTTTCTATGTTCTTATTTATTCTTGTGGAAGAGAATGTCGTGCGAGGATGTAAAATATTTTACCAGAGGCATAAAGCCTGATACGGGCATGGCGCAGTTATTTTATCAAAATATATTCACTGCTAGTCACATGCGTCACGTATTTATAACTGTGGGACGTGGCTATGTGCTTATAACCCGGCATTTTATGTTTGGAACATTGTAAAAATATATATATACATTTTGGTAGGGGAAATATCAAAGAGAAAAATGGACGCAGCTGTGATAGAAGTTTTACAACAGGCTGGTAGCCAAGATCCGGAGGTATTGAAACCTGCGGAACAGACATTGAAGCAGTGGGAAACCGAAAGGGGTTTTTACACTGCGTTATACGTGAGTTAAAGACCTTGACGAAGAAGCTTTATACAGGGTACAAAAGTATCGGTAAATTTTTGGTATAACATCTTGATTGATCTTTCAGAATGTATTCTCCAATCATTCCTTGGCTATTAATGTGAGATGGATGGCTGTTTTATATTTTAAGAATGGCATAGACAGATACTGGAGAAAAACAGCTCCAAAGTAAGTAGTTTGTTGTTCAGAATTAATCTAGAAATAAAAAAACTGATGAAAATTAATGGCAGACAGTGAAATTTACATCCGTTTTGAATTTTTGTGGTTTTAAAAGAAATTATTTATTGCATTTTTTAATTATATCACATATGTTTTGATGATTTAAAGACTTTTATATGTTTTTGGAATTTAAATTCAATTTATGAATCTTCAATTATTGTACCGTGGGTTAATGTTCTTGCAATAAGGATTTTACGAGTTTGTTAGTTTCTAGAATTTATGGCTCGTTGTTCAATCTCTTAGTATTAACAAAGTGGGTTATACCAAAATCAATAAAACAGATTGTTATCTTTTTTAATTGGTAAAAAAAGTTGTTTGAGAAATCCTATGTGATTGGTTGTTCGTCACTGTGTTCCGATGATAAAAAAAAATTCCCAAATCCGGACAAAGATCCTCAAAGCATATTGCAGGTTTTGTTGTCGATTTGATGCAATATCAGCTTTTTTTGTCACTTCTTCCCTAAATTTGTTGTAAGTATGGTTGCCGAATGAGATTGACTAAATAAATTTTTATTGCAGCGCCATAGCGGAGGACGAAAAAGAATTCCTTCGTCAGCGTTTGACAGCAAATTTTGACGAGCCTGTCAATCAGTTGGCTGTACAGATAGCAGTCCTCATCGCCAAAATTGCGAGGTAAAAAACGCCGAGTGCTTAATCGTTTTATTTTATCAATCGCATTTTTTATTTTGAACAAAATAAATATGTCTCGGTGGATCTTCAGGTTCGATTGTCCCAGAGAATGGAATTCCCTAATTCCGACATTGCTGGAAGTGATAGGAGGACAGAATTCGTTTGCGCAGCATCGCGCATTACTCACTCTTCATCACGTTGTAAAAACTCTAGCTACCAAGCGTTTGTTTGCCGACCAGCGCCTATTCCAGGAACTGACGTCCAATGTGTTCAATTTTATTCTCAATTTATGGAACACTTTCACCGAGTCGTTTCTCATACTCGCTTCGAACGACGCTGACGCCCGACAGATACAAGAGGCAATGGAGAAGGCGTTGCTTCTATTGAGGATACTCAGAAAATTGATTGTCAATGGATTCAGCAAACCGTCACAATCGCAAGATGCGATGCTCTTCTTGAAAGTCGTTTTTGAACGCGCGAGAGCTAGTCTCGAGTGCAGTTAGTCTCGATTTCTTTAGGTTCCTTAACAACATTTTTTCACTTTTTTCAAATTCGCGTAAAGAATTTTTCTAATTTTCAGGAAAAACATTGATATCCCGAGGTATACAGATGGAAGTATGCGACAAGTTTATTATACACTTAACCAAAGTTTTATCGGGAGTACTGGAGACGCATCCATTTTGCTACCTCGAATTGATTCCCACCTCTCTAGAATTCTCAGTTTTTTATTGCTTCACGGAAGCTGGTCAGCCGTTGACCTTTGAGAGATTTATAATTCAATGTTTGAATTTATTAAAAGGTATATTGTTACCGACCGATTACAGGGTTCTTAAAGTCGACGGTAAGCCAATCAATCGTATGAATCTCGAATTCTATCATAGAGATTTCACCTCTCGTTACATTGAAGTAGAATTTTTTTTTATGCATATTTCAATTTAACGAGAGGAGTTCATCGCTGATTCGAGTTTAATTCGCGACAAAAATTTTAATTCCAATGTTCTTTGATCAGAGGTCAAAATTGAATTCGTTATGCGAGCTCGTCAGTTGCGACAAGACTTTTTCACGGCTCAAACGTTGACGGAAATTTGCTCGAGACTCGTGACTCACTACTTTTTACTTACACCCGCGGACTTGGATCTCTGGGACACTGACCCCGAGAATTTTGGTAATTTTCATGTTTTTCCGAATAACTTGATTTAATAACAAAAAATATTCTCATCTCGATTAATTTTAGCGGTCGACGACATTGGGGAATCATGGAAATACAGTTTAAGGGTAAATATTTCCTGTAAAAAGTTTTTGACACGAGCTGGTATTTAAATTTGTGATATTATTTTGCCTGTTACAATCATTACCTTTTTTATTTACAGCCATGCACGGAGTCTGTCTTCCTAGCAATTTTTCATGAATTTAGAGACGTTCCTGCATCAGTTTTGGTAGATCTTATGCAGAGACATCATCAGCCGGTGGATCCGAATGATCTGCATGCAATTTTGTTGAAAGACGCGGTCTATAACGCAGTCGGACTTGCTGCGTTTAATCTGTATGACGAGGTTAGTATTAATCTTGCAATGAGCGTTACAAATATTCAACAGGACACTGTAAAAAATTTTTATCCTCGATAAAAAACCAGGTTGACTTTGATCAATGGTTTTCGACGACGTTAAAACAAGAATTGAAGCAACGCGGTACCAACTACAGAATAATACGAAGACGGGTGTGCTGGCTGATCGGTCAGTGGGTCGGCGTCAAGATGAGTTGGAAGCTTAGGCCAGAGTTGTACAAACTGATGATCGAGTCGCTGAGCCCCGAGGAAGATCTCGGGGTACGACTAGCTGCTAGCGATGCTCTTAAATTGGCCATCGATGATTTTCAATTCAACACCGACGAATTCGTGCCATTTTTGGAGTCAGCGTTCTCGATGCTCTTCGGACTTCTCAAAGAAGTCAACGAGTGCGATACGAAGGTAATTAATAAAGTAAATTATTCTATTAATTCATAAATTGGCTAACTATTTATTATCTCTGTTAATGATCGATTGACTAATGACATTTTTTTATTAAATAAACAATTATTAATGCAATTAACTAGTAAAATTATGAAACTTGACGAAAAGTAAATATTTCAATTTGTATTACGAAAATTTCAGATGCGTGTACTATACGTAATCTCATTTATGATCGAGCGAGTGGGCAGCGGGATCAAGCCGCACATCAGTTCCTTTACCGCATACTTGCCAGCACTCTGGCAGCAATCGGAAGAGCATAATATGTTGCGATGTGCAATCGTCTCGACGCTTGTACATTTGGAAAAAGTATGTCCTGGTATTATCCATATTCTGTGAGTAACCAGTAACGCATTTTAAATATTTTCTTATCTATTTTTCAGGCCTTAGGTTCCGAGAGTGTAATATTGGAACCACTAGTGGTAGTAGTCGTGGGACTGAGCTGCGATGTTAATCAGGACGGTCACGTCTATCTCCTGGAAGACGGTCTAGAATTGTGGTTGGCACTTTTGGAAAATGCCCCTGCGCCAACGCCAGCGATAATGGATCTTTTCAGGAATATGCCTTCGCTCCTTGGTTAGTATTTATCGAAATAATATCACACAAATAGTTCTATTAACATTTCTTGTATTATAATTATGCTTCCTAGATTCTTCTACGGAAAATCTCAGGTTGTGCCTCTACATAGTACAGGCTTACGTTCTACTTAGCCCCCTGGAATTCCTTTGCGAACGGGGCACCGTAGTAGTCGATACTATAAAGTGTTTGATAGGTGACTTGAGATCAGAGGGAATCGTGATGGCCATGCGTCTTTTTGAAACTTGTCTTCGAGCTGCGCCACAGCAAGGAGCGCAGCTGATTAAACCGCTCCTCGGCAGAATATTCGAGTGAGTTTTGCTCAAAAAAATATTGAAACAGATGGAAATTTAATCCTTGAAAGTTGCTTCTGCATAATTTTTTATTTTTTATATCGTAGATGTGGCTGTGTTAAAAATGGTTAACATCTTTGTTTAAACTAATAGTACAGTTTCCAACGTTTTGTTAATTTAAATAAATCAGCTAAGAATGTTAATTTTAATTAATTGTTTTGTTTAAACATTTTATTACTTATCCGCATTTTTTGTAAAATTCAAAATTTCATGAAATTTCAATGCCTCGATCGATTTTTGCCAAATTTAATAATAATCATTGGTCGATATTGCTCTATTTGTGTCAAACTATTTAGCCCGATGTCTCGAAAGTTGCACTAGCTATAGATATACTGCACCAAGCGTTAACATTTATTAACAAAATTCAAAACAACGTAAAAATTGTATCATTGCATGCAACTCAACGAAAATTAGGCAAAATATCGGCGGTTAACCCCTCTATATGACTAAAATTTAAGCTTGATAGATCAAAGTGCTATTGAGTTATTGTGATTTCAGTTTTACAGGTCTGACGCGCGCGTACGCCTACGCACGTTCAGACATTTTTTTCTGAATATGATTTTTTGATGCTTTGGAACATTCCGAATACGTTGAGATGGAAATGAAGAGAGAGCGAGAGAGAGGCATTGTTTCTAAATCTGATCTGACTTTTTTTTCATGAAAACAAAGCGACCTTCATGTTGACGCAAAAGATAAAAAATGAAGGAAAATAATTGAGCTGATGTTATTGGTAATAAATTCCAGGAGCGTCTACAAAGGTACGGAATATCCAATGGTAATGACAATGTGTCTGTCGATCGTAGCGCGCGTACTACTCGGCTCGAAGGATATTTTTATACAGGTGATAAGCGAGCTGGCTCGAGATTCCGGTGGCGATGCCACGGAGGAAAGCGTTTTAGCCCGAATAATTGAAGTTTGGGTAGAACGAATGCCGACTGTATCCCAACCCGAGAGACTAAAACTACTGTCCCTCGCGCTCTGCGCTCTACTCAACACAAATAGTCCGCCCGTTGTTTTTCAACAATTTCCGCACATAATATTAAACGTCGTCGAGACCCTCAACGACATCACTAAAATTGATGACATGGGATGTTCGATCGAGTGAGTTAATGAATACTTTAGGGAAGCAAACCTAATAATTCTTAAGATATTTTAATATAAAAGAACATTTAATGCAATTAAAGTGATGTGATACACCTTCGTAAATTGTAATCGCAAGAGAAACAGTAATCCAATCGACTCGGAGACGATTGATGTTTGAGAAAAGAGCAAGTTCGGTTTCACTACAAAGTAAATAGATAAAGTTAAACTGAATTTGCATTTGTCTAAAATATCAATCCGCTGCGAGTCAAATGGAATACAATTTGTATTGGCGATTTACAGTTTCCGAAGGTGTTTCACATATTTAATTAAATAAGCAATTCTGTAGGAATACTAAATATTTTTATATATTATTCTAGTTCTTTGATGACATGCGACCAGCCGAGTCCTTCGCAGTACGAGGATGTCGATTACGAGACTGAGCACGAGCAAAGACGGAAAAAGCTCGCCGTCAACGATCCTGTACACAGCGTCTCGTTGAAAGACACTCTGCAGAACCAACTCATACCTCTCCGTCGAGAAATGGGAGAAAATCAGTTCGATCAGATGCTGCTTACTCTCCATACAGACGTCAATCAACAGCTCAAAGAGTACGTGTCTCTCTGAACCTGTATGTTGCGCGATACGACATTCGCGAGGTACTAAAAAAAGAAATGAAAAATAAATGAAACAAGATTTTCCCATTCAGTCGAATACTATCATGTCCCCACTCTCGCCCTCGCCCCTTCCCTTAAATATGTAAAAAGCTTAATCGCCGCCCTATTATGAAACGGCACTATTTTACTGTATAATATTATCTGTTTCACTGTATTAATAATGTTGATAATAAAATGAAACACCGAACTCGGTCGTAATGTGAAGAAACAAAATATGAAAAAAATATAAATTGGAAAATTAGCGACATTCGAGAATCCTACTCCGGCAATTCTTTCTAAATAATAAATCTAAGTTTATTTCGAGCTAATAATTCTTATATTAAATTCGTGGATCAAGAATTTGACAACAAAAAATGTTAAGTTTCTTTTACTACGATCGCAGTCCATGATATATTTAATATTTATAAAATTTTACGGAAGTTGAGTTTAACATACCGTCTCTTTAGAAATTACACGACAAACAAGAAATAATTCATGGAGCATCTTTGGAATATTATCTTTCAATAAGAATTTATGATTTCGTTACTATGAGCGATAGCATGAAAAAAAGTATCTTTAAAGCGAGAGTTTTCGTCACATGACAGCCTCGGAAATAATTGTCAAAGTTTGATCGCTTGAGGATAATTTTTTTTCAGCAAATTTCATTATTTAAAGTTTATTTTGGTTAATTATTCTAAAATTTACTAACGCTGAGAGATAATCCAAGTGGATCTTAAGAGCTGTAACTTTTCACTTCTATAATTAAGGGGGAGTTAACCGATGCAGTAAAAAACGTTAATTTTTGTTATCGATTAAAAATTGTTTTTAAAATCTCACGCTGTTAATCGTGACTGTATTCTGACGAGTAAATAAAAAATCTCCAGATTCAAATACAACAAATTCTAGAAGAATTAAAAATTTTTCAGATTTACAGATTTCTATTTAAAAGAAAAATGAGACTCCTACAATTTGTGATATTCGGACCTGAGAATTTTTTTACATGACAATTACAATTCAACAATCAGTCGCATAGGTTTTGTGAAACAATTTTTGTTACAGATAAAAAAATTTAACGTTCAGTGAAAATCGGTGTAGCTTAATATTTTTATTAATCGGTTATTTTGAAAGAATAACATTTTTAAAAATATAAAGAAAAACAGTTTTTAAAATCTGATGGCGTTTATGGTTCGTTACATCGTGCTACATACGGTGTTTCTGTCGCATGAGAAGAAAGACAGATTACGTCTATCTCACTGCTTCTTTTGCTCTTGTGCGATATATACATCGAGTGTAGTCCGATGAAACGAATCTAAAAAGTTGTGATACACGAAGGTACTGGTATAGTAGCGACACAGATTGGTAGATTAAAATCCTTCTGTCATACAATTATCGCTCAATTCTTAATTCTGGGTGGAATTAGTAATTTATTTTAATTCAATTTATATCGCCAGGAGGAATTACTAATTTATTTTTATTTAAATACAAATTAGAGTCGTATCGATAATTTATTTCCATAAAAATCAAATCCTAATTCCAGAAAGAATTTATATTTGAATAACAATGACACACAAATTCCTTCTGGAACTAGTATTTGATTTTCAATCAAATACAGATTCCTTCAGGAATTACTATTTTATTTACATTTAAATACAAATTCTTTCTGAAATCAATATTCGATTTTCATGAAAATCCTAATTTCATAATGAATTAGTATTAAAATAAAAATTAATTACAAAATTCAGGTTAAAATTATAATTGTGATAACATAATTCCAAATCTCCCGATCTCCGAGTAGCAAAAAGGTAAAAGTTTGTTTATCGCATCTTAAAAAGGACGTGAATCGCCGCGCGTAATTATATTCGTGGTACGCGCGCGTTACCTATCGGAGATACGATGAAGCTCCGAAACAGCTGTTTCTTCGTGTCAAATCTCTGTGGGAGGTTAGAACCCCGATTCGGGCTCCGCGATAGCTTCGGAACGAATAAATTTATTTACGGTAAGTCAAACGTTGAGTGTAGTGTCATCGATGCGTTGATTAGCCGCAGCGTCGAGTGAATAAAATTGTTATTTTTTTTTTACGTGAATCGATAAGGATATCGGAAAAAGGTCCTCGTGGTGCGGAGAGTCCTCGGCGCAGCGGTATCCGTTCGCCTTTTTTTTATTCATAGAAAAATTGTGCGTGAGTTCATACCGCTTTTGTTAAGTTCATTCGACAAAGTGCCGCGATTATCGGGAGTTACGGAGTTTCGTAGCCATCGCCTTTTTTTTTTTACGGACCGAACAATAATTTCAAAACACACCGACGATTGCTCGATTTAACCGGAGATCATTAGCGCGATTGGCCGTCAATCTAGCGTCCCTGATTGGCCGCTTATCAAAAGCGTTGATACACGATTCAAACAAAAAAATTTAATTCATAAATCGAGCGTCAGCAGGACGAGGGATTTTGTCATAAAAATGTGTTGCGCGTAGAAAAATTCGTAGAAATCCCCGCCCTGCAAAACGATGTCTCACAGAGAGTCCGAGTCTCTCGGTGCGCGCTCGGTAATTCCCATCGCGAGACAAGAACAAGTGTGAGATTCATCTCTCCAAACGCGAGGGACATCGTGCGCTCGTTAAACTTTCGAATAGCCTGCAAACGGTAGTGCCAAGGCCCTACGAGAGTCCCTGTGCTGTGATATCTGACTCATGCGAGACTCTGTACTCGTAACAACGGTTTTTAATAACACGTAATGAATGCTCGATACTCTGCGAACGATCGCTCATTTTGCCAGAACACGCGATCTAACGTAACAAAAGATTCTTCAATTCCACGTTTGGCTGTAGTACTATTATCCTAGCCGATGTACGTTACGAATGTTTTATCTTGTGATCCGGTTGAGATGAAAGTACCGGTCGCTCATCGCGTTTGAATATTACTACTTCTCGACACGGACTTGTATTCCTTTATCCTTTTTTTTTTGTACGAAAATGAAGTAGCATCCGTGAGGATTTCTCTGTATCAAGACACAAGGTATTATACTCGTCCGCCTTGAGAATCCTGTTGGTACTTGTGCGATGCTTCTTCCATGCTACGGCTTCGACGTGAATTATTATTATTACCGTTTGAGATATCTTTGATATTCAATGATGCACTGAGAATATAAAGGAGTAAGATCCGCCTGACGGTTAATTATGGAAGAATTTATTAGTCGTAGGATAGATAAAGGGAAAAGGTTGAAACGCTATTCATATAAAATTGTAGAAATTATTGCTAAATTGAACGATTTTTGAGTCTGTTTGGTACACGCAATTATTTAATGCTATTGAATATTGCATTAGCAAGGGAAGTGAGCTATATAGCTCGAGTGGTCCAGTCCCTGGTACGCGGTTGGTCATCAATGATGAGAAGCGCTGACCCTTGAATTGAATGACTAATTTTACTGAAGTATCTCTCTCTCTCTCTCTCTCTCTCTCTCTCTCTCTCTCTCTCTCTCTCTCTCTCTCTCTCTCTTGCATTATCCTTTCAATTACATGCTAGATTAATGCAGTCCGACCTCGACTCTTCAGTCGTGCATCTTTCTTTTTTGTATCCTAAGGGCTCTTCTCATCTCTTTCTCTCCCTCTGTTTCGAGTATTATTTATAGAGTGAAGCTTTTTATATAAAAAAAAATGCGAATGGCGGGTGAAGCTGCGGGAACGATGAGATTCGTCAAGCGGATGCACGACTCTGATTCGGAAGGGGCGTGCTGCAGCCGGTGACGGAGACTGAGACGTTTATCTCTCGTTCCCCGTTATTGATAATGCGTTTGGTACCAAACGAGAATAGAAAAGAACGGAAAAAAGATGACACATCGACGATACAATAACCTACACCTACGCGTGTTCAACGAACCAACGATATAAAGAAAAAAATGTTTCTCCGGATCTCAACGAAATTTCAGACGCTACAACTGTTGAGATGTTCGTCACTGATACGTCATTTGCATTATCGAGAATTTACATCATTCTCGTAGCGTTAAATATTATTTTATACAATTATTTTATTTATTTATTCAATATAATTTGTCTTTTTTGTTCTTTGATTCGGTTGTAAAATTAACGCCAGTCGCGTCCCTAACGTTGAAATAATATTTTGTTTCTTTTTTCAATTTTAATTTATCCATTAAATTATTATCTTATCAAGCACTAAAAAATTTAATTTGTGGAAATCAAGTTCTCCCAGCTACGAAGATTTAGTTTTATAGAAAAATTTTATAATCTTAATTGTTATTATGATTATGCAGCATATGAGCCATAAATCTCTTATAATGAATTATTTTTTTTTAACGTCGACTCCAGTCGAATTTTCGGATTATGCATCCGTATGAGATTCAGAATGAATGTGAAGGATGAAGGAATCCAACGCTCGTTTATTAAATTCAATTTTGCTTCTTTAAAAAATCAGTTCGTATATATTCGCTTTATTCGCTCTTTGATTCGATTGAAAAAATAACGCAAAGTGCTTTCCCTGATGCTCGAATCATTTAAAAACATTAAATTTAATGTGTTGATTAAATAATTTTATTAACTAATATTGAAAAATCAATTTTGTGTACATCAAGTTTTAACAGCTATGGAAATATTAGTTTATAGATAGAAAATTTATAGAATCTTAATAGTTATGATTGTACAACATTTGAGCCGGAAATCTTTGATAACAATTAGAGATATATTATCAAAATTCAAGCTGCATCTATCCAATCTCTGATAATTAATTATTTCTCTTCAATGTTCGATTCTTCTGAAAGATCTATAAAAGTAAGATGCAATAAAAAGTTATTAATCATTCGCGTGAGATTCAAAATATATTAGAAGACTGAGAGAATCCAGCGGTCGTTTAAATTCAAATTTGCTTCTTTATAAAATTAGTTGGTGTATATTCGATCTTTGATTTGATCGAAAAATGAACGCAAAGTACTTTCCCTGATGCTCGAATTATTAAAAAAAATTTTAATTTAATGTTTCAATTAATTTTATTAACAAATATTGAAAAATCAAGTTTGTGTACATCAAGTAATATCGACTATGGAAATATAATTTTATAAGTAGAACATTTATAGAACCTTAATAGTTTTGAAATCTTGGATAATAATTATAGATAGTTATTTTAGTATAATTCTCTACGCATACGAATATCAAAATTCAAGCTGCATCTGTCCAATCTCCGATAATAAATTATTTCCTTTCAACGCTGACACCCTAAGGTTCGAGTTTCTGATTCACCTATAAAAGTAAGAAGCAATAAAACGTTATTGACCATTCGTATGAAATTCAGAATGAAAGTGGAGACTGCGAGGATCCGGTGCGTGTTTATCTGTTGCGGCCAGCTTCCCGCATGTTCGAGTGACGATAAAAAAAAAATAATTGAGTGTTTCTCCGACGATTTTCGTATCGCGTGAATGGCGTGAGTACACGCATTCACTCTGGGTATACCGCCGACATAATCACGCGAGCACCCTGTATATACATCGAAGGAAGAAAAATCGTGTACGAGCGTCGATTCTGCTGGGGGGTTGACGGTGGCTGGGAGTACGCGTGCCTGAGAGGGTTGCCGGCGCGCCGCGGCGGCTCGACGCGCGACGACGTCGTCGCGATCGCCATCGTCAACGTTTTCGCGGTGTCTCGTCGGTGCTAGCGATAGCGGTGGTGCTGCTGGTGGTTCTGCTGCTGCTGTTGCCGCTGGAGAGGGAGGAGAACGACCGAGTGGAGTTCCGAGTGGTGCCGTTCTCGTATCGATCCGCGACTCGCCTGAAAACTACCCCTAGTTAAGTAAGGCGCAGTGTCCAAAAGGCTCTCGCACGGTGATCGCGTTTTTTAAATTCACCGACCCACGCGGCATTCATTTATTTTTCCACTTATTTTTGAGCATCGTCGAATATCATTAAATTCGTCGTGTGAAACCTTAGGCCCTTGTCTTGTCTTGGCTATAGCACGTACGACTGATAAGAGAACAAGAGAGAGATAGAGAGAGAGAGAGAGAGAGAGAGAGAGAGAGAGAGAGACGAGTTTCAGACGATAAGAAGAAGCTTTTTCCTTCCTGGCACTCGTCGCGACAAAAGTAGCGCCTTCGCGAATTTCACCGACAGCCATTGGGTATATATCTTCTACGGGAATTAACATATTCGTCTTACTCGCTAAGGATATCGAAAGTGTTGTAGCATTAGCCCAGGTGAGACGCGAGCATTTGCGTTATATTATGTAAGAAACGAGATAACGAATTTTTTGTTGACTTTTCGGAGTTAAATTGTCGAGAAAGCCTTTGGGGATTAATAATCTTATGATAAATAATTTTTTTATCTTAATATTGTTTCTTTCAATGATCGGTTTATTGCAAAAAAATATTTTTTTTAAGACTGTTTGCAATGTCAAGATATATATGAATTTATAGATCGTCACATTTATCTAAGAACTATATGTATATCGTTAAATATGTCGTTATATCGCTTGACCAAGATAAATTTAAAGATGGTCACATTTATCTTAGAACTATATATGGATCGTTAAATATATCGTTATATCACTTTATCAAGATAAATTTGAAAATCACCATATTTATCTTAGAACCATACTTCGATCGTTAAATATATCGTTATTTCAATTTAACAAGATAATTTAAAAAATGGTCACATTTATCTAATGACAATATCTATACCGTTAAATATGTCGTTATTTCACGTTAACAAGATAAATTTAAAGATCGTTATATTTATCTAAGAACTATATATTGATCGTTAAATATATCGTTATTTAACTTTATCAAGATAAATTAAAAGATCGTCACATTTATCTAAAAATTATATCTATATACCATAAATATATCGATATTTCACTTTACCAAAATAAATTAAAATATCGTCACTGTACGTTTATCTAAGAATTATATCCGGATCGTTAAATGTAACGATATTTCACTTTACCAAGATGAATTTATTTTCAATTAAATTACATTATTATTCAACCGTCGATTAGTTGATTATTTATTTCTTCACTATTTAATTACAATACAAAAAAAAATAGCTTGTAACCTCGTTGACACTGAATCTGCTTAAAGAGTGTTAGCATCGAAATTTCGAGTAATTTCATTCGAATTTTATTTCTAATCGACAGCTCGTTTTTAAAAATTGATTTTCTTTTTAATGAAAAGAGAAACCTAAAGATTTTACACATTTTGTAGATGGTAATGTCCTAAAAAGAACAATCCTGGTAACCATTTACAAGAAATGCGCCTCAGAGCTTCAATTTGAATGCTTAAAATTTTCCATCGTTCCAGTGTACGAATTATCGAAATAATATGTTTCAACCAAATTGATAAACTGAAAAATCATATTTTCACCTTTAATAATGACACGTAACTTTGGCAATTAATGTTTGCAAGGAAATCTGTATGACAGGATTACTGTGGTTTTGATAAAGAACAAACCGACATCTCATAAACATCGAAATTTGTTAATAATTTAAGCAACATGCGAATAGTGTTGAAATAGAACCTGCGTAGAATCTCACGTTTTTGATTTCTTGGATGTTGTCGATAGAGAATATTTTTATATTGTCTCATCCTCTACAACACATTTTGAATAGTCGAGTGACTAACTCTTATTATTAAAAAGAAAGAGGACTTTGATATGCCAAAGTCCCGATTGCTGACATCTTGCGAACGAATAAAAAATTTAATCAATGTTTCCCAGATGTACGAATTTCCAGCAAAATAAAAAAAGCCATCAATCCGTCTTTTTAGTCAGCAATACCGAGACACGCATGCGGAAACTATTTTATTTGCCTGTTTGACATCGATTTTAAAGACAATCGAATAAAACGTAAATATAAGTCAAGTGTTACTCGTAAGAAAAATCATAGCGGGAGATTGAGAATTGAAAAATCGTAATCGTCTGCCGATACGCGAAGCGTGTCATCGAATCGCTGACAGCAACGAGAGCGCGTACACGATCTCCCGTCGCCGTTAGTAAATTCCGTCTGCACTCGCTCGTCGCATTCTCGTCACTCTCGACGATCGTAGCTCTCGTCGTATTGTACCCCATACGCATCTAGACGAGCGACCTCCTCTCTCGTGGTACACACACGGGGCATCGACGACATTTACACTTATCAAGCGAACACTTATTCTCATTAAATCCATTTAGCGTAAGAGCAAACGGGTCGGCGATGTTGGGTCGAGGTGCAAGTAATCCGGTAGAGAGCGCGCGCGCGCGCGCACCCACAGCACAAAATTTCAACCAATTTTTCTTGTAGCAAGAATTGATGATTAATTGGGCGTTGGCAACTTCATTAATTCGATACTACGATTCCCCGTTCGTTATCTGCATTGCTTATGCAATAAAATATATATTTGCAAAAGTCTCCATCGACGAAAGAAATAAAATGAGAATTACCGGATTGACCACTTGTGCCAACAGTGCTGATATTTCAAGAAGTGAACAAAAATTATTTCAAAAAGATGTAAACGGAACGTGATAAAAAATAATTAATCGATTCGTTTGACGTCTCTTTCTTACAGACTGACCTCCCACTTCTTTCTCCTTAACATTGTGACCCGGCAAAGGAGCAGGTAGCACGATGGCGTTCGCAGGACTTAAAAAGCAAATCAACAAGGCGAATCAGGCAAGTTTACTCACAATAATCATATTTTTTAAATGAACTTAGATAAATCTTCTAATTAAGACTGAAAATATGAAATTCCCACTCGTACGAGTGGTCTTACGTTATTCATCATAATTCTGACTGGATCATCATCAATTTGATCTACTTGCCTCTTGAAATCAAAGAAAAACTTTTTTTTCGTATAAATAAAACGTTTTTTTACAACATAAATTACAAGAAGACACTATAAATTAAATTTCATTGCAATTTGTTGCAACGAATATCAAACTTTTTAATATTTGTCCTTCCTCAAACAATCCGAGCACTGTAATTGTTTTTTTTAAACATTCTACTCTTTGATGTTATTGAATAATTCAAGTAAATCATTATACAAGAGTATAAAATCAATTACGTTGTAGATAACTCGTACAGACAAATGATCAATTAAACAATTAAGTTGCTAAGATATTATTATTATTATTATTATTATTATTATTATTATTATTATTATTATTATTATTATTATTATTATTATTATTATTTACGTTTTATTTATCGATAATTATGATAGTACTCGCTCGAGTGATCCAACGTTACTACATTATCATCAAATTCGACCTACTTGCCTCTTGAAATTAAAGAAAAACTTTTCTTTCGTATAAATAAAATATTTGATGCAACATAAATTACAGGAAGACATAAATAAAGTTTTATTGCAACAAATATGAAACTTTTAAATACTTGTCCTTCTTCACACAATCTGAGCACTGTAATAGCTTTTTTATTATTCGACACTTTAATATTAATGAATAATACAAGTAAATCATTACGTAAGAGTACAAAACTAATTACATTGTAGATTGTACATATATTTATCGATAACTATAATAATAATCTCTATTGTTTATTCGTTATATGGTTTTGTTACTCATGCTGTTCGAGCGCTGTTATTCCTTTTAGAATTCTTTGCTCTGTGTATTATTAGCAAACTGTTGGTTCAATATTTATTATAGAAATAATTCGTCTGTACGAGCAATTTGTTTATATGTACTTGACAACGACATCTGCAGAAGTTCTGCCTCATTGGTGATAGAGGCAAACAATTGGAGAAACTAAACTAATTATAAATACGGTCATTTACCTCGTATAACCACCCATTACCATAAAACGCAAGTTGGTGCTGTTCGCAAAGATAAAAGCCACGATCTCTTCCGTGTAAATCACGGTGTTTCATTGCCCGGTGGAGATACATAGGTGCACGCGCTTCCATCAATTACGTTTTCCATTTCCTGACCTGCTTCGAGAGTAGTACGTTGTCGTGGTGAAGTTCGGGATAGCGCGCGGAAACAATTTACTGCAAACTTTGAGGTAGCTGTTGGGTGGACATTGAGGCAGAATACGATGCATGGCTATCGTATACCTCTGTACGCGTCTCCCATTATAGTATTATACTGTATGTTCGCTAATGTATACATATAGCGACACCACGTACGTTAAAGTAGTGCACATGCATTAAATACCTCGCTCGTAGACAGAGTTTGCCTCGCGTTAACGTGATGACGGGTAGTCCAGCGGCGTGTATAGCACAGCAAAATTCTCTGTGGGATCTGTGCACAAAATACTCGTGAATTTCTTCCCAAGGGAACGAAGAGCAACAACGAAGGAGAGAGAGAGAGAGAGAGAGAGAGAGAGAGAGAGAGAGAGAGAGAGAGAGAGAGAGAGAGAGAGAGAGAGAGAGAGAGAGAGAGAGAGAGAGAGAGAGAGAAGCAGAGAGAGCTGACGACCGAACAATTGACCGAGAGGAAATAGTCAGGTCGACTCCATATTCTACCAGTACCTGACCTTTGTACCTCAATCGTTTCCTTGTAATTGCACTTTGAACGTTAATGAAAAGAGTCGCCGCCTTTATCGAACACGCTTTACCTTTTGGTCTCCGCACTCACCTTATGGCATTCACGCTGAGCTCTGTCGCTCTCTGTCTTCCTCGCTATATCTATATCTCGTTCTCTTCCGGTGTTACGTGAAAGAGCTCTTACGCCAGTTTTCTCCACCCTGGAAACACGGCAGGGAAAAGCACATCCGTGAATGTGTCAATGCGCTGCCGGTCTATCACAGAGGGAACATGTCGATCGCGTGGGGAATTCTAGCGAGGTTCTACAGCTCTCTAATCCCATTTGTTCTGGCACATGCGTTCTTAAGTGCATTTTATAGAATGCATCGATGCCTTTCGATGATCGTCTCGATACACTCGCACGGCGATGAATCGATTTTTGCCAGTCCGCTGACCATGAGCGACTAAACGGTACGAATCGCTCGACGGATTAAAGGGCGTCAAGGAATTAAGCTAGTTTCATTGTCTTAGATTAACCCTTCGTGTACGGGAACCTTACGCAGCAAACCGTATCAGCCTCCGGAGGTTTCCGTAAAAGTATGGCACATGCCTCTCCGTCAATTCCGATCGCTGAGACAGAAAAACCTCTTCGTATACTATATGGATCTCGTACTTAATTCCCATTGGCAAGAAAAACGAAAACGAAATTCGTATTATAAAAAGTTGTTGAGTTTTTACTCAAATCTACTTAGAGCCCACGCTCGAATAAAAAGTTTTACAAACCACAGGGCACAGAATAATCTTAGATGATGAAGTTGGGTTGAATTGTATATAATTCAACACAGACCCTGGCTTTCATTGTACACGGAAAAGAAGAAAATGAGTTCTAATGAAGAGTGGTACAAAAAAAAATGTATTATTAAGTAAACTAATAAATGTAAATTGAATGAAAAAAGTTTATAAAGAAATTGTCGCAACAACTATATCGTTTTAATCGATAAATGAAACATCAACGAATTTTTATCGAAATATCGCTATTGCACGAATGATTTTATTTCTACGTTCTGGTACAGAAGACGATTCTGCGAAAGACAGCGCCAAGAAACTCGGTAATACCTCCTCTTCGTGGTCATGAAATAATAAAAAAACATAAGTCGTTACAACTTAATTATAAATCAGAGCTTAGATCATTTAAATTCCATCCGACAAAGTAGAATCTTGCACATTGATTTCTCATTATTTTCCATCTTTCGCAAACTTTCTCTATAAGGGGGTAGCTTGATCAATGTTCTATTCCCCATGAAGGAAGCTTTGTGATAGCTGAAAAATAGTAAGAAGACAATGCTTAAGGTGTTACTTTGCTTGGTTATTTAAATACTGTGCACAACAGCTTTTCTGTAAAACATTTGTAACAGTCAGTGAACCATTCGTCGATAAACCTAAAGGGCACGAAGAAAGGGAAATCGACTATCTGCGTGCCAATTTTCAGACTGATAGATGAAGACATTCTTGATATAAGAGATTGAATAGAAAAACTCTTGAAACACAGAGACACAAAAGGAAAATCCGTTGGGATTTTGCCAATTATATTTGTGATATAATATTGAGAAAAATTCAATATATTTTGTTTTATGTAAATACTTTGGTTAAAATTATACATTGAGCATTTGAAAATATATTATTTCAATCATATAATAAAGTTTTTTGGCTTGAAACGTTTGTTACTTTTGAATCAATTAGTAATATTAGGATTTGTAAAAAAAAAAAACGTCTGAAAAGTATGCAATTTAAAATATATTTAAACATTTTTGTCATACATCGAGAAAAAATATTTAATTGATTCAAATAAATCGAAACATTGAAATATCCTTCATTGAATCAATTAAATATTTATTTGAGTCAGTAAAAATATTTACTTTATTTCAATGATGTGATGCATTTTAACCACGACGAGGATATTTTTTCCCTTCTAATAAACATTTATTTGATAATATTTAGTTGTTTTGTGTGCGTGCGTGCGTGCGCGCATGATCGCGCACGTGTGTGTATGTGTGTGTATGTGTGTGGGTAGGTGCCAAAGGTATCGGGCTAAAATTAAATAAAAGATAGTTAACTTAAATATATTTTTTAATTAACAGCAAATAAAAGTTTCATAGGCTAAGATTTCAATGAAATCTCTGATGCAATGAAACTTTTTCTCTCGGTGTAGTGATATAAAAATCATTACAAAATGTTTAATCGTCAAGTGGAATAATAGAATAATTATTTTATATTTGATATTGTCGATTCCTGTAGAAAGTTTTATCCCGATAGCTGGAAATTTGGTCGAACTAGAGGGTCAACAGATATTTAAAAGAAAATTTCCTATCGTTACATAATTCAGATTATTCGACCGATTTTAAGCGAACCATCGAGTCATCATCGAAAATTGTTTGATGTTAGTGTAACAAATTCAAGATCATTAACGAGTACGAATCGTTTATTTTTACATTTTTTTATGTCAACTTTAAACTCACTAAACACGTATTGAACAGTTTCTAGACGTTCATAAGGCGATGGGTCAATTATTATATACAAGTTATATACTCGTACAATACACTTATATATATTATATACAAGTTAATTTATCTTTGTATTGTATAGCCGAAGAGTATTTAAATTTACAACCATAGGGGGCGGGGGAGGGGGGGGTAGCCTGAGGGATGTAAGTACAATATTTTACTGAACTGATCCGATATGGTTTGAATAATAAAAAAAAAACGAATTGAGATGGATAGCGAGAACGAGAGAGAGGAAGAGAGATAGATGATACTTGATGTAGGTCAAATTGTCAAGGGAAGAGACGGGATGGGAACACGTAGCATGGCGGATGACGGTGGGTGGCGGCCAACCTATTTCGCGTAAGGGAGTTCAACGCGTTGGTATATATATATATATATAGCTCTCTGTAGTGACGACTCCCCCGCGTTCACGTTCGCGCTTGGAACGACGCACAATGTGGGTCACTCCCGGATATGGGTCAGGGTCTAGCGGGAGAGCTATGGAGTGGACAATTGAAGCGTCCTGAATCACTATACTACTACCACTATTACTAGAGGGAGAGAACGATAGAGAGAGAGAGAGAGAGAGAGAGAGAGCGATCAAGCGACCTCCCTTCGTACCTACGCGGCTTTTCTACGATTATCGTCCCTTAATCGTTTTTCCGAACAACGGTGTCTCTTCAGTTCAACCTTTAATAGCTGTACTACAGTCTGTTCTCGGTTAACTTCAAAAATACTCAGTGAATTACGAATTTACACGATTATACGTAGAATATATAAATGTTTATTTATAACTAGTATCGTACCCGGCTTCGCCCAGGTTTATTTTTAGTATATACCTTAAATAAAACCAAATGCTATGATTTTCAAATAGAATTTGTATTTATTGAACGTTTAAATATTATCATTGAAGTATAGTTTACCAAAGTCAATCCTTCAACACCTGTGTATAAACAATATTTTTTGTTGACTTATTTTCATGTTTACTGCTGTTTACTGCTTCACTAAAATGTGAATTGCATTTGAAAATTCATGTCAAACAAAAACAGACATTTCCGTTCACCGTATCATAGTAACCTTTTCTTTTTTTAAAAAGCGCAAGCTATACCTACTACGAAGAATAACTTTGCTTTTTTTAAAATTAAAATCAAACGTCAAAATTCAATAATACTCTTAGAAAATACAAATGTCCGTAATTCCTTAAGGACTCAACTTGAAGAGCTGAAAATAGTTGCGTTGACCTAGAAATCAGGAGACCTTTCCAAAATGTCCAAGATCAACTTCCTAGCACGCTCCGTCTAGGAGGAGTTTAAGGGACGGAAATCCACACTTTAAGAATTATAGTATAGATAAAGAATGAAGATGAAGATAAACATTTTGTTTAATATTACAAAATATTTTTATTAATTTTGGTTTTATAGTGAAACGTAGAATAAAGTGTTGTTTTTTTTTCTGTTTTAACTTTATGTTAATGTCTCATTAAATCGTAGCGAAAAAAAAACGATAAAGCTGAAAAAAAATGTTTTTGGGAGTTTTTTTTTTACCCGCTCGACTTTGCAAACTTGGTTACAAATATTTTTTTTCGAGTGTTAAAAAGAATTAGATATCGCTCATCAAGCACTAACACATAATTTACCGACTGATGAATAAATAAATCATTAACAATAAATAAAATACATATTTTTAATTTATTTTATTCCGTTACCAATAAAATTGTACCGATTGGATATTTTTTCATCTTTTTATTAGAACTTAATAACATTAATATTAATTAGTATGATTTCGGTCGCAAGATCTTTCAGAAATTATACCTCGAATGTTAGTTAAATGCTAATGACAAAACCTGGTAAAAAAAAAAATAGGGCGTGCGAACAAAGACAGACGACGATAGGAGACAACTCGATTAATGAATTGTTAAAAAAATCTAGATTTTTCATTGTTTTTTAAATATGAAATTGTACTCTTTGGACATTTCCGCTTGTTTTATTGTTACCTGATTGATTTAATCTTAATAAGTGGCAGTTCCCTGAAACGCTTAACGATAGTTAAGAGTTAATAAGGTACGTTCGAGGAAAAAGCGTGCAGGGGATGAGGCCAACAGGCGTCACAGAACAAAAAGAGTCCTATGCTACGACCCCGTTCCTCTTTGTCCATTATCGAACCCACGTTCACGATTCCTGCGTCTGATATCGCTCTGGCATGCCACTGAGTCGCCCATAGTATATATGGCTCTGGGTCGCCGTGCTGTCGCTGGCAAAACCTCAAGTTTAACTCCTTTCACGTTTTCGTCCTCCACACCATATCGTACCATATATGTTGGAGAAGAGCTATGCGCTGTCTGACTTCCTCTCTCTCTCTCTCTCTCTCTCTCTCTCTCTCTGTCTTTTTACATCCTTTTCGATGCATCAACCAAACCAGATATCCATACACACGTACCAGAGAGTACTCGTTGTCTTTTCTCTTCGTTGCATTCTATATAGCACGTGCTCTTCCTAGTCACTTCGATTAAATTTGTTCAGAATTGCATTTACAATTGGTCCGAATTGCATCAAAGAAATATAGTTTTCTGTATAAAATTGTCGCAGACAATATAAATAGAACAGAAGAGCTTTTCAATGTTACCAGTCTCAGCGGTATACATATTCTTCCACCCCTGAGCGATTAATATTATATACAGACATCTACAAAGGGATATTGATTTTCCTGAGATTCTGTAAACTCGGCACTCATTCACCCGCGCGAGAAGTCATTCTTAGCTCCCTCTTCCTCTAACTTACCCTCAACTTTCAAGATGTTGCATCATGCGTCGCGTCTAGTCGGAGTCGCCGGGGCCAGCAGCAGCAGAAGCAGCAGTCAGGGAGTGCTGAAATTCGTGTAGAGGGATAAGATACTATATTGATCCATCAAATACATTCGTCCTTCGTCGTTTGCCACCGCGATTTCGCTCTGACTATCTCATCCCTTAATTCTACGTGTAGATATGGCACTGTGCACATTCCTCATTGTGCTCTTCTTCTTCTTTTGTACCAACGACCTTATCTATGTATCGCTCGCTGACTGGTGACTTGTAGCGCGAAAGAGAGGTAGAGAGTATAAAAAAAATGATCTTTTACCTACCCGAGTGACACGGTGCCTCGGGATTGCCCCGAGTGAGCCCCGCGTTCACTTATACAACGTTTTCCGCTTTTGTACGTTGCATCACTTCGAGCCGGATGAAACGTGTGCGGCCCCGCGCGCCCGCTCGGATATTGATCCAGAGTTTGTCCTTTCAGTTGCTAAAATCTCCGGTTGCTTCCCCGTTGAATGGCTACAGACGCGAAGAGAGAGAGAGAGAGAGAGAGAGAGAGAGAGAGAGAGAGAGAGAGAGAGAGAGAGAGAGAGAGAGAGAGAGAGAGAGAGAGAGAGAGAGAGAGAGAGAGAGAGAGAGAGAGAGAGAGAGAGAGAGAGAGAGAGAAAGAGAAAGAGAGAGAGAGAGCTCTTCTGTAGCCACCCACACACTCAGGCGGCATTGCGGGGGAGACACAAAGCCAGATGAACCGGCGTTTGTCTTCAGTTTCTTACCAAACATTTCCACGATAAAAAGCCGTTAAGAGGACTCCACTTTTGAGATCGATTTGAAAAGGATCTCTTCTTCATGGCCTGAAGTTGACAGATTCAAATGAATATCGAATCAAGTGCGTGGATCCAAACTATATCAAGTTGAGACACATAATCGGGGCACAGTGTGTATTTTGATATGATGTTCCTTCTTCTTGAAATTAGATGAGGTCGAGATGTATTCAGGGATACTTTGAAATGTGCATGAGGAATAGGTAAATTAAAGGGAAAATGTAGACACGGTACAATCTTTTATCTCTACTTATCTATTTACACCGAAATGGTGTAAATATTTACTCAAATATTAACTATTTAGAGCAAAATGGTGTAAATAGTTGAGTCTCCTTGAACCTGCCCGTCCCTCCAGGTCGAGAGACAAAGGGTTTCGAAGATAGTTTCGTAAGTAGGTGTTAATAATAGTGACAGGGAAGGTCGAATGACAGATTGCCAGGGCGTTTAGCGTCCGAACTGTACGAAACCCTGGTTACACAATATTTTAATTTTATAATTCTTTATTTAAATAATTCTACAATTCCCTGGTACATTTGCCAATTTTTAATTACCTTTGCATGCCAACATAGTACTCGACTTTAACAAAATATTCGTACAATTTTATAAATTTATAAATTTATTATTACTAAATACTTAAATAATTTAATAAGTTAACCATTATCATGCTGTTTTGTAGTTTAAACAGTTGGCTACTCGCTGATAATTTTATTGTGCTATTTAATAAAGTTATAATTACTTTTGTTTCAATATACATAAAACATTATTTATTCGTTACGTTCCCAAGCTCAATCATTAATTCTCACTTTATTTTTTCGGTACAACTCCCTCTGTTACATCCTTGGGATGCCGGTCGATAGAAGGTGCCACCGTGAACGCGTTGATAATTAAATTGTGAACATATACACCACACGAAACAATGCGCGCAGCTTTGGCTCTCGATAAAGTATCGTCCTCCCTGAAACCGTATTCACGGAGAAATCTATTTTTTAAACTTTCCAATGCCTTGAGTTTTAGTCGCGATGTCTACGGGGTTGCGGCACCCTCTCTCAAAAACTCAATTACCCGTCGACAACGACGATCTCGAATAACCAAGCCGACAGCTCGTTTTTCTCAAGGAGAAGGGAAAGCGAGGGAAGAAATGATTGAAAATTTTCATTCAACCCCCGAGAGTTTTGGAAACAGCAGTAAAGAGTTCCTTTCAATCCAGCTAACGCGAGTTTTTTTCTTTTCTATAATATTTCGTTGACAAATGAGATTATTATAGCTTTCGGAGTGAGAACTGCGTAACCTTGGATCTCCAGACGTTTTTACAGTTTTTTTAAATCTTCTTCTTTGCTTCTTTGTTTTTTTTTTGCAGTATATGTCGGAGAAGATGGGCGGCGCGGAAGGCACAAAGCTCGACGTCGATTTTGTGGATATGGAGAGGGTGAGTGAATAACATTAACTCGCACGAAATCTCGTCTCTTATCTGTCTTGTATCGGGGCTTTCGGTTACTGGAATAAAAGAACAGTCCGGCGATAGGGCAAAAGAAAGGCATTCCCCGCTTGTTTCAAATCTTGATAATAACGAACTGCTTGCGTGACTACGGTGGCACGAATATATATATAAAGGTCGCAAGTAACGATCGAAAAGATCGCTTATTAACTTTACCTAGTATATTGCTACGTCAACTTGGCGTGAATCATGCGTTACGCGCACTAAATGTGAAATATATTTGTTTTTTCTTTTTTTTTTTACAACGTATAGAAAACAGATGTCACGTGTGAACTCGTAGAGGAGCTACAGATGAAGACGAAAGAATTTCTCCAGCCAAATCCAACGGCGAGAGCGAAGATGGCAGCCGTAAAGGGTATCAGCAAGTTGAGCGGTCAGGCTAAAGCCTCGACCTATCCACAACCCGAGGGAGTGCTCGGGGATTGCATGCTGATGTACGGCAAAAAAATGGGCGAGGACAGCGTGTTTGGTAGGAAAAAAAGCGCTCCAACAGCGTTCTTAATTATGTTATTTCTACTCTTGCGTTGAATTAATTAATGAAGCTGCAGGAACGTCAACGAACGTTGATAAGAAGTTGTCGAGTATCATAGACATTGATGATAAAACATTTTTTCTAATTACTATCCACCAATCAGGGGAGAATCGATGGATCTCTACCTATTTCTGTTTTAACTGCAATTACTCAAAACTATTTATTGTTATTGATAATAACAGATTATAGTTGAAAATTAAAGAGAAAAAAAAAAAAAAAAAAAAAAAAAAAAAATTACTATCCACGTTATCGTAATTTCAATATTTTAACAATTGATTATCAAAAGTTGAAATTATCATTTTAATTGAGATCATAGAAACTTTTGTACGGCAAATGATCGAAAAAATTGTTTAATAAGTTATTAACGAATAAAATTCGTATATCCTTGCTGATGAAGCTCGTTGGCGTAACATTCTTGTTGCGATTATTCGAATAACGCTATTAATGAATATATCGTTGATAAATTTAATAAATTTATTAATTGTATTTATTAAAATTAATTTTAATACCAAGTATTAAAAAATTGCAGATTCCGAACATTATATTAACAAAGAAAAATCTCGTTATTCCATTGAATCTCCGTGCATGATCGCTCTTTGAAATAGTTGAGTAATTTCATAGCTGTAACGTTTATTGTTTTTTTCTTCTTCAGGTATAGCATTGATCGAGATGGGCGAGGCGATGAAACAGATGGCCGACGTAAAGTATTCACTGGATGACAACATAAAGCAGAACTTTTTGGAGCCACTGCACCATCTGCAGACCAAGGACCTGAAAGAAGTTATGGTATGCTATCCGGTTGGATTTATATTAAAAAAGTTTGTTTCCACCAGGAATTCGAGTTTCTATTTTTCACGTACGAGATAACACATAATAACGGGTCGTTTTGTACGGGGGATTTTTTTTTAACAGCATCATCGGAAGAAACTCCAAGGCCGAAGGCTTGATTTCGATTGCAAACGGCGACGTCAGGCTAAAGGTAATTTAAAGAGTTTTCCATCGGATGATCGTGATTTATCGTGATTTTTCACCTGGTTCTCTCGTCGACGGCACCCATCGATGGCATTTATTGAACGTTACGCTCATGAAACCGTAAATTCAATGTGCATGTTTGTTTATTTATCCGTATCGAATGATGCATGCTCGAATGTTAAGCTGGTGGAAAGGCATCGTCGAGTCCACACTACGGTAGCCCGGTGAGAACGAGCACACCGACGACACATGTGGGTACGTGATTTACGGCCCCGTTAAAAATCCTTCTAAAACGCAGATATTCCCGAAAGCTTGTAATTTTTCCATAAAGAATTTCGTTGACGTACACTCGTTATATTTAAATTCCGCGTATCGATCCTAAATCTTTTTAATCTCTTGAGTATCACTGACGCATATATCGACAATATATGCGTCGGTATCGATACATCACAATTCAAGGGGTTAGGAGGTAATTCGAATTTTATATTCTTAGTATTTTCCTTAAGACGATGCGGTACAAGTAGTCTGTCTCTCTAAGATCGTCGTACGTACGAATGAGTTGACACAATTTTCACATCGCGAATTTATCCAAATCTATCGGCTGAATTACGAGAACGATAAACTGTAAAATTATGAGAGGCAGTTCTAATCTTTTACCCGAAAAATCAATCGTGACGGAAATATTTGCATTACAGTTTTTATTACCGACCGATAGGTATCGCATCATCTTAAGCATCAACAACATGCTATATCCCTGACTGAGTAAATTAAAAAATTGTAAAAACAATGAAATAATGAACTGAACGACAAATCTTACTGCCAAGAAACATTGAAATTGTAATTTTATACAAGATCAAAGTTTAAAGATCCTTACCTCCTATTCAATCAGATATTTAAGGTATAATTTTTCTATCTAGAATTTAGAATTTAGAATTTAGAATTTTATTCATTTTCGCATGCACAATTTTTTTTTTGTATAATTTCTTAGATTTTTCTACGATTCGAACGCTTTCAGTACACGAACAGTAGACTCTTAACTTCAATTCGTAGTCAGAGACAAATTGATCTTAATTTTTAGTCGTTATTTACAAAATACCCAGAAGGAGTGATGGAAATATCGTTTTAAACTGTTAGAAAAATTATTGGTTCAACAATATGATGCTTTACGGTATTTCTTTACGTATCTACCGAAATATACATATATAATTTGTCCGAAGATATTTTCGTGTAACGTTTCTTGACACTCAGTCTCGTTATATTCCACGACTCGCGGATTTTGTGTACAGATATTGTTTCTTACCAACAGGTAAGGAGCCTGACTGTCGTAAATTGTCGTTTGGGTTGCATGCAATCTTATCTTCAATACTTCAAGCGAATGTTGCGATGGTTCCGAACTTTTTATGCACGGTCGTCACCTCTTCGAGACGCGAATAACGCGCAAAGAATGTAATATACGGATACTCACGACATGCACGATTTCAATTCTGCTGCTTAAAGCATCTCGCAGTTAGGTCAGAATTCTATTAGCTTCAATCTTTGACGTTTCATCGTACGTTATACGCGGTAATTGTCTGGGACTCTGACGAAAATTGAAATTGACATTGTTTATGGATTTTTTTTTGCTCTCTACCCCTCACTTTCCGACCCCTTTCAACCACCCTTGTATAGGTCTGTGAGAAAAGGGTATCTCACCCATTCCACAATCCGGCTACGAATCATGTCTCGGTCAGATTGAAGAGTAAAGGATGTCTCGGGACATAAATGTAGAATCTGCACGCGAGAAGTTCTTTATTTTGTTCCTACAAGTTACGACGTATCAAATGATCGCTAGGTGGGAATACGTATTCCCGATGAGCGTTCGTAGAACCAAAACGATGTTAAATTTGGATCAAGGGATTTATTTGTATGATCAGAAAACCTTAACGAGGAATCAATCGGATAGATCTTTTGATAAAATATAATAAAACACGTTTTTTTAAAAATTGAAATCGGTGGACCCCGCAGAAAATTATTGATACTTGTCAAACTTTTTAATTTGTTGAGTGTTTATCATGTAATTTGCACTGGAATTTTTGTTTTACTGAAAATCTGCGTAAATTTAAGTGCACTTCGTCTATTATTTGTCAAGTTATCCAGGCACGAAGCGAAACATTAATTTTTGAAAGGTTTTTAAGACTTTTGACACATCGATTGCACAGAAAATTTGTAGTCGTTAAATGTAGAAATAAATATTATTAACACTTGTAGGACTGAAGCAATCCCGTAGTGCATTTTTTAAATGATCCGACGGCGCAACGTTTGCGTACAGGTTCTCATGAGAAACGTGCACGTTTCAGACGATGAAATCCGTCAAGCGGAGGAAAAATTCGCCGAGAGTCTTCATCTCGCTCAAGTGGGCATGTTCAACTTGCTGGAAAATGACGTGAGTTTTAAAATGCAAAAATGAACTACGGGACGAGGAAATATATACCCCAAATGTCGGACGGGCATTCGGACAACTCCTCACAACAAACACACATGGTCTATTGCCAAATGGAACAATATTTTACCCTTTAGGTTTTACAGGTGGAACAAGTAGCCCAACTTGCAACCTTCAGCGAAGCTTTGCTCGAGTATCATCAACAGTGCACCGATATCCTGAGGGTGCTAACGGAAACGCTTTTGGAAAAGTGAGTTTCTTGCAAATACTCTATTTCTCAAATGAAAAGAGCAAGAACTCTAATAATTCGATTGATTCCATTGTTTTGTTTTTTTTTTTCAGGAAGGACGAAGCAGCGAACAGGCCGAAGTTGGAGTTTGTACCGAAGACCTTGGCCGATCTGAACGTGGAAGGTCTATCGTCGGATGGTATGAACGGTGGGAACTTCTTTGGACAGGGTAAAACATAAATTTTACTCTACAGAAAGGGTTAAAAAGAAAAGAGAAAAACCAACGAGACGATCAAGAGGATATTGGCGGCTGTGTGTCTAACTGTTTTAATGTTATTCATTCCTTTCGCCATGCGACGTCTTCGTGGCCTGTGTGCAACTCTTTAAAATCTTTACTCTTTACTTTCGCATTCTATTTTTCATTCGTTATCGAACTGCATTGCAAACTGTTTCTACTTGTGATACACTAATTTCCTCTATCGTTGGATGGGAAACAAAAGAAATCTTACCGAAACCCAATTAATTATTCTTGCTGCTCCAAATTATCTGGTTAAATAGAGCACGCTGCGGAACCTTCGAATGTTTTACATTCTCATACACATAGACACAAACACACTTTCCTCTGTGTATACTTTTCGCATACTTGAATGTCTGTCCTGAAACGCTGTAGGGTCAAGTCGAGCCGGGTCTCCGGTCCACGGGGACGGCAAGCGCTCGCAGCTCGAGCTATTTCCGGCCGGAAACCCGCCGCAATCAGCCAATGGTAAATCTTGCATGGGGCTAGAAGATTCTTTTTTCGTTTACATTTGAGTCTGAGAGAAAGAGGGAAAGAGTCGTCAGATCGAAATGGCGAAAAAGAAAAGACAAACGAAGAGATAAAATTCCTTGGAAATCGTTGAGAAAACGACGGACGTGCTGAAACTCTGCCTGTGGTTACTACCCTTTGCCTCCTACTCGTATTAAATAATTTCCAAACGAACGCAAACTAACTTGTTTTAACTGTTATCATAACTTTTCGTTTTCACTTCACTAACTGCGTCTAGCTCGACGTTCTGTGCTTTTTCATCGAATTACGCCTTATGGCAATCTCTTTTTTCTTTTGTTTTAATTCTTGATACAGTATATGTAGTCCGTCAGTCACATAGTCTGCATGCAACTGTTCACGGAAGTACGCTAATTCATATTTGTACCTTCAGCATCGCCGCTACCGTCGCCGAGCAAATCTCCGGCAAGGACGCCGATGCCAAAGCAGCCCAGTTGCACGGCGCTTTACGATTTCGAGCCCGAGAATCCTGGGGAACTTGGATTCAAGGCAAGTTATATATAGACTCGACGTAACAATAAATTACTACTTTCAAGATGGTATTCTGGTCTGGATAACAATTTTAAAAACGCGTTTTCATGCGGTTACCAAGTACGAGCGCTGCGATCTCTATATCTTTATAGCTCTGTCAATTTAACGAATTTCATTTTAATATTTCATTGACACATTTTCAAGACACCAAATTGTAAGAAAAAAAAAAACAATTTTAAAGAAATCGATTATTTTCTGCTTTAAATCATCGCTTTTTTTTTTATGTTTATAGAACTTTTACAAAAATGTGATTTATCCAAATTTCTAGACGGACAAGAGTGATTTGATCTTTGCATAAAAATAATATTTTTTTTCAGGAGAACGACACGATCACCTTGATTCAAAAGATCGATGACAATTGGTACGAGGGAAGCGTCAACGGTCGTACGGGCTATTTCCCAGTTACCTATGTCCAGGTGGTAAATCCGTTACCCTAAATCGGAATCGACTACCTCGATGCCAAAGACCCTGCAGCATTCGTTCATTCGCGTCTACCACCAAACAACAATCTACGCTCCTAGCCTACTGAAGAGACAAAGAAGAAGAAAAATTATACAGAATCAGCGTTTTACGTTATGGTTTCGAGAATCTTCCTTACGAACCCCGGAGATTTTATTTCTCGAGTTACAAGATGAAAATTCAAAAGAAAAATTATAATAATTCTCTATCTCTCTCTATTTTCCCCCCAAACCCGCCCGAATAATCTATCTCCCCCCTCTATACGCATGTTAATGTACATATATATATATATAATGTTATAGTGTCTTTTACAGAAGTAAGAAACTTTTCGAAGGCACGCACCCACACACAGAGAGATGAGAAACACATGTGAACACAACAAAAAACTTACCGTGACGCAATGCACTCGATAAACGCTAATGCAAGTACCTACGACGTAACTCCACGGTTCGACGGCGTACCCGACCCCCCGCGGTCTTTTTTTTATTTTACTTTACTTCTCCGTAGCGAGTTATTCTTTTTTACAAGACGCTCCGTACATTGCCATGATCACGATATTGACGCGTTATCTGTATTGCAAAAGTGGGAAGATAACGAAGTAAAAAAAAAAAAACAAGGTGCGATTGCTCGTAATAAGTTGTTGAATTTGTTCGTTTGGTGTATAATATTCGTTGCGATTGTACGAATTACATTTTAGATACAAGTGATTTACATTAGTTATATACGCGTGTACTAGCAGCGCAACCAGAAGTCGTTACGTACTGTATACTATCGTCAACAATTACTTACGTAGTAATTATTTCATTCCTCGAAATACGTTTTCCAATTGTTTAATTATCGTTTTAATTCGTGTTGAAAGAAAACAAAAAAAAAAAAAACAACGTTTATTAAATTGTTTGTATAGAAATATTTTGTTTTTTAAGGTACGAAAGTTAGACGTTTTAGTTTAGGCAAATGAATGTGCGGCGAATCTCTTCCACGAAGTCCCTCGTAATACTTTATTATACTTTAGCGACTTTATATTATTCCTTATTCTTTTTTTTTGTTGTCCCCCCAAAAGACAACTTTTTTTCTAAACACTCGATCATCGCGAATGCCATTTTGTAGCATCTTTTTTACTCTTTTTTTTTTTTGCCACTCTTGCGAATTGACAATTCGATCATCGGCACGTTGACAAATAGTTCCTTTCTCTTTATTGTTTTTATTAATATAATCAACGCTTCCGCGATACGAATAATCGATTAAGTTCATCCAGTGTGCAGTTGGGGGTTTCGACGACGTCTTTTCATTTACTTGTCGATATATACGAGATCAAATAAAAAACGAACGACGTCTACGTAACTCTGCCGAAATGGTATACACTAAATATTTCTTTACATTAAAGAGAGTACGCCGGATATATATTGAATGAAGAATCGATTATTATATAAATATTATTATTTCTATTTCTTCCTCCCCCCCCCCTACTTTCTCCGCCTAAGCACACATACGACCCCGACTTTGGACGAGAGTTCATTCGCCAGAAAAAATGAAAGTAATTAAGGAACTTGGTTATAATATTCGTTGCCATGAGGTTTTAGGTACTCTTCGACCGATTATTCCTAAGCGTAACTTATAAAAAAACAAAAAAATTAACAAAAACTAGAGTATCTATGATGAAAAAAAGAAACAAAAACATATATATCTATATATACACGTATACATGTTGTCGATATTAATGACGACGATGAGGATGGTTATATATATATTATGAATTATTACCATAATCATGGATTTTTCTTTTTCGACATAGTATTATTCGTATTCTTCTCGTTGAATATTACATCGGATTATACGAGATTGAAAGAGAGAGAGAGAGAGAGAGAGAGAGAACCAGAGATGAAGAAAACAAAAACGAATGTTACGTTGTACCGAAATGTTTTTTAATCGGAGTTGAAATTGATTTTTTTTATAGCTCTCGGTCTCGGCATCGTTGAATATAGTTAGCAATAACGTTTATTATTCGAGAGAAAGAGAAAAAAAGAGAGAGAGAGTGAGTGTAACGAGCAAAAGTCTCTCAAAAAATTGTAGTCTCTTGTTGAGTGACGTGATTATCATGATATATTATCGAATGAGAATGAAGAGAAAGACTAACAAAAAACATAAAATTAAATTATATACATCACCGATATTACGATTCTTGCTAATGTACTGTCATCAGCGTTTCGTCGTTGACTATAAAAAAAAAAGAGGAAAAATGAAAACCGGGGGGTGGGGCAGGTGGTAAAAAGCCGAGAGACGAGGCGAGTTACTCGGTACGATTTTGTTTAAAAGAAAAAGATAAAAACGTTACAATTGTCAGAGCCGATACACTTTTAAAAACTCGAGGTGTTTATCGATGTCGTGCAATACTAATGTTACAACAATTGCGCCGGTGAACGCACGAGAAGGATCGCGATTACAATGATTATCCAGTGTTTCTCAAACAGAAAAATAAAGGAATAAAGTCGACGAGTCACCGCATAGGAGAACAACGTGAAAAAAAAAAAACGATAACGAAATATTACTAATTAGGCGAAAACAATTGTTTCCGATCGGTCTAATTTAAAAATCGTGACGCAATTGCAATTTAAAATACGCGTGAAGTGATTGTCGAAGTCGTGAGACTTTGGAGTTTCGTACCTGACAGCCCAAACCCTTCGTGTACTTAGCCGCAGACGAAATTTTGTCAATTAACGAGAATGTGAAGGAATTAAAAGAAGCGTGGGAAAAAAAACTTAACAATTACACTTGGGATTAAGAGGGCTGAGTGAGAAGAGATGTAAGACAAGTTTTGATCGCTCGTGAAGCGAGAGATAGCAATAAAAAAATAATGAAAGCGAACGCATAAACAATTAAGAAATTCTACGGGAATTCGTGATAAAGTGCAGCGCGATTATTGAAACGAGAGATTAGACCACGCGAGTAGGAAAACCCTTCGCTATATAGAAAAAAATCTAAAGAAAACAAGAATAAAAAAGCAACAATTCTGTAACAATACTTTGAGAAACACTGCGTTAGACAAATGAAAATTAAACGATCGGTATTGACTCCCATATTGTCTGCGTCGAAGCTCGCAAACTGCGAACTGTCAAATAAAAAACAAGAAGGTAAACAATTGAATGGAATTAGAGAGAGATTGAATATAACTCGATCGCAACCGAAAGGAAAATTGAATTATACACAAGAAAAAAAACATTGAATTATACATACTAAAAATCGGTATCCTATTCTATAAATGTTGGCTATTGTTAAATGTTGAATATTGTTCTGCATGGAGCTTTGTCGTTCGAAAGAATCGTATAGACGAGAGGAGTAATTTCCTGTTGCATTGACATCAGAGTTACGTAAAATCCTTGAGAGGAACCACAAACGTGAGAATAAATCCAACGACAAAGCCACGTGCACTCTACTGTAATCTAAGACCGTGTACGAGAGACATCCCAAGTGCGTAATTAAAATAAATAAATAAATAAATAAATAAATTACATTCGAAAGACTACGATCGGTCCGATGTAATTTTCGCTGTTCGTTCAATTCTACAGCAACATTCGAATAATTAAAGAAATCGATGGATCAATGTTCTCGTACACAGCCTTCGCTGCTAAGGAATCGAAGGAACGTCGCCTCTTTCGGTTCGCTCTGCAAAAGGAATAAAAAAATTAAACGTCACTCTGCATCCAAGGTCTGACAAAGAGATAAACATAAATCTAATTGGTAAAATAAATTCAATGAAAACAAAATTAAGCTGCTGATAAGCAAAGCGTAATAAAATGCATTCCGACGAGTAACAAGGAACGAAGATCGCCAGAGTCAGCTTCTCGGCAGAGTGCGAATTAACTTATTTTTTAAGCATTAGAAAATTCGCACTCTTCCTCGTGAGAAACTCTCGATTCTGAGTTTCCACACTCGTGCATCGTACTGAACTCCCAAAATTCTTCTATGAAATAAGAACTTTTTTCTATTTTTTTTTTCACTCTGTCTCTCACGTTGGTTGATTATATATATAAAAATCAAGTTCTCAGGTGTCAGCTTAACACGACCAGGGGATGCTGAGGAGTGACACACTTTCAGACAATACATTACAATTAATTAAACTTATACCGCTAAATTTAATCTAATTATTAATTATCGAAGCTCCGATTGATGAAGAACGTACGATATACAATTTCGGTCAATGCTAATTGAATATTATGATAAACAATTAAGGAAATAAAGTGTGCTCTATGTCAACGAGTTTCAATCCTAAATACTCTGACCCTTATGACTGCATTTATTTTGAACATCAGCGTTCCCATATTTTTTTCTCATTGTCATTAAACTTAAATAAATAATATTGAAATATCCGTTATACTTTGAAAAGGTATCAAGTTATTAATTCTCAAATCCCTCACGTTCGTATTATTAATAGATTTATCTCTCTCTTTTTTTTTTCATTTCTTATGTTGACTTTATTTTATAATTTTTCTTAAACTTTCTACAAATTATTCAGAGGATTTTTTCCTTATAAAGAATTAATTAAATGTATTTAATCTGTTACGTCGCTATAGAACTTTTTTAAATTATCTTCTCAGTTCTGTCCATTAGCGAGTACATTGGTTAACTCTTCGCAGTCACGCTGAGTAAATTTCATCCATCCATCAAGTTTCGAACTAAATACCTATAAGGACATGGTTCGGATGGAATTTGTCCCACCATCTACCATGGGTTTAAACCCAAAGTATCCCTTACGGGTATAGACCGTTAGACATTTAAATAAAGCGGCGGTATCGAACTGACAGACGCTGTCTCAACATTGTGCATGGACACGGGTAAATTAAAAAATACTTTTTTTACAAACGCGCATTACGCCACTATTTCTTTTCTTAAAGTATCACATCTTAGGAGTATTCATTCCAAATTTTATTAAAAAATATCTAAAAATTAAAAAGTTATGATTTTTTGAGTAAAAAAGTGTATTTTTAACCCCTAGACTTTTAAAAATGATTTATTTGAACATGTTGTCATTTTATTTCTCATACATCGACTTCTTTAACGTATTCTAGAGTGTTCAAAGTATGCTCCATATTTTTTTGGTCCTTATCGGACGGATAGTTTTCACACAGTCGCCATTCGAAACTCAGCTTCGTACATTTTACCTCGTGTGACCGTCGTGAAATTCTATGAAAGTGTGACCGGGAAGGGTTGAAGCATCGATACTTATAGGACATTCATCCATCAGGTAGAATAAATTAAATAAAAGGCTGCTACAGTGACACAGTATACATGACAAGAATAATAATACGAATGACATTTGACGCAGTTGAGCAGGATAGAAAGAGAGCCTTATCATTTGCAGAGTTAACCAACCCTGTGACATGATTTAACAGTGAAAGAAGGGCGTGGGGGGTGTATGCATAATGCATGTTTTCTTTTCGGTGGACATAATTGTATGCTATATTACCCAGGGGAGTTGGCTTCCGCACCACCGCGGTAACAAGGCATACCATCATCGGGAATTCCACCCCCGCGTTCGTACCAACCACCCCTAAAGTAACATTCATCGTTCTGGGTACGCGTAGACTCCACGAGATCGCGCACAGTACCGCAGAGCGAGGGGATTGTTTGTCGATCCCTTTTACCACGTACAAAACTACCCCTGTACGTAAAAAAACGATTTTTCCACAGAGCAATACGTTCTCGATAATACGTACATGACACGCGTACGTACGTGGAGTACGCCTTTGCCTCTTGACTATAAGAAATATCTTTTCTTACTTCGTACACCCCACTGGCAAAATATCACCATTTGATGCCCAATTACAGAGACGTCTCTATACTTTTATGTGCTCCACTTTGGCGTCGTCGGTCGTTGGAGGCGTTCCTTTCTTTCGCCGCGATATTACCGCCTTCAAGAAACCTCGCCGACCTCTCGAATCCCGTAAAAGTATATTCTTTGAAGGAATACGTCGACCTCCCTGACTCTTTTCTTGAAATCTATGATAAACTTAAATAATTTTTTACCATTTTTTTTTGGCGTAGCTTCTGTTCAATGATGTTAAATGTCAAGATGTCGAAAGACTTATCTTTTTAATTTGCTGGGATAATTGTACTTTGCATTATAATTGTTTTTTTTTTTTAATTTCTATACAAAAGATTTATTAAATAATTTTTGTTCAAAACTCTTAATCTATAATGAATAATTGTTAAAGTTTCTTTCAACTGATTCCACAAATTTAAAAAATTGATAATCGGATCAATGAACAGATATATTATTTAGTTTAACTCAACGAAAATTGCAAAATTCCAATTGCTGTTTCAAAATTTATACAAATCAGTGAAAGTAATTGTGAATAATTTTATTTAAATTGTTTTCTATCGTAAGAACAGTTTTGTGTCGTAATACGTAATTCAAGCTTCATAAAACTGTCTAAAAAATGTGTAAACATGATACAAAAAAAATATATTATCACTTGACCAATCCAGAGTGTAGTGCACTAGTCAAGTACAACTTAAGTCGAAGATAGCTCGTTCTAAAATTGATTTCTTTTATCTTTTTATAAATAGCTTCGGCATACGAATAATAATAAATGCTCAGATGTAGCTAAACGACTTTTCCCTTCAAGTTTTAACCAAGAAAATTCTACTAGATATTCCCTACGACAAGTAGCAAGTAAATGTTGTTGTTTTTAAAAATTTTTAAACTTCAAAAGAAGTCACTCACTGTACGATTAATATTTTTTCCGCGCAGTCGCTGCGAGCCAGATCGCAACAGCGAAAAATAGGCCTCGTTTTCTCGAGACGAGGGTGGCTTCTCTTATTTTATTTTTATTTTTTATTAACGTGTACCTAGTAGGGCGAAACGTAAGCTGCTTATCTACCGCAATTAAAATGTTTCTTTAAATACCCGCTTAGGCTTTCTCCGTATTGTGAAAGAAGAGGCGGCAGGGATGAGAAGCGTGTGCGTAATGTAGTACGTACGTACGTACGAACGTACTTTATATGCTTGAATCGTTATTCATTATCCGTCGGCACACGCAAATCTCTAAATGTGGGGCTGAAGCTCCAGGCTTTTACTGCTGGAAAATCTGAATGACAGATCTTTTCGCTGGTAAGAACATTACGTCGCGTATTGTACATATATATATATATATGTTGTATAAAGTCGTGTTTTTTTTATTAGGAACTCGAAGCAGATACGGAATCTTATAGCTGCTGTTGCATCGCGAAACTCTTATTCCTCCCTCGAGAGAAAACGTCCACATTTGCAAAGCCAATTTCCCGGAACATTAGCCGCAGACGATGTTTGTCGTCCAATGTATCGGGCGTTCTATGGATAGATATACCTCTTGTATAGGTAGACATGGAACATACTTTCGATTCAGATGCTCACAATTTCGAGCAAAGTATCAGCATTCTATAATAAATAAAAAAAATAATTCGATTGTTCTGTTCTTTGGTAATGTTACGTCCTGGATTTTATAATTCATAAAAAAATACGTTGCTAGGGATCATTTATATTAATCTTTGTTTTAAGCCAGAATGCGATGGTTAGGGATCGAACCACGAACTGGCGATGGGGAGTTTAAATGAATAAATTGTTCCCACAGGAAAAGGCGAAACAGTCAGATTACGATAGATGATTTATATTAAAATAGTTAGGTTACGATAGATGATGATTAAAACGTTGTAAAATCGCAAGCATCAATGTATTGAAACACGTAAGAAAAATGAAGCGCAGTGTATTACATCTTTAATTCGAATAACGTGCGATTTTCTGCGAGTTATACACCATTGACTCGTCAGTGCTTTCGGGTCAATGGAAGATTGCACTCGCGAACACGAAGAAATTAGCGGACGTACCAAAGAAATGGCTGAGCACTAAAAATAAAATAATTAATTACGAGACCCGGTCGTCTGATCCGGCCCACGAAGTAGGACCCGTAACTTTGATGTTACGAAGGTCGACCATGATGGTCGACCCTGGGAGGTGACATAATCAAATAATGAGAGAAGCAATGCTGAATGCACAGCGCAACGATATCATGAAAAATGTAGCGAGTGATTAGAGGGATGCATCGCGTCTCGAAGATGTACCGCGTTCCGATGGTCAGCGTGGGACTGTTTACCTAAGCAAAAGGTACATTCTCAGCAGTGATAAGCACCACTGAGTTGCACGAGAACAGATGGACGTATGTACGGTTGAACGAAGCCTTTACAATTAATTTACGACAAATTAAATGCACAAAAATTGATTATTAGTTCAAACGGTCTATGGAACAAATAAATATTTTTAACCAAGTGCTTGGTTGTTTCAATGTAGCTTAATTCTCATAGAACCCTTTTCTTCGTGTAACAGATATGTAATTTATTCATTAAAATATTTCAAATATGTATCTTGATTATAATAAATATAATTTAAATATAATGAATAAAAAATATATTTGATCTTACTACACGATTAATGTAAATTTTTTAATCACGCATCGATTCATCCAATCCTGCTAAACTGTTTTCCTTTTGTCTTTTTTTTTCTCATCCAGCTGCGCGCATCGTGATTTACTGCATATTTCGTCACTAGTGACAATACTTATTTCGCAAACTTGAGGCGCGTTAGGGGAAGGAACGATGGGCAACGGTTGTGCATATGTGGTCTGGATCCGAAATTCTCTTGACGATCGCCAAGGGACTGGATCGAGCGAGCGGGAAACGGCCCTTTCTTACACACGTTAAGGATCCTGCTCACTGAACCAACGATATACGTAACACACTGGTAGTATCGTTACGCGGATTGCGGGAGGAATGTTCCCCATGGACCTTACAGCTTGCCAAGGATATCCACCGACCAAGATTACCGTAGCCCTTAAAGCACGTAATACCGAGAAAGAATAGAAGAAGAAAAAATTATATCGACGTGAGTAATTGAAAGAAATGTTATTTTTCTCAAATAGACGACTAGCCATTGTCTAGAGTTTACCGAACGGAATATAGAATCTGCAAAGAATATCAATCTGATAAAAAAAACTTTGAGAATTATAAAAAAATCGTTAACCTTCGATAACAACTTCATTGTCACTTTTGTTAAAATTCAATAAATATTTATAATAATTGATTCAACGTCATGTTCCAAAGATAAATGATTACTTAAATTTTCGTGGTAACAAATATATGTTCTAAAAGATTGAGATTTGTATCAATCGAGTTGCGCGTGACAACGACAAATTACTATAAAAATGGGTAAAGACATCGTATCGTATTATCAATCGTAACCACATTAATTCACAGTCTGATAAGGAGGAATATTGAAACAAGAATAACAAGCATTTATTCAATAATAATTTATTATAATGATTATTACGCGATAAATACATTTTCTTGATAATGAAACAAACATTGTTTTTTTATATACAAAAAAAAAGTACTTCAATTTTTGGTCGCCGAAAAGATGTTTAGAAGTGAAAAATTTTATTGATTAATTTGATTACATTAAGAACGACAAATGACAACAAATATTCATTTTCAATGCAACTAAATTTTTTTCGGTATCTGAAAAGACGAAGTTTTTGAGAATAAGCAACAATAACATTATTCGATAACGATTTTATTATAATTTTTGTTACACATTATAATACGTTTCGATAACATCGAATGCCTTATACTTGTTTAATAATAATTACGTATCGTATCACTTTAAGTGACATTATTTAATGTATGTGTGTGTGTGTTTGTGTTTATTCATCATCGTTAAACGTACATTTCAATCACATGCTTATGAGCGATTCGAAGATCCTTTGAAATTATCTAAAAGCGAGGAATATCATCAGAGCGTGGTGCATCATCGTATCGTTGCAATCTTAAATTTGATGAACTATATAATATTATAATCGTTACAGTTATATTATTATAAGCTGATTTACTAATATTCATTATTCACAAGTAAAATCGCTGACCTATCGTCACTCGTCTCTAATTCCCCTCCCCACCCCCCGCCTCCAATCCTTAATTCTTATTCGTATTTACATCAATTGCAATATCTACATAAACGTGATTGGAATAATTATTAAGTTTCTACCGAACTGCAGTCGCTGTTGCCTGCTCGCAAGTGCACATTGCACTCGTGCTTTATCAGCTTTCTAATACAATGTATTTATAACTACTTCACTTGATTTCGATATTACAGCTTTACAGCTAATTTCGGAGCATTAAAGAGGGATAACCGTTATATAGATTTGTGGAAAAATGTTCAATAGGCGCGTGCGACGTTTTGGGTCAGATTGTGTGATAACGAAAGGTTCGTCGTACGGAATTTCAAGCGCGACGCGATAATAGCTCGAAGATCCATTTCATTATCACAAGATTAAACGATTGATTGCTTTGAAATTTAAATGTACTTTTTTTTTTACTGTAGCCCCTTGCGACTGGTATATTTTTTTAATGAACATCTTTCACCAAATTTTTTTAGCAACAGTTTACACACCGTAATCGCATTGGCTTTTCAATAATAGCTCAAATTGCTCTGGCACTTTACACTCCTTAATTCTCTATTTTTCTCTCACCCTCTACACGCCAACTACAACCATCCTGTGTGATTTGTACGTTTATTATTTAATTCTCTGACTACGGTAGATGATAATTGGATATCAGGAACAGCGGTTGAATACTTTTGGCATTTGTATAAAAAATATTACACGACAAAAGTGCTTGATAGGTACCATCAAGTGCTTGATTAAATATACGTAAATCAAGTACTTCGTACTACCGTAAGAGTGAAGTTCGTAAGTACGTGGTTATAATTATCAATAATTTCCTTGAGCTTTAACCAATTATTTCATTAGCGTATATTAAATCGACCGATTGGTTATCCCAACGATCTCTTTTATTCCTTTAGACAAATGTTTAATGAATCAAAAATGGTTTATTATTGACTAACGTGTCTAAATAAATCAATATTACGTTGTATTGCTATTTAGTATTGATGATAAATAGTCAATAATTATTATTCTTTATTAATGATACAAGATTATTATTAAAATACCAAGAGTATTCGCACTGCTAATGCTTTTGATTAAACGTAATCATTGTGGGAGAACGCGTCGCACGGGATACATGTAGTTTAGGATTTAAATGTCATTCGCCTAACTTATATGTTCAATTGAAAAGTCGAGGTAACATTATTGCACGATTTCTTGATTAATTAGTGGAAGCTGGAGGACTGTGAACTTGGCAATAAAAAATTCCTCGGGGTCGGCACGCCGAGCAATCCGGAGTCGTCCGATCCGACACTTCGTTGGGACCTGAAATTAAACACAATTTTCTATCGATATTCGCTTAACAAACGAGTAAAATTATTATTCTTTCCAAGATAAATGCGTTACGATGTAATTCATTATATATTTTGGTGAACCAATCATGTCTGCACAGATTCTCCACAAGTACTTGTCAAGGGTTGTATCTACTGATAGATTTTACGAAGGGATGCGATCCTGTAGTACGTATGCGTTAGTTCGACGAAGCAGTAGCGAGTGTGCTTTCGGTTACAGGCAATGATCCGGCACTTTCATTCACCGCAGAGCGAACGTATACATCTCGTTATTTTCGGCTTACGCCTTCGTTGAATAGAAGCGCAGGTATATACTTGCGAAGGGACGGAATGTACACTGTGCGATAGAGTTTACGGAGTACGACAACATTTTATTCACGGTCTAACTTGGATCGTGAATGACGAACCCCATGTCAGAGAACCAGGTTATTCGGTATTGAGTTTGGTAAGAATCGATGAAAGCGTTTTCATTTTATAAAATGATGAATTATTGTTATTTTTCGAGAGAGAAAAAAAATCTATTCTTATTCGAACTTTCGTAAAATTTTATCTGTCAAACTAAAACTTGGCATACGAATTGGCTAGAGGACAAGGATACTATATCTTTAATTTGGTGATAATCGTTTGAGGGGTTTGAACTTTACGTTATTTGTAATATTGTTAAAAATTTTAATACAGATTCCTCTATGAAAAAGCTAGAATTGAGATAAGGATTACCCGTACAGAAGATTACGTAGGTTGATGAGAAATACGAGGAAGCGATGTGGAAATAAAAAATGTTCACGGTTTGTTTAAAATTACTATGGTTTGTATCAATGTTGGTCACCGTTCAATGTAAAACCATAAGATGTATTGATGTGACGGTTCGTTAGTCACGTGAATGATTGTTTCGTTAATTGCCGAAGCTTCTTTTAACCTATCATGAGATATATTATCGATAAACTCATAAAATAGAAGAAAAACAAAAATATTCTTCATTTAATTGAGGAATGAAATATATTTGACATTTCGTAGAAAAAAAAAAAACATTTTCTTTTAACGACTAAACTTTGTATTTCTAAGCTTAAACGTATTTATTTTTGTACAAGCGTTTTCTTTGAATTCCCAATGGAAATATATTTATTTAGAAAGAGCGCAGCTACAACGATAATTACTGGATTTCGTATCAGAGGAAAATATACTCAACGTAACGTACAGAGTGGCATTCGGTACATCATCCATGGGAAGAATCGCGCAAGCGCGGAAGGGCGCTTTTTACTAAATCCCGCCCCTAAAAGCATCCCCTGTGTATGTTGCTCGCAACCAAACCCCCGGGCTGTTACCTTGTTACCAGTCGTCTCGTATCAAACAACCCTCGTTTCACAGTCAACACTCCACCGGTAGCGACTAATTACTTCAATTAATCGAGATTCTTGTTCGTAAGCGCGGTAGTTACCTCGTTTTCCCGATCTCTCTAACTACGTCGCCCTGATCGAGATGTCTACTAATTACCAATTGATATTATATTCAATTATATTCAAAAATAATCGGTGTTATTGATTACAGTTGAATTTTTATAATTAAGTGGCTCTGATTGGCCCTGATTACATCTTAATTATACAAATCTTTTACATTAATATGTGGAAATATATCAAAAATATATTTACGTAATGAATCGTGCCATCATTAAAGCACTCGACATGGTCTATTCACGTTGAGGACCCTTAAGATGTTGACAGAAAGCAGTTATAACGAGTTACTATTATTGGTATTACATCGGAGAGATAATATATATATATATATATTAATTAAACGATTTTATTCTTTTGAATATTTTTGAGGTTAGCACTCGTGCTAAAATTAAACCGTCTCCGCTCCCCAATTGAGGGAAGGAGTATTCCTCAAAAGAGGGGAGGCGGGAGATATCATTGAAATCTTAAATGGGGAATCCCATTTTTCATTGCAGATTCGGTTTCTACGCTACAAAATACGTAGATTTTTGTCCGAAGCCTTTTTTTTATTCGTGATCGATGCCGCTGTAATCGCAAAAAATAAGATTCTTCGAAATTCTCGAGAAACACGCATCGGATTGAAAAATAAAAAAGTACGTTTTCAATGTTCTTTAAAAGGCTACGTTTTATTTTTAACATTATTTTCTCATAATCGTAGTAGGGATGTCTTTTTCTAGAATTTGTTACATCCAATAATTGGTTGCCATAAAGGAAAAAAAAATGAGTTAATTAAATACAAATAAATCAATCTATTTGCTTTTCATTTTCATTTCGCGATAATTAAAAAAATAAAATAATTAAGAGACAAATTAATAAATATTCCGAGTTTTCTATTGAAATTATACGAAATTCCTAATCGCAATAAGTATAAAATGCAATCCTACGATCACATCGTAGTTCCTGGGTAGCATTGAATGTAGTTTCTGAAAAAAATTCAAGATGCCTCATTTTATTTTTCGATTGCAAGTACATTTCGTGCGTCATCCGCAAAATTTTGATTATTGTCATTACAGCACAATCTATCACGAATGAAAAAAAAAGTTTCATACAAAACCTACGTACTTTGTAGCGTAGAATCCGAATCTGTTAAAAAAATAATCTATTAAAAATAAAAAAAGGGCTTTCCCGTTTACAATTTTAAAGTTACTCCCCACCTATCTCAAAAGGGAGGAGCGGGGGCGATCTAATTTTATCACGATTGAATTGCTCCCTGAAAAATATTTACTTTTCATCTGAGACATTTTTTCGCACAATGCTTATTTTACGAGATATTTCGATGTCTTCGTTTAACTCCACCACCCGGTATAATAATTCTACAACTCTTTGGCATAAAAAAAAAAGATTTTTCTACCGAATTGTACCGTGAAGGCACACGACATGTTTTCATTAAACTGTACTCACCCTTGAGAATGTTCAGATGTTGATAGAAAGCACTCTCGTGCCAACGTTCAAGGCTCTTGGTCGAGTGAACTTCCGGTTTGATGTCCCGAAGAGCCGCAGCCTCTTCCGCTATTTTCTCGGCTTCGCGTTCCTGTAAAAAAAAAAAATAATAAAATAACCAAATAAATCACAAAAATAAGCGAAGGTGATACACAACATTTTGGTTAAATCCTGCGTGCAATTTAACGTGGGCGATAAATTGTAATCGATAATACATTATGGAATGCTGTGTATGCCTATTACAATGAGTCGTTACTTCACGAGATAGCAAACTATTCGTTCGGTAGACGACCTGGCTTAAATTTAATGGAAGTTATATTCTCCCCGCGACTCCTCGCCCTTCTACCGAGTGATTACACTCCACTCATCCTGATCAACTACTCAGTTATGCAACAATAGCGCTCGTCAGGGCAGACGGAGAGCTAGTGCTTCCGCAATCCATAATCTACATTTTAGAATAAAGTCTACTCCCTCGACGCGAGTACGAAGGTTGCAGGTGGCACCACGACGGTTTATTTAATGCTTCACAACGCGAGAGACAACGATCATCGTCAAGTTATTCGAATTAAGTTCCACGTATGCGTGTATGAGTGTCACTCACACGAGTAAGCAATGCAATTGGTATTCAATTATTTAAGGAGACTGGTGAATAAAACCGTGTTAAATCCGTTGCGTTTTGGATGGGCTTTGAAAAATTACCGATCGTCCGAGCTTTATTCTCTCTTTCTCTCTCTCTAGCTCTCTTGCTTTTTATATTTTTCGTCATAGCGTGCCAGTAGCCACGACTAAATAATGAAGGAGCGTATACGTAGTCCGAATGACACGGACACGCGAATATGCATTTTTAAAAGGTTGGAAAGTACCATGGTGTGGAGATATATTACGTGGAGTATGTAACGCGCGTCATACACGACACCAGGCTTCAACCCCTGCTGTTGGTGTCCAGCGGACGGAACTGATAAAACCTCTGCTCCGAGGAATACAGAATTTATCTTTATCAATCTACGATGTCAATAACACGTATTATTATCAATAAATAAATTGGTCAGTGCTTCCGATATGGAAATGTAGCAATAATTTATAGATAAAACGAATACAACGAGAATAGCCTGAACGAGTTGCAGGAAAAAAAAAGTTATAAAGTGGAAATGGCTCGAAGAAATCGTGCAGATCTATGAGCAACGATATGATAGACCTGGAAAGAGTGCAGTTAAAAAGCGGATTCCACGATAACTTGTATTCGAACGTATATACGAGAAGCTTGTATGGCCACAGCGGAAAAATAAAAAATTCATGACGGAACGACGCGGGTTAGCGTCACGTAACGTTACTGTAAGGCCGCGATGATTACATTTACTTCAATGATATGTTGCACCTACGTGCACAAACCAGAGTGCTGCAAAATACACTCCGTGTCTACCAGTGCTGGTAAATATTTTTGTTATTCCTTAAAAATTCATTGCGCCCTTGCGGTTTAACGATTTTTACGTAGATTGGCCTCGGTAATTACCGAAGTCAAGGTTACGTGCATGGGATAGCAGATTTATTAATGGCAATCCATCAACTGGAGTCGATTTTTTTTTTACATTAAAAATATGTCGATTGTATAGTTTTGTTTTTTAAATCAGCGACAGCAGAGTGTAACGTTGGAAGTAATTAAAAGAAATTTTGATAAAACAATGAAAGAAAAATATTTTTCAAAATCTCCATTATTTTTTAATAATTATTACAAAAGCGAAGTGTATGCGGCCGGTAATAAATATGAAAATAAAGGAAAGGGCCTACGCGTCAGCCAACTTCAAGATCTTCAGGAGTAATAGGAGAAGTGATATCGTTACGTCCTGGATTGTATAATTGGCAAAAGAAGACACGACGTAAAAATAACATATTAATTTCCGTTTCAAGTCAGAATGCTCTGACTAAGGGATCGGAGCACGGTCCAGTGATGGAGGAGTTTAAATAAATAAATAAATAAATTGTTCATACAACAAGTTTCAACACATAATTAACATCGCTATATATATCAAAACAGTCAGGTTATATCAAACGATGATTAAAATTGTGAAAGCTTGCGAACATGAAGATACGAGTGCACGTGAATCAGGGTACGAGCTAGAGAAGTGATTGAGCACTAAAAAAAAAATAATTAATCTTTGCTGTCACGAGGGTCGACCATCGCGGTCAACCCCTGGATTCATCTCCGGGCGACTAAACAATGAAAGAAACAGTGATGAATGCACTGCGCAACAATATTGTCGAAAATTCGCGAGTGATCAACGGGACGCATCGAAGATGTTCTCCGTCCCGCTGGTCAACGTGGGACTGTTGACGACGTAAGAAAAAGGTAAAGCTTGCAGTGATAAGCACTACTGGGTTGCACAAAACTAGATTCACGTATGCACGGTTAAAGGGAAAAATTTACAATTAATTTTCAACTATTTAATGCACAACAAAAGTTCATAATTTATCCGGACGTAACAGGTATAAATTTTCGAATTCTTTTTTGGTGACATTTCGGTTCAAGTTTATGGACCCTCTTTGGACCATTTTTATTTCACACCTGTGACTAACCTATAATGTGTCCATTTTTTCCCATAAAAATATCTCCACCGGTTTCGATGATACCAAGCTGTCAGTCTCATCAGACAACTGCGAGTAATCCTAATTATTTGCATCTGTCTGGGAAGAGACAATGATGAACAGCAAAATGATTGAATTATAGTAAATTGCTTATTCGCTGTCATCATGATTCATATGATTCACAGTAAAGTTGACTATTGCAACGTCCCGATGTAATCGAATTCCCAGCAGCAACTATCCGGGTTTAGTAATTATTTATATTATTTATTTATTTATTAATCCTTGAATAAACTTGACAATCGGCAAAGAAGTGATCCAATACACCTTCCGTGGCCATCAGTGATAACTACTCTTGTAGTAAGTTCTAAATCATTACGATCTTTTCGCGGATCAATGATTTTTAGATAGTTTAGCTTCAAGTAATTACCGATATCAAGATTACGTATTAAGAATGGCAGATGTATTCGTGATGCATGAATTGCGATGGATTTTTTTTACCATAAAAAATATGGCAAAGTATCGGAAAATTTATTGATAAATTATTTTTTAATGATACGTTGAAAAAACTTTAAAAAATGTTCAATATTATAAATTGGTATAAACCAATGTGATTATTTGGTATTGAATGCAAATGTCATTTACGATTACGTTTTACTGATGTCTATGAACAAATATCAAAAGGATGATCAATCGACGATGTACCATTTCGATGTCCGTTTTGCCTGTTTGCCGTGTCCAACACGACGCGAACTTTGAAGGGGTCGATGATAGAGGAGCACGATACTTTGGCTCGAGCTCACTCGTGGTACTTGCCCGGGCAAACATTAATTATCGTCGGACGTTAATGGGCCGTGAAAGTCAAGCTTTATGGAAAGTTGGTTGAAACAATTATGGATAGATCCACAGAGCTCGGAAGACTGGAACGTGTGCTCGTAACGATAAAAGCTTAATACTGTGTAGGATTTCGAGTAATTATGTTTTGTATGTCGAGCTGCCCTTGGACGACGTTTATATATATATATAAACGTATATATACATATATACAGAAAGCCCCAGGTATGGATATAGGGCTCACCAGGATGTCTATTGTCGACTTATTCGATAAGGTGAAAAGCGTCGACGTGAGGAATTATGGTAAAAGGGTAACGGTACCCTTCGTAACAGAGATTTAGGATGAATGTATCTTACTCGTCACGCTATACGTGATACACCATAGTAAAATATTATAACAGTAGCAGATTTATAGAACACATGTATTCGAAAAACTGCGAGAGTTCTTCCGCATTATTTTCTTTTTTTGTTGTTACTATCAATAAAAAATACCAGAAATTTACACAGGGATACCTGCATGGAAAAAAAAAATTTTTTAACGGTAAATCATGTATATTTAATTCATTTTGTATATATATCTGACGTATATATTATGGTTAATATATAACGAAGATTATACTTTTGCATATCAAAGTTAGACATTGAAAAAATATTTTTTCAATTTATTCGAATAATACTTCATTTTTATGGGATTATGTATATAAATCGATTTTCTCAATTACTTTTTTTTCTATAAATCTATGCCAATTAGGAATATGACGATAGGTGATTTTTTTTTGGTTAAATAATATATAGAATTCCTTAAAATACCACAAAAAATTTATCGATTAACACTCTGTTACGTCCTGGCCATTTTTCCCTATCTACATTTCTCGTTATCCCACATAATATTATTTTTCATTAGGCTTATCTCTAGTTAGTTCTACGTTCCCTCCGTTCTGTGATCCACTTTACCATTTTAATGTTCGAAAGCTTTTTCTTCTACCATATTCATGTTCCATCGTCCAAACACCAACCACGCGACTACACCGGACACTAATATTCAGATTCTCTTGACTCATATCCGCTCGCGAAGTACCATAAACCTTTAATATATTTTTATTTCTCTTATTCCACCTCCAACTCCAAAGCGTCGTTCGAAACACAATTATTTAGCCGTGCCGGATACCAAAGTTCTAATTTTCACCTATTCCGATCCGTTCGCGAGTAGTCGCCAACGATCGATTCTCCTGCTTTTCATCTTTCTGCAACAACGCAGGTCGTCAGTCTCACTCTCGATAAACATTCTTAGTCGGTTTCATAGCCCACCTAAACCCCCATTTTCTCTATCACCCACGCTTTCCTCTTTAACTCTATCAATCTTTTAAGTCAATCTTCGATCAACCTTCGAAAAATCATCAAATAAATATATTCCAAACGCTTAAGCGTGGTTAACTATATTATTTAGTGATTGTCATAAACAGTGACAAGAAACAAGTTTTTCTTGCTAAAAACAATGTTTTACCAAATTATTAAATTCGGTTGTTCAAATAAATAATTTCAACGCGCATGATAATTCGAAATCCTGATTTATATCGCTAATCGAACAAAAATCCCGATACGTACATTGATTATTTCAAATCGTCCGGGCAAGCTCCAGCTTCCAACGTAACACACCCCATTGGGTTATTTATCGACCTACCATAAGATTTGAAAGAAATCACAACTTTATTCTGTGTAAATTTGAGGTAATTATTACCAAACTGCTACTCGGGCGTTATTACTTATATAGATATAGAGTACACAGTACAGTTGTACGTACCCTTAGTGTTTTGGAAACATCAAGTGTGAGCATACGAACGGAGCAGCAGGTGGTGACTCGCACCCCATTGACGTATATACCGAACACAGATAGCACGCTGTATAATCTATGCATCTAGTATAGTATTGAATGGCATCGGTATATGCATTATAATATACGTCATCAGGTTATTCAGTGCTGCGACTCCTCCTCGCATATGTTCCTCGTCTTGTAATAACCATGCAAACTCGATAGGCTCGAGGCAAGGGGTCCTGTTGAAAATACAGCAGGAGTAATGGTAGTGGGAAGGCACGCGCCACCGTATAACAGTCTGTCTGTATTATATGTATGTAGAGATACTATAGTGTATGTAAACCTACTCGAGAGATCGTTTCGTGACCAATTTGATTCGCTATACTGCAAGAAACAGTTCAGCTCCTCGTTAACAATGTTAACCCTCTGCTTCTGATACTGCATAACTGACTAATGTATAGAGATTATGGTGCCTATCGTGAAGGGTTTAACGTAACCTGAGCTCTACAATTGTTGGGCGCAATAACAAGTGGCATGAGTAATTGCATTGTGAAGAAAAAGACGCAGGAATATTAATAAATATATTGGAGGAGGGAGAAGTAACCGATGAATAAAAAGTTAAGTGTACACCATTTTTTAATCTTAGATTTTTACGAAAAGAAAATTATTTCTGATCGACTGTGATAATTTTTTTTTTCAATAGCGTGCTCTGACGTTCTATGAGAAAGTGAAAAAAATTCTTTTTTTCTTGTCATTTAAATAAAAGGAAAATAATTCGATCGAATTGAAAAATACCGGTGAGTCAACGTAACCTAAACTTTTAAAGAAAAGAAAATTATATTTCGGTGGAAAACTGAGGATCGCAAGTAGCAAGAAAATGAAGGAACCTAACGGATAATGTTGATCTAAATCATGAAACATTATCATGAATTCTAAAAAAAGTTTTCGTTCTTTAAATAGTTTACTTTTATACACTTTGCTCATAAAACTTTGAGCGAAATAGGATTTCAAATTGTATTTACCGAGCAGGATAATATGAATTAATAATTCTTCGATGGTTCATGAAATAAAAATGTTATTTGTGTATAAATTGGACTTTTGTTTGAAATCATTATTTAAATATGCAGACTTGAAAACCGTCAACTCCTGCACGAAGTAATATCATGATAATTACCATATAAATTGAGAAAAACTGCTAATAGTCAGCTGGTAATGTTTATAGTGACGCTATATGTCAACAAGTGTCAAATTTTTATCATATTTACCGGAATGATTTCTCTGCAAATGGTTAAAATTAAATCCTTGAATCTTACACTTGTTGAAAGGTGGCATCATGGTGCTTATACTACGAGACGGCGGCGGCGGCGGCGGCGGCGGGTTTTCTCACACTGAAATTAATTATTGATTGATACAACCATTGGATCGATAGATTAATCAGTTGTACAGCAATATTAGCTAGTTGCCAACCAACAGATTTATTAACGCAGCCATATTAGCATCATTATCATTACCATGAATCACCCAAACCGTATTTATCTTCGTGTACTTTTTCTCTGTGATAATGCATTATAATTTCAACTTGATGCTTCTCTTCGAGTCAATAAATTTTGCAGAATATTGGAATTTTTAAAAAAATTTTGTATCACTGCGATGCACCATGTGACATTATAAAAAAATAAACATTGAAAATAATCATAGGGAATCATAGGGATGAATGGTAGGGATAACGAGTTTTTCTCGAAAGAAAAGAAGAAAGTAGGAAGAGATCGATTGTAAACACTGACGATGAATTCGAAAGATGCGCATGTAGGACCGTTATATCAGGTAGCTACGTTCCTCGCCAGTGTTTTTCTTTCTTATATCCCGTTACGTTTATCTCGGAAGAGGTGGGTCATTATTGTCGTTGGTACGTGACGCTCGTTTACCCGGTGCTATTTCAACGCCAAGGCGAGGGCATTCTTCCCTTTTCTCGCAGTGCTTTCGTTCGCCTTTAGTCCAAAAGCTAAAATCCCCTCCAAGAGTTCTCCAGACCTCCCGCCCTTCGCGATGAGTCTCCGAGTGTCCTCGCGTTCTTCGCGTACGCGCCAGCTAGGTAGATAACCAGGTACACGTACCACACTCTGCTACACCTCGATTCCGCCCTCAGTGCTGCTGCAGTGAACGCACACTTAGTCCCTGTGTGCGAGATCGTCTCAGTGTACTATTGAATCACCACCAGATTACCGTCGAGCTTGAAAGCGAGCAGGGGAATACGGCAACGCTAGTTTCCACTTGTGGATGAGTTCCGCGTTCTCCCATTTGTAACTTCGCTCACCCGGCAAAGTAGGTAGGCGATCATCGGCCCTTCCTCTATTTCACACACACACACACACACACACACACACACACACACACACACACACACACACACACACACACACACACACACACACACACACACACACACACACACACACACACACACACAAAAGCGCGTGTGCTTTCACCCTCCATGCACTCTATGGCGATGCTCTTGCTTAGCTCGCAACGGATCGTTTCCACCCGGTGCGTCGCGCTCGCGCTTATGTTCACCCCGTCATATGGCGAGAGCATCGAGAGCCAGCGAAGTACTCCGCGGAGCGGACTGGAACAGCACGAATCAGAACTACCCCCGACGCGTATGCTCGTCTTTCCAATGATGCTGTTGGTGCTGCAGGTCGCTCAATTGTTTCAGCCCCGTTGATCCAATAAAGGATTATGGCGAAACAATCGTGGCGTGCTCGCGCGAACCCCTCCCCGCCCATAACTTGTTTGTATTCTACGGCGATGGATTTTACGTCAACGGCAAAAGCTTGTCTGGTATTTTGTACATGAGAGACGGCTCTTTGGTCATGGCGGAAGAGAACGCGTTCCGATGAAGATAAAAATGCAGAATCGAACTCGATGGACATTCGGGTACGCGGAGAGGAGAAATGTACTATACGCTTTGGTATACCGCAGTTTTACAATATGTAGATATCTCTATATCGATAACGCGGACAATACTCGTAGAAAAGCCGATGGAGCGTTCCGTTCAGAGCTGCCCAGATTTTGGCTCTTGTCAGGCGCAGTTAATACGCAATCGTATTAGGTCGCATCGCTTATGGTTCGCCGAGCGGCAGAACCGCTCACGATCCTGCGTCAACCAGTGTGTAATATTATTGTCGGGAAAATTGATTATACCATCAAGTCATATCGAAGGGATAATACCATCGGTGCGGAGACTCCACGGTTGCATTTTTTTTAAATTTATTTTTTTCTGATCGTCAGAGAAAAAAATTGCGGTTCGTTTTACAAGTGATCTGGTTTTTTATTTTTTCGACAATCACTGCGAAATTCATGGAAAAAGAAAGAAAAATACATTTTTCTTTCTATTTTTAATGCAAATTACTCGTTAACCATTCAACTATTACGTTTAAAATTGTTATTTTTATGTAAACCTCTGCCGTCGATTTGATTTCACAATCTTTTACATTAAATTTCTACAATTAAGGGAGGAAGCGGGAGAGTATCCACCGGTTTCAGTATAAAAGAGGCTTAACCCCGCTCTCCACACTTCACTGTACTTGTCGCAATTGGAAAAACTGTTTACACCGTCAAAAGACCGATGTTAAAATGAACCAGGATGATGAACGCGGTATTCATACGAGTCCGGTGCACTGTACACTCTTGTCAATGACCGGTGTTCAATAGATGGCGTACATTTGTAATATAACCTCAAACACTTCAATACATTTTTATTGAAAATAGGATGAATGAAGCTCAATGACATTTTTTTATTTTATTCGTGCCATAATAGCGCATTGAATGCTAGCAATATATTTATTTTCATCAACTCATTCCAAACATAAATGTGTTAAAAGTTTTGAGGTGGGACTGAATAATCTTAACACAATCGCGTGCGTGTATTGAACGCTGTTAAAGGTATCAGAAGTTAACACAAATCGCTTTTAATACATTGTGTTTTTAATAATATGCGGACTCGTTAATTGCGGATGAGTTTCCGCTGTTTAGTTTGCTTACTCTCGCTAAACTACGCTTGCTTCAATAAATCGCTACAACCATTTCCAACCGTCAATCCCGAAATCTTAAATTATTTATTCACTATACAATATATGGAGCAATATATGGAAGCTTGGATGTGTGATGATATCAACTTGCCTCGGTTGAGTTCTATGGGTCTTCAATCATTGAGCGAATGAATAACATCGAGTGCTCTCACATCGGGCAAGTCAAAGTAGAAAATCCCCGCGTATGATGAAACACGCAAGTTGAAAGAGCTTACGTTTATGATATTCATTGATGCGCAGCTATACAAAACTTTGTAGCGATCAAAGGTACACAACAAATTTACAGTAAACTGTGTAGAATCGTTGGCCACCTACCAGTGAATTATCGTGTCGTATAATGAAGGGTCTACGACTATAATATTACGTCAGAGAGGGTGAAACTATGTCAATTACTGTTTATTGGGTGCTCCTGCAGTGGCCAATGACTACGTTTGATTTTCTGTCTCAAGTTATACAAAGCGAAGGGTAGCGCTCGAGTCTCGAGGGGTGGAAAATCCCCGATACTTACCCCCGAAACCAATATCCAATACCTGCGTGGTTGGACACTTCCTGGAAACCACAGTTTGCAAATCAAGAATCTTTGACGATCCGATTCGAGATCGATATTCCACATTGAAACTGACCACAAGAGATACTGTTGGAAAACTTGTAAATGTTATATACGCAGGAAACTCGTACACGGGACGGAAGTGGGAGAACACGAAGAGAGATAACCGAAAGGCTGGGCTCTGCGGAGAACAGTTCTGTATGCGATTGTACGTGTAGAGTCTGTTCGGGACAGAATGATAGAAGCCAGTGCTGGCTGGAGAGACGAATTGGATTTGAGGGCTACGGGGCGGAGCCTCCAGTCGGCCCGACGATTATAATTGAATCAACAGTCACCGCCCTCGCTTCCTTGGCGAAGCCTCCATCCTGAATTCTGTTATCTCGTGTCTCTGTCGTGTTCTCGCTCAACTCGGTTATATTACATAATGAACGAAACGCTTGTTTCTATATCGTAGGCAAAATTGTTATTACAAGGCAAAATGTTATCGGACTAAAAGTAATGAAGGAAAAAATAAAAAGAGGACACCTAATACTGTGTTTTCATACCGGGGGGGTATAGTCAATTTAATCACAGGGTCCCGAAGGGCTGCACCTACTGCCGCACGGTGAAACATCTAAAGGTCGCCAGTTGACATTTTCGGTGTGTCGGTTCGAGGGGTTTTTGAAACAGGGTAAGCTGTGCTCACAAGACCTTTCTTTAATTAATCTGTCTATCCCGATCCTGGTATTCCGCACGAGGTTACCTTTAAAATAAATGTCGAACTGGCTATTCTAATTTTCTAATTTTCCATTCGATCGGTTCGACTCTATTCCGACTTCTTTCGAACTCCAGAGAGTAAAGCTATCGCACGTAGAGAAGGTTTTTTTTTCAACGAAAAGAAAGACGAAGTGGTGGAAAGTCGAAGAAGAAAAACGTAATTTGAATCCTTAGAGAGATAGCCTAATGGCTCTCCGGGCGAACGAGGCGGAATTAAAAGTTGCGGTCAGAGCTAACTAAACCAGAAGAGAAAGAGAGAGAGAGAGATAGAGTCAGTCCTTTGATTTAAATGTTCCAAACCAACCCTGCAGCCTTCTACCGTCGTGTCCTTTCCGTACCCATCTCTTCCCGCCCCACCTGTACTATCCGTGCTCTTCCTCAACCCCGTCGGCAGTCGACCTCGTCTTCTACGTGACGTCGCTTAATTGCATTTGAGAAGATGGTCCAGGATACCACAGTTCTCTGTTTCTACGCCCAGTGGAAACTTCAACAAATTCAGGGACTTTCGAATACAACGACCATCCGGTTGACGGTCACTGGACAGTTCAACCTATGTACACGGAGGTTGACATCTTAAGGCGATGTTCCACAAGCCGTACGCTCGCTCGTATCAACATATTTCCACAATTAATTTGTTCGTCACACGTTTGATCTTTGGGATACAAAACGAAAACGGTGAACTGTACATTTGTGAGATGAAGGTTACCATTCTCCTTTTTCATCCGGAAGGCCTTATCGTTGCAGTCTCAACTTAAAAAAAAGAACTTTCCAGAGTTTTCAGAGTCTGAAAAATGGCATAACGCTGATGAAAATTGAATTAACTGGACAACAAAGTGTAAGAGGTATCAAATTCCTATTTATTCTTACATTTCGAACTATATTCAATATGTTTGGTCCAGATTGTTTAAGCTAGTTGCGACGTTTGATTAGGAAACCAAATTCAATATGTAAACCTGGTAGCCTGGGCAACAAGAAGACCAAATAGCCAATTACCGGTTTAATGCAAGTACTAAGGTATTTACAGGTTAAATAGTCAAAAGTGCTCAGACAAAATTTAAGAACCGACGTAAAGTAAAAGAAAATGTAATAATCTGGGCAACAAAATGCTAGATGCATTTTTTTTTACTCTTCAACCAGAATTTTTCTTTACTCTTCAATCCCATATTCAGCTAAAATAGAAAAATCCTAGATTTCATCCAATCGAGTCTTCCAATATGACTTATAACGCTCATTTGACTAATAATTTTGCACAGTTTAGTATTTTTATTTGTTTTTGAATCGTCGCCCCACATACGAGGCCTCGATATTTCATTCATTTCTTTCGAGCTTTTAAAAGAAAAGATCTCGATCGTTTGACTTTGTGTTATCAAGGAAAACGGAGTCAATGAATCCTTCGACGAAGGATTCGACTGAAGAATACTTCAGACCCCTTCCACGCTCTTACGTGGAAGGGATCCGATGAGTCGCAAGTACTTATACTTGACAAATACCAGTAGGGCGAAAATGAGAATACTCGGTATTTCAGTTCGTTTCTCCACTCGTGAATTCAGTGGACCGTCAAATAACCACAAATAACGTTCGAGGATTACTTAGTTACCGCAATACAGTTGTGCCGCGAGCATCACTCGCGTATAGCGCAGAGCCCTGTGTCGGGTAACTTGGTTTAAGGGAGATAATTCAGACTTGCGCGTGTGTATTATGTTTGTGTGAGACCACTTCGGCTTTGACGCTACGGGGGGCCCTTGTAAATCGCATAGGATTCCAACGCGCAGATATAAACACATATACACGAGGGGTTGGCAAATTCCATGGCGTGCAAGTGCACACGGGATCGGTGTACATCTACACCAGCTGTATAGCTAGCTGGTTTCCCATCCTCCCATCCACTCGACACGTTCACCGACAAGGGGAATTGAAAAGCCGTCTGGCAATCCGGTCCAGCTTATCCCGGGCCTCTTCTGTTCGGCAGCTTCAAGCGAAGAACCGAGTCTCTACGACCCTCGCTGGTGGCCGTCGCTAGCCGTGCGTCGGCCCTGATTCTTCAAGAGTACGGCCGCGCGTTGATAGCGATTAAGGGCAAACCAGTTTACAACATCCATGCACGTTGACTCTCCAATGGCGATGCTCTCGAGCATCGCTAGCTGTGCGTCGGCTCTGATTCTTCAAGAGTACGGCCGCGCGTTGATAGCGATTAAGGGCAAACCAGTTTACAACATCCATGCACGTTGACTCTCCAATGGCGATGCTCTCGAGCATCGCTAGCTGTGCGTCGGCTCTGATTCTTCAAGAGTACGGCCGCGCGTTGATAGCGATTAAGGGCAAACCAGTTTTCAACATCTAGGTGCGTTGACTCTCCTATATGGTGAGACTCTCGAGCAGCTACATTTTCGGATTCGAAGTCAGGAATATCTAGAGTGTTGTCGCTACTGCGCTTAAAAAGCAAGTACTTGAAGTACCTAAAGTGTTAAATTTCATACAACCGTACGAAATTCTTTTTGGATAAATTAAATAGTTTGTTAAAAAAAAAATGAAATGTTCAGTACATTGGATAGACTTAATATTGGTTGAATCAACCGAATATTCAGTTTGTCATACGTATGAACGTCGATTTTGATACCGATGGTTCATCTTAAAACTTTCAACACATTTATCTCGAATCCTGATTTTTGTCGCGATGCCAGAAGAGTGGGGCACGCTGCGTGAATGCACGTGGCACGGAGTGAGCCCAACAAATCCAACATTTATCAGTAAATTTGGTTCCGAGAAAAATTTGAAGCTCCGCCTCTCTCGCACTTGCGGATTATCGGAGACCAGGGATCACAGGATCGCCTCTTCTTAAGGGGAAGCGAAATATCCATGACTGCAAAAGAGCTAGAACCAGTGCAGCGCTCATGGCGGAGGGAGATAGAAACAATATGCCTGTGTAAGTATGGAACTTTCGTCTCCCCTGAAGGATACTTGGTACAAAGATGTGGGAAAAAGAATTAGAGAAGAGCTACGCTGAACGCGTTAGTCGGTGTGCGAGGGAAAATCATCCACCTTGTGACGGAATTAAAAAGACAGAGCCACCGAAAGTATTTCGTTTGCTCGACGAATATGAAAGACTAAACGGTCAGTTATTGTCAAATTTGGACACAAGCTGCCTCAAGGTATCTCCGCCGAAATATTAGTTTTATTTCGGATCGAATAGAAATTGAACATATAGACGATTAATAATATTTTTTTTTTAAATTGACATAAATCCGTCGTAATTTTTTGCGCAAATCAGCTTAGTTTCAACTAAGGTATTGAACGGAAACCGGTTTTGGCACAGATATCCCTAAGATATGATTAATACAATTCAATTTGCGTCGAACTATAATAGACGTCAACTGTTGAAAAGTTAAATTAAAGATCATTCTCCTCTAATTAAAAAATATTCCTTCAACAACTCGTTTCTCTTAGATACAGTTAATATTACCAGCCAAGTGGAAATATCAATAAACACCTAAGGTTTGATTGAGTATCGGGACAAAAGTCACAGATCAATCGTAAACCGATATTCGAGGTTTAAATTAAAAGAAAAAAAGGTCCGACAACGAGCGTATTACGAGAGAGTAATGCCCTCAAAACATCAAAGTAATAACGCTAGAGCGGTCGATTCACTTAATTATATCGCGACCACAGACGAGCTCGGCGTTAGCAAACCTCCCAATGGAATATGTGCGGTTTGCTCGCCGCGTGTGTATATGCTTTCCGGTCTCGCATCGCTGTTGAGTAGACAGAATAGATAGATAGATGGATAGATAGAATACACAGAGCGCGGCGTAACGTGAGAGAGCAGCGTGTATTTACTGACACAATAATTATCGGGATTGATGAGGACAGAAAAGCGAGCAGTTAGACCGCAACAGAGCAAATTCTATGGAGATCACTGGGATCGCCAGAACAAAGTGAGATATCAATGATTCTCTCGTAATCCTATATGTACGCGGTAACGCGTCAAATATTATGATGTACTAAATGATGACATTAAGACTGTCACAACTAACCATTGGCAGGAGAGCCGGAGTATGTCGATCAATAGTGTAGTGACATTTATTCTGTACATTCTCAAAAATATTTAAAAAATTACTATATTCGTGGAGGAAATATTTACTCATACATCGTTATATTATATTTAATATATGAATTTATGTATAATTGCTTCCAATACGATTCCATTCACTTCTATAAAGAAATATGTAAAAATCTTAATTGTTATGAATAATAATAATTATTATCATTGTAATATTGTGCGATATCTGATAAGAATGATTCTTTTATATTTAATTAAATGTAAAATATAAATATCTTGAAAAACTGATTAACTCTTTTTAATCATTGCACAGTTCAATGTGTTCGGAATGATAATTTATTTAAAATAGGATCTTCATTTATTATTATTTTGTAAAGGGTTGACTTTTGTCGATGACAGTTGGACAATTTTGTGACTTAAGAGAACAGCGATGATCGTAGATTAATATTTCCTCTTATGAATGTTACAACGTAGTAAATTATTCGATATAACGAACAAATTTTTCTGAATAAAAATATTAGGCATTCCATTAATTTTTGGTCAGCCGCATGATGGATCAATTTTTTTAGTTTTGGTAAGGAATTAAAAAATTTATCTTTAATTATTTATACTTTGTTCTAATTATTTCTGAGTAATCGACGTGACAAACTACTTATCTTTTGATTCCTCTTCTTCATTGAAAAACAGTTCAAATTAGAGAACAAAATTTAGTTCTTTCTAATATTTATTAGCTCTGACACATTTCATGCATTTCATTCATGGCACAATTATACAATTCATTAATATGACAAAAAAGTATTACACCGAGAGAAATCTACGATTTTTGTGTAAAAAGTCTGACGTTAAAAAAACTTGAAGTTATCTCGTGGCAGGATTATTAATCTGATACCGTTGTAACGTCGTTTACATGTTTTCCAAAATTAAAACGCGGTAGAGATGTTTTTTTTTTGGTAGAGAAATTAATGCTAAAGTCCTGAAGAACGTGCTCTACTTCTTGATTCTTTGATACGAATTTGTAACTTCGTGTCATCATATAGATAGCGATGTACAAAAAAACGACAAAAAAAATGTCTATCGCTTCGGGATGTCTGACTGATAATCAGTTATAGATTTACGTCACTTAAAAATAATTCGGTATTTAAGTGATAGGCCGATGATCGGAAAGGGCCATCGGATCGATCGATCCCTCATTCGTATTGAGATCCACACACACACACACACACACACACACGCGCGCGCGCGCGCGCACTTATGCATGCATGCATGCATAATATAAAAATTCTGTTACCCGATGTTGGTTAAACACGGTTGGTGTTTCCGTTCAAAGAAAACAAAACTGCGGAACACGTATCGGATGTGGATAACGTTAATTCGATTAAGCGAGCTCGAAAAACTGTTTGTACTACAACGTCGTATCGTATCCCTCTGCGCGCTTAAGTCGACGCGTTTCGACGATCCCCCTCGCGATGCGTATGCGACTTGAACGCTATATGGGGTGGAGTCTCTCGGGTTACAAGGCACATACACTCGGTTATTGCCATCGAGGATCGATTAAGAATGTCGTTCGTGTACAATTCCCAACGAATGTGACGAGTACTCGAGCGACAAGGTAATTCATTTGACAAAAGTGTCGTTATTCAGCACGTATCGTTAATACAATATTCGAAGTGAAAACGTTTTGTGAGACATTTTCCACGCATGAATTAATCAACCAGTCGTCCGACCTATCGTTTCGCTATTATATCAACTGCTGGTATTAAATTTTTGTTAAATTCTTCCGGACACTGAGAAAACACGGTAATATACTAAAAAAACATGAAATATTTAATAAATTTCATTGAAATTTTATCAATCGTACAAACAATTGGTTCAACAAAATGCGGAAACGATGACATTTTTGTCTTTCTTCTGAAAACCTTCCTTTGGTAATAAAAATATAGACGACTGCAGTTTCTAGAAAAATGTTTTACTGTCATTAAGTATTTTGTTCAATAACAATGTACAACGTTAAACAAGTGTTTTTGTTGTTGTTGCAGAAATCAAATTGTTGGATCAAGCAAATTTTAATTCATTGAGTTTTTATCACTTTGGATATTTTTATAATTTTCTTTATGCTTTGCGTATCCATATCGTCGATAAAGATATTTGAGCTTACAGTGAAACAAAAGTATCGTTACTTCTTCGAGGTCCGTAGAGCTCAGTGTTATTAAAAAAAAAAACTTCATTAATATATTCTCCACGGTCTAATTCCGTGTGAAGAGGGTCGCGTGTCCGGTGTTCTGGTCGCGTGTGCTTCTTGGTTGACTGTCAGGTCGTGATTGTCGACGTTCGGTACTTCTGGCTCACGAGGATGGAGCGCTAGTACAGCTTGTGTATTTGCCACACAATTACGCGACGTACAGAGATGCACGGGTGGCAAACACGCCGCGTGTTAAAGCTACGTAGTTTCGAGGGACGCTCCTCTAACGGTGTTAAGTGTTTGCGAAATTATCCTCGAGCTTTGCCTTAAGCGCAAGCATTAAAAAAATACGTTTCCCAAGCCCAAGCGTGCACTATGTAATTTTGAATTCTCATTGTGAAATAACAATTGACAGGCACGTCGAGTCTATACATTTTTTATTAACAGCCGTAAAATGCTAGGACTAGAAGAAGTAGATTCGTTTCTCAGTACATATTACTTTTTCCTTTTTTTGCAAACAAAATAATGTAATTTATTTTAACTAAAAAGTCAACTTTGCTTACGCGCGTATCGTGTGATGACATCTCCGGTAATTTTAGGATCAGGTGGGATATTTGTTCTCATTTTTCAATAGGAACGTGACACTTTTTGACGTTACTTTTGGCCGTTTCAATCAATTTTAAAAGTAACACTTTCCAGGGTTACTTTTGACCGTTGCACTTAAATTCCAATAGGACCGTAACGCTATCCGTCGATACTTTTGGCCATTTTCAATTAACTCAATTTTCAATTAAAAAATGAAGAAATACTCACCGTTTCGCGAGCAGGACTCCAACACTGGGGCGAAGCACTTCGACCGCTATGATTGCTGCTCGTTCCCGAATTTGCTACGACACTGCTTTGTAGATTTTGAATGCCGGAATTGATACTAGATGCCGCAGTTACTGGTGCAACAGATGCCGAAGGAACCTCGTCTTCCATAGTCTCGATGTCGACTTCGTCGTCCGAATCTCCTTCCATATTGACTGTGTTGGCTCCCGAAGGCTCAAGCTCACGGGTGACAGCTGGTGATTCGACGATCGGGGAAGAGCGGATTACCGGACGGAAGGCAGATTGATGAAGAGGTGCGGTTACCGCCACGGGTAGAAGAGGTTCCGTCGCCGCGGTTCCGGTTAACGGAGGTGGAAGTGGTCCTGGATTAATTGAAATGAAACTTTTCGAATAAATTATTTAAAGTAGAAATATGGTATTTTTCTCAATAAAATTGAGCTTAAAATTCAGTCAGATTGATGAAATTATCTAGAAGTGATAAAAATGTCATGTCTCGCTATTAAAATGGACCTACAGACTTGACTATTTTTTTTAATTGGCGAATTTGTTTATAGAAACAAATGTTGTTGTTTGTTCTAGTGATCTATCGAGGAAGCCGACCGAATGCATAAAATTATTGAAATGTAAGAAGCTCTTTAAAATTGGTCGTAAAACAGTGAAAATAATTGCAAATAAATCCTCATTAATGAATTTGTATCTACACAAGATACAGCGGAAGCCACGTTCATTCCTGTCGACAAGTTTTTACAAATTTGTTTAACCGATTACACGGAGAGAATGATCTAATAAAAATGACCATAGATCTGAAAAAAAAAACTGTTATAGTCATCCAGTGGGTTCGATGTCGTTACCCGTCGATAAGTAGATTCATTCGACTTCCGCGTATTCGGCGAACCCAGCTATTCGACAGATTCCATATCCAACTATCGGGCGAAACGCATGCGCAATGCGCTGAAGTTGCGCAATGCAATGAAAAGTAGCGCCCCCTATCCTCGTCGAATAAGCCAGAATAAACGTTCCGAATCGGTCGAATAGCCAGGGAAAATCTTATACTCGTTGACACGTGACGCCATCACAAATAATACCAGCGACTATCTACAGTTTTTTTTCAGTTTAAATGATAATATACAGGGTGTTTCATTTTTTAAAATATGCTCAATTATATCGGAAACTAAGAATTCAATTAAAAAATGTTTAGGACAAAAGTTGTTGTATATGAAGGGAGACATCGGTCGAGCATATCAGTTTTTGGGTCTGGGGCCTCTGCTGAGCGCATTGAGGCCCAACTTTTAGTTTTTTTTTTAATGGAACCTCCTATTTGTTATTAGATTTGTTTATTTCTCGTTAAAAAATGAGTAAATTTTATTCCGAGTCGTTTTTCGTTTTTCGTCTTCGAACAGGCCCAAAACGTTATTGAACATTATTCCGTGGGAAGAGTGGCGATACGTCAATCTTAGCCACTTTGTCAATATAAAATGAAAACGAGTTCTACGATGAATTGTTAAACATTGAAGAATTTTTAAGCGTTCGGTTGCGTTGTTTTTTAAGCATCGCTTAAAAAACGAACCCGTTTAATAGCTTTTAAGAACCGCCGGCATTAGCGTTACCCGATGTACACCCCGGGGAAGTTGCTCGGTCGGATTTCGTGCTGCGTGTAGCCCTGTAAAGGGCTAATTTCATCTAAATTTGTTAGTCAAGTCCACTTCTTAATTGAGGTGTTCGGTTTTTTAATTGTTTAAGACGTTTTGGGCCTGATCGGAGAAGAAAAGCGATAAATGTACTAGGAATAAAATTAATTTTTTAACGAGAAATAAAACAATGCGATAAAAAATAGGGAGTTCTATTTAAAAAAAATGTATTGGCCCTCAATGGGCCCAACAGAGGGAAGGGATCCAAAAACTGATATGCTCATCCCATGTCCCTTTTCATATACAACAACTTTTGTCCGAAACATTTTTTTAATTAAATTCTTAGTTTTCGATATATTTGATCATATTTAAAAAAATGGGACACCCCGTATATGGCAATAATGATAAAGCTTTAATTGAACCAGTGCAATGTATCGTAGCTATGTTAACCTTTTATTCGCGTACCTGGAAAAAGTACGGGACCCCTCTTAGCGAGCCAGGGAATAGCGTAGGGCGGGAACGCAAATCCCGGAGTCTTGGCAGCTGCGACAGCGGCAGCCTGTTGATGTTGATGCCAGACATAGTCCATGACGAGGCTTCTCGAAAGCGGCAGAGGAAGTTCGGGAAAAGGTGGTACCCTGGGATGAGCGGGTGGTGGAACGGGTATCGACGGTGGAATCTGAGCCGTCGGCGATGATCTCGGTCGTTTAGCCGGTCCCGGCGATTCCCTCGAGCTCGCGGGATTCGCGAGCATACGTTTTCTCGAACCACCGTTGAATATCGCCTTAACGTCCTCCCAGGCGTGAACTACATCGTCCGATTGATTTCCCGAACCGGGTTTCGACAGCAGACGCTTTCTCGTGCCACCGTTGAACATCGCTTTTACATCTTCCCACGCGTGTACCACATCGTCGGGCGGATTTCCCGAGAGCTTCATGTGTCGCCTCCAAGAATTAAAATTCGCCGCATCGGGCTGCACGAATTTGTCCACCGGGCTTGTTCGGTGAGAATGAAATATGAATTTGTTTGGCGAAAAAAAAAGACCGCAGTACGTACACTTTATGCACTTTGCACGAGAACTGTTGTAACGCGATGGGATAAACGCGCCCCGGCAACCCCAGGCGCACTCGTGATGTACCGAAAAAGCAAAGTCCTCGGGAAGTCTGTGAAAAAAAACCATAAATAAAATGAAGTAGAATAATTAACTGACACTCGCGCGAATAGATAAATGGAGGTATATGTTAAATATATGATATATATGATATATGATAAATGGAGTTATGAATGAAATAAATGTCAGTAAACTGAGTTTATGGTTAAAATATAAATACTACAGATCGGGTAATTATACAAAGTAAAACTCAATGTCTTTTAAATTTATGTTCAAGCAACGATATTTCGTCAAATAAAGTATATTTTTTATATGAAATTTTCTATAATTCGTTATATTTTTATTTCCGGTGGCAATCGATATTATTCAGAAATACTATTCCTTCGAATAAATAAGAAAACAATTTATTTATGTGTTTTCAAAAATCAAATATCGAACCTGGGGGGTGCATTGTCGCTGAGAAATGATTTGCAGAGTCGCTCGGCCTCCCTCCTCGTTATCATTCCGCATCTTCGAGAAGACGGTGGCATCGCGCCGGCTCGTCGTAAAATCTCCAACTGCACCGGAGTGCACTGGACACAAGTGATACCCAGGGCCACACGACGATTGTGAATCTCATTGTAGCTGAATTGCTTGAGCAGTGTATTGCTTATCTGAGCAAGACAGAGTCGCTCCTGTCTCTCGATCACAAGAGACACGATGTGAATACCGTACAAGGAGACAGTGCCAACCTGTAATTCCTAAAAGTTATAGTCGCACGACGCAGCTCTCTCGACTTTCGTATCAATGAAAGCAATAAAACTTTTTATAAAAAGTTGGGCATCAATGTTTCAAAGCAATTATAACATTATCGTGATCGTTATTATTGCAAAAATTTTATTAATATACAACAACAATTATAATATATTATTTGAACAATACGCGATACAATGAAATAGTCGAAAATACATTTTTTATCTTCGTATATTAAAAACGCGAGACTCAGCTCGAGGCTTTACGACCTTTCCCACTATATGTACAACTGAAAAAGGAGTCGACGCATGCACAAAAAGAAGTAACACACGTGTATACGTGCATATATATGTATATATATATGTATATGTGCAAGTGCGGCAGTACCTGATTCGGTTTAGCGTGCGGTTGCGGTTGGAGACCGGACTGCGCCGATTTCTGGGACGCGGCGAGGGGCGGCATCGACAATACCGCCGGTCCGTCCATTCTGAAAAAAAAAAAAACAAAACACAGATATCCATTTTCATTCGGTTTCACTGTTTGGTTTTTTCGTTTCTCTTTCCATCGAGCTCTCGTCGGGTGAGGTTTTTATTATTTTCTACTCTTGTGTCGCGGATGTTTTTTAGTCGTTTGGCGAGACTAGCGGGCCTTGTCAGATCCTGCGGAACTTTTTAACGGAAATCTGTCTGACCGGTATGCCCGGTAACCATTAGAATCGACCGCCGCACTACCAAGTGGCAATTCAATTGACACGTTAACTTGCCTACAATCTTTCAAAGTAGAACTTTGCGCACTGTTTTCTCTGTTATTTGGTCCGTGGTACACACAGCCTCCCTCAATGAGAAACTACGTTGCACAATTTTAGCTTCCTCGTTGAGGAAGTTATTTGTGTACTATGGATTTAAAAAAATGACGAAGTAATGTACAAGGTTCTGCTTCGCAATTTATTTTTTACACTTGAAGGGATAATTCGTCCATATTTTTTTACAACTTTGAGCACATATCATTAAGAATTTAGAGAGAACACCGAAGAATGCGGCATAATCAACTGTCGGTTTCGGCGCAGGAAGTTGTCTTCATACTTGATACTTTTTTTATGATAATTCGAACAATTGAAATGGTCAAACGTGGATAATATATCCTGCGACAAATTGATCCTACGGATCATTGATCCCTGAGGTTTCTTGAGGTTCTTCAGGTTCGTTTTGTTCTTAACGATTTTCCCTTTATTCTGTTTTTTTATGTTTGCTTATTTTACTGTAAGATTTTGTGACTTTCTTTGTATCTTACGCGATACGAAGATATATTATAAATTCTTTACCTGTTGGGCTGTTAAGGGTAAATCTGTTTGGGTTACTTTTTATTCATGTCTCGTGCAATGATTCAACACATGCCGTGTTGCTAATAATAATGGGCGCTGCCCATTTAACAATATTTGATTAAAGGTTATGTTTTCTTCAGGGATTCCGGTCCAGCCGCTTATACAATGCATATAAAATATATTTAAAATATATTGTAACATATATTGAAACCGAATTTAAATTGTTTGTAGAATAGCCTCGAAGTCAAGCGAGAATCACATTGATTAAGAGCCATGCGCAGGTCGATATGTAACTAGGACGCGTGCGCAAAATCATAGATTTTACAGGCGCACATCTCACCGACAGGATCGAGCTCTCGATTTTCGATCTAAGATAATATTCGCGTCGCGTTACGGTAGAAATCGGAAGATGGCTTGGACGGGTAAGAAGTTTTTGCGAAGAAAGCTTTTCTGTCCCGAGACGGTCAATTCGTCAAATTCGATTGTCTGCCTAGTAAACGCAAAGTATCAGATCGGTGTGCCACATAGTGGAAGTTGCTGTGAAAATTAGTTAAGTTAGCATAGATCATTAAGGAGCAGAGAGAGAACGGCAATCCGGGGATTACCCAAAGAAGTAAAATGGGAAGGACGTTGGCCTGTGTAACGATTGTTGTAACGAAAGATTGAATTATAAGTAAATCTATAATTTTTCAGATACTTTTGTTTCTGCTGTTTCCTCGTGGATCCCCTAAATTGAACTCATTCCGTGTAATATTATCTTTTACATTATGGTCCATGTATTTTGAACAATTCTGTTATCGAAGATTATTGATTTTCTTACAAATCAATTGATACTCAATCAAATTAAATTAGCTAAGTCAGTGCCCTAGCAGCCGTTAACCCAGGCCTCACGCAAAATGTAGACTCCCAAGGTGGACTTTAAAGTGAAATGACACACGACAAATCAATTTATTCCTAGGAAGTGTGTTTCAATATATTATAATATATCTGAAATATATAACACGAGCAAGTTATATCGTGGCACGAGCGCTTTACGTCTTCGCGTTACTCGTATGGAAATTTAGGGAAGACATTCTGCTTTCGTGAAGCATATTTAATTCATATGTCGATTATTATTGTGTTAATATTATGTCGAATTTTAGCCAAAACTATAGTGATAATAGAAACAGGTTAAAGAAATGGAAAGGATCGTTAAAGATTCCTTAGGTACTTTAGATTGTTGGGTCGATGATATGCAACTTCGCTTCTCATGCATACACGGAAAAAAAGTAGCAATAACCATTTCGAACATATGCTGATCGCGAATTTGTTCCCGAAACAAAGTCGACATAGTATTCCAAACTGTTTTCGATTGGTTAGCGAAAAATAGTACCAAAGACCAACAACTCGATTCCTGTAACCAATCACAACGCTGTCGCCGTCACGAGCCATTAGGTCATGCAACTAACGCAGGCGATAGTTTCGACAAGGATTTGAATAGAATCGGCAATCTACGAGTTGGTTCTCATTACCAATCGCTTTCTTTCTATAACAAACCGGTTGGTACGCGCTACGAGTAAAACTTTTCACAAAAGCAAATGACGCCATTGTTTCAAGTGACAGGTGGTTGTGGATGGACGAGGGCTTGCAAGAAATAAAAGTGAAATGCATTAAAAATACAGTTAAACATACAATGAAATATTGTGAATAGATGACCTTCGTCGATCGAAGCATCATGCGAAGTACGTGTCAATCCTCGCCACTGGTTTTTTTTTTTTTCGTATTACACCGATCTCATGGATTGCAAGAAACTAACCGGTAAGCTCGAGTTGCCATCTCGGTTGGTTACCGTTACTACCGATATTTTTTCAACGACATTGTAGCTTCTTAACCAACCGAGTAATTAGCGTTATGCTAACTATTTCGGTTGGTTGTCGAAGCCAATGTGTCAGTTTCCCCAGCTACTTTTTTCTTTCCGTGCAGTGTAAATAAATAAAAATATCCGTATTAACCTGGTTTTTATTTTGTGTTACGCCGATCTGATGTATTGCACCAACCAACCGATAAGCTGAGGTTGCCATCTCGGGTTGGGTACCGTTACTACCGATATTTTATCAACGACATTGAAGTTTCTTGAACCAACCGAGTAGTTGGCGTTATGCTAACTATTCTGGTTGATTGTCGAAAGCAATGTGTCAGTTTCCTCAACGACTTTTTTCTTTCCGTGTATAACAGATATGTAAGAAATATACTTTGTCACGAAATATCAGACATAATTAAATATACTTTTCGAATATATTTACTTTATACGTGGGGTATGCATAAAAGTTATAAGCAATTTCCTGAGTAGAGTAATTTGTAAATTTCTTAGCGAAAGAAACGTTGAAACGATTTACTCTCACACGTACGACTCGTTGTATTAATTACAAGGATTGATTAAACCATCCCTGATCACCGCACCTCGCTATAGTTGATCGTAAAAAGAGCTTAAGAGTGTTGTTTTCGCGATAGAGGTGCCTCTCGGGGAGGCTATTTCCTCTTAACGATCTTCAGATTGGCCGATGGTGATTAAGAAAATTCTGAGTACAGCGAGCCAAGGGAGGAGCATCATCGAATAAACCGTCGGATTAAGCTCTTCGATCAAAGCCTGTCGGTGTTTGTTAGAAATTCTCACGGAAAATCAACTGTGCTGTCGATAATTAAAGCATCAACGTTAATACGCTACATCCTCGATTCACAATGTCAGTCAAGAGAGAGAGAGAGAGAGAGAGAGAGAGAGAGAGAGAGAGAGAGAGAGAGAGAGAGAGAGAGAGAGAGACTGTTCCTTTTGTTTAACCTAAACGTTTCAACTGCACTAGACTTCTCGTACCTGGCATCTTGTCACTTTCATTCAGTCAAAGCTATTTTCTATAGCCTCCATCAAACTCGTTGAAGACGAGAATTTTTCTATTTTCTTTTTTTTTTAACCATACTCCGCAGCTTTCGTTCCTCCAATTTCACCTCTTTCTTCGCGACACGACGTTATAGTTCTCTCATTCTGGAGTGCTCGTAAAAGCCAGTAGGTACTTTCTGCCTATTCCGTTCGTCTCTGTAGCTGCGAAAATAACCGAAGTGGAATTCACAGAAGCGACCGTACAGTCGGGTGGCTCGAATCGAGTTCCTTATCCTCTTATCGTTACTTCTCTTCCAGCGAAGCCGTGTTCTCTCGTGCATCCACGAAGGAAATCTTTCCTTTGCCTTCTCTTTCGCTCTCTCGGCTTTTATTTCGTATATTCCGTTCAACGATCTCGCTACCTCCGAGCCATCAGCGTCACATTTTTTTTCAACATCGAATTTGTTAATTTTCAGAGAATGCAGCGGGCAGAAATTAAAAGAGTGAAAGGGGGAGAAAGGGAGAATGACAACGCGAAAGGAGAGAAGAGAATAGGGAGAAAGCGAGAGATACAGAGAACCCAACCCTCGTAGTGTTGATTTTAATTGAAAACGCCTTCCATGAAGGTATCTACCCCCGGTGCATGCGTATATACTCTCTGTCTGTAGGATATATATGTAGAGGCGGAGAGTGAGATAGCGAAGAGGGAAGAGTGGAGAGAAGCGAACGCTGTGCGCACGGCAAATGTCCCCGGGGGCTGCGAACCGGGGGTGGGTAATTCAATTTGACACTCCCACCCACGCTTAAACAAGGCAGCACCCATTCGACCTGCTGGATTCTCCCCATTTCTCTCTCTCTCTCTCTCTCTCTCTCTCTATCTGTGTCTCTCGTTTCCGGTCTTCCGACACCGGGGCCCCCGACTCTCTCGTCTCCTCGTGCAAATTAAATTCTCATCCACCGTGAAACAATGCGAAGCGCGAGGAGGGTCGGTGGATCCTGTGGCCCAACTCGGAAACCCGCTGCCGCTCTCTCACTCTCTGAACGTGCTACCAGTCCTCGGGAACAACCAAAGCTACCGCTATGCGATGCGTCTCTGGCACGTTTCACTGAGCTCCGTCCCTCTGTGTTCCCTGTTATCTGCACACGAACTGCAGGGACCACCCTTGACCAGTCCGACCTGAACAAACCGCATTAATTACTCGCCACTTACGTAGTCGGTCAGGATGGTTGGCATGATTACGAGAATGGCTGGTTAAAATGTGATACTACAGCATCCGGGACAAAACTATCCTCGTGAGCGAAGAATTGTTATTTTAATAGAAGTAGGCATTAAAGTAATTTCGTAAAATGAAGAAACATCAAAATCGTTCATGAAACGGAGAGATTTCCATTAGTAAGATATTTATCGCGTTGTCGGTACTCGGATTAGCAATCGCTCAGTCGTGCATTTGGTGACAAATAAAATCGTTGAGCGGAAGGACATTACCAGAATCGGGTGAATCCCTGTAGGAACCACAGACTCTGTCGAAAGAATCGACTGTATCGACACAGGTTATCCTGTATGTTCGTGCGATGCGGCGCAGCAGCGGAGTATAAGTGAGCTTTAAACGCATCACAAGGAAAGGTTTCAGTAAAATAAAAACGAAGCAAGGGTAGCGTAAAGACGCGAAAGGGTATACGCTGGAATATATCAAATGTAAAAACAATGGCGAATTGCACAACCCGTGACTTTTTCATTATGATTATCACTCGTGTCAAGCTTCAAAGTGACTGCGCTAAGTGATGCACACAGCATGACAAAAAAAACAAGCGTGGCTCGGATCACAGTATAAAAGATGTAGAATGAGTGCTTGAGATTATTTCGAGATAAGCACCTTTGGTGTAATATTTTATCAATTTTTTTATTTTGCAAATGAATTAATCCTTTAGGTTTTGGTATATATTTTTTTCTTCTAAGGAAATATCTGACTAGGAGATTGAATCTTCGGGGTATAACTGTTCTTAGAATGGTTGTACAACATAGTTTATACAATTCACAGTGCAATATGTGGATAGCGCACGATAAAATAATCGATAGTGTATTTTTATTTCATTCAAGTGACTGCATAATGCAACGAAGTCAGCAGCGTCGTAACGAATCACTACCGGTATCTACTGGTTATTTGCTTATAATTCGGTCTGTACGTCACATACCAAAGGATAATAATTTTTTGAATCAGCATAATAGCTTTAAAAAAGATAATAATTTATGAAAATAAAATTTTTTCACATCTCATGTAAGATAACCAAAGAGATTGGTATTTTTACTTTCGATTTCAATACCAAATTACATTTTATATTGAGAAAATGCATACAAAGTTTTACCGAGTCGGAGTTTTTTGGAAAATTTATTGTCTTTCCGTATGGCACAAGCAGACAGACAGACAACCAGATAGAAATAAGTTAATGCTTTTTTTTTTGTAATTTAGGATACTCAAGACATGTATTTACAACATAATCTGGCTGTTAAATTTTTTTTTGGATCTCAATATCTTCTTTTCTATCTAAGTTAAAAAATAAGAAATGTTTTGCGTAAGAAAATCTTGGCTATTTGGCTTATACGGATTAAAAAATCCATCTACCCGAGTAGAATTTCGATTGCGTAACATACTTGTTTTGTGCGTCAAAACAGGTATCGGGTAATCTCAAATTAATAAAAAATAAAAATCTATTTACCTAATTTCTTTTTAAATAACTTATTATTAAATGCAGCAATACATAAAATGTGGCTAGAATAACCAAATATGATGCATATGATAAGTACAAATAAATCCTCGTCTCAGAACGATGCTCCAGTTTTCATATAATCCGTGAATAAGCATAGCTTCTCTTCCGGGCTGTATTCGTGTGCTCCACCTCGCAGATTATTTAAATGCAAACATCGCAATGTTGTAGCGGAAACGAGAGCATTGTTCCTCCCATATTGGTTATTTTACAATTCAATCTGCACGATCCTGCGCTCTCTCTCTCGCTCTTTCTCTCTCCCTCCCTTCTCTCTCTGTTACTCGCTTTTGAGTACTGCGAAGCGAGTTAAAGGGAATCCTCGGAAGTGGAGAGTTGCGTGAGAGGGCAAGTAGAAGTGAAAATACTATGACGAGGGAAAGACAGACAAGGAGAAAAGGGATGAGAAAGGGAGACGGCGTGGAAGCTCGTTCATTGTAACATTGTTAAATCTCCGTGTTTCCATCACGATTGTTACCCCCTCTACACGGCCCTTTCCCTTTATACTTCACCTCGACCCGCAATCTGGCTGCTATTTCCTTCTCCCTTTACTCTTCATTTTATCTTCCCCGTTATCTCTTGCGCACTATTCCGCTGGCACGCTCATTCCTTGTTATTTTAGAAAGAAGACGACGGCGTCGACAACGGGAATACCAACCCCCTACCATCTTCTGTAATTGTACGCGTCTCCCTCTCTAACTTTGGATATCGCTGCATGATTTATAGGAATGAAGACAAAAAAAAAACGATCTTTGTCCTCACTTCCTGATCGCCGTTCTAGGCATTTGACTCTAAATTAATTTAATAACCACTTAATAACATTTCGTTCGCGAATTTTATGTCAGATTATTCACGATTATTTGAAACGCCGAGAAATCTTACATAAAATAAATATCCGATAAAATTTATTACGAAATTATTATTGTTACATTGACTTGAAAACGTCTTTAGCGAGATCGTCAAAACTGATGCAAAAAAGCATTGCGGTCCTATTGACAATTGAGAAGAAAAATCCTGCCTGTTCCTCGAACTGCCGCAGATGTTTTCCCATAACATAACGAATAAAATATGTATACGTTGTGTACCTTTTTTATTCAAATAAATATTTCGTAACAATCGATGGAGTAGAAATTTAATGGAATTTTTTATTTTTCAAAACAATCCGAAAGTTTCAATTCCTCTGGATAACGTATTTGTTAATTGTGCTAATTGAATCATTTTCTTGTTCTACAATTAGAATAATAAAAATCACACGAATCTACTGAATTAGCGGTTACGGGTGTTTAGTAAAATTATTTTATTGATTAAACGAAATAATTGTCAAATTAAACAGCGAAACAGCCAATTCAATCAACCGTTCGTTTGATCAACTAAGTATTACTTTTAATTAAATGAATATATTGTTCGTTAACCATAATCGCTAATTCTATATATTGTAGCTATTTTTATTCTCATTTGTGTAGAAAATGTTACATTTACATTCTTCGCAATTAAATTGAGAAAAATTAAAGAAGAACTTTTTAAATTTTCAAGCGATTTACAGAGATTCGTGCTTTACCTCCATTTGAAAGTAATTTATTTCCTTGTGGAGTAAATATAGCTTGGACGATTGTCAGCCCCTCGTCGGAACGAACAACTCAGTGTGTTGTTATAGCACAGGTGTTTACGCATAGAGTATCTTGGCAGGGGCATTGGTGGGGGTCAATTATGCTGATGATTTTTTCGAATTAAATATTAACCCGATTCTCAACGAGCGCGCTCGTCCCCTCGCTCTTCTGCGATTTAATCAACGATTTTACGCTCACTATTACCCGACGCCGAACGAGCAGGGCAACATCCCACGACAATTTCCGTTGTATATGCTTACGCGTAAAACTCGCATTACCTAACTATAATCAGACTAATTAGACCGAGTTACCGCAGATAGAAATATAAACAAATTAGGAAATATGATCGCTTTCATGTCGATCACCGAGATCACAATGCAAACCATCAACGAGTCATTTAGAGTAACACAAATGTAATATTTAGTCGACGTTTAAAAGACCGAAAGCTACGTACGGTGAAAAATAATTTTGTTGAATAAAATGGCATAAAAATGTTGTAATAAAAAATTGCATTGAAAGAATAAAATTGTATTTTATGAAATATTTTAGGAAAGTTGAAAATAAAAACGCGGATTCTCTTACGACACGATTTATCATTAGAATCTATAAGTATCCGAATAGTTTGTTGTATTTAAACAATTTTTTTTACGCATGTACAAGAGAAATTAAAAAATTTCGTTGGTTTTTGCCGAATTTCAAAAATATTTTGACTGATTATACAATCACACGAAAGTTTTCATGTTATTTCCATCCGATGGTTTACTCGGAAATTAATATTGCAACGTTATTTCTTAAGCTTTTTATCTTCCGAAGGCGATAAAGTAAGAGAAATAAATAGTTGGCGCACTGTTATGACTAAAAGAGCTTGAATATGATAAACGCCGCGAGGCTATCAAGGATATTCCTCTATGCGGATCAAAGTATTTTATCCAATTCGACGGTCGACACTTTAACCGTACTTCAATCATATAATTGCACGAGTTTTCGACAATACAGGTAATCGTACACGCGACATGCACGATGTTTTCAGGTTTGATTGTCGTCACTAGGATTTCTGATCACTGAACTCTATCGATACATAAATTAATTGATGTTGTACCGACGCATCGCTCTATCTATTTACAGATCCTTGTTAATCACAATATCATAAATTCCTATCGAACGGTATTACCGTAAATTACATTAATAGGAAAAAAATTAGAGGGGAGAGAGAAACGGTTTAAAACTGTGGATCACTTGTGAATCTTTATTTAAACTTTTTCTTTAGCAATCATAAATTGCTTTCAGGTTTGCTTGTCGTCGCTTGGATTTCTGATCACTAAACTCTATCGATATATAAATTAATTGATGTTGTACCGACGCATTGCTCTATTTATTTACAGATCCTTGTTAATCACAATATCATAAATTCCTATCGAACGGTATTATCGTAAATTACATTAATAAGAAAAAAGCTAGAGGGGAGAGAGAAACGGATTAAAACTGTGGACCACCTGCGAATCTTCATTTAAACTTTCTCTGTTCATTCAGAAATCGATTTGTTTTTTGAGTGCACTGTTATGACTAAGAGAGCTTGAATATGATAAACGCCGCGAGGCTATCAGGGATATTCCTCTATGCGGATCAAAGTATTAATTTTATTCAATTCGACGGTCGACATTTTAACCGTACTTCAATCATATAATTGCACGAGTTCTCGACAATACAGGTAATCGTACACGCGACATGCACGATGTTTTCAGGTTTGATTGGCGTCGTTGGGATTTCTGATCACTGAACTCTATCGATACATAAATTAATTGATGTTGTACCGATGCATTGCTCTATCTATTTACAGATCCTCGTTAATCACAATATCATAAATTCCTATCGAACGGTATTATCGTAAATTACATTAATAGGAAAAAAGATAGAGGGGCGAGAGAAACAGATTAAAACTTTGGACCACCTGTGAATCTTGATTTGAACTTTCTCTGCTCATTCGGAAATCGATTTGTTTTTCGAGCGCGATACCCTGTTTCGCCCGACGTCAGTATAATTCTTGAGAGCAGCGCGGAACGGCTAATCCTCGGTACAAACAGTTTATGGTGTTTGCCCAACGTTATACCGAGGGCTCGTGACCCTTCACGAGACTCGGAACAAGCCCGCAGCTAAAGGGAACACGAGAGAACGAGAAACGGCGGACGACCCTCTTGTCCCGCGGGACCAGTTTGTTCGCGGAGCCGCGTGAATCGACTATCAATTTATTTTGTCGCGATCCATTTTTAAAGGAGTTTCTTTTGGAGCGTGACGACTGGATGTCTCGGGAAGGGTAGAAACCTACAGGACTCGAGTATAGATAAATCTGTGACTAAGGATTTACAAGCTTTAAGAGAAGAGCTCTTGTAATTATAAAATTAAATTTTGTATTTTCGTACATTGATTAAGTCGTATTGAATTAAATAAACTCTTAATCGTTATAATCAACGCGTCAAAATTATAGGTTAATGAGTTTCAATTGGCAATATACTTGACATTGTTGTATGCAATATTTTTATTTCGTGAAATAAAATAAAATTTTATTCATAAAATTATTTTCTTCTCGTAAGAAGACAACTTTCAATTCGAATATCATACATTTTTTTAGTAGTTTTAATAACGTTATCGGATCAAAAATTCTATAGAAATTTTATTATTCAATTTATTAATGAATAATTAGAAAATTAGATAATAACTATCCCTGAGCGTAATTAAAATTCTTTTATGTCATTGTACCAAAAACCTGTATTCTATAAGTATAAAAATGAAATAACATCTTATAATGACAATATTATGCACTGATAAATTAAGTTAGTTAAATAAAAATTTATATCATTCGAAAAAATGTTTATAAAAGTATAATAAAGTGGTAAAAAAAAGTTTTCAAATTGTTTTTTAGCGCAGTCACACACGTCCCGCTTCACACATGTACGGGTAAGATTTAAGATTTTTTTTTTCGTCATTCGATTCACTCGAATAAAAATATTGCAAAAGATTAAAAATGTTTCATCATGTACCTGACGAATTTTTCAGAATGAGAATCCTCGTAGATCTCGTGCGATACCAGCTGGTGCAGTCGATGTAAAAATTACACTGAGCGAATCCCGAAGTCTTCCACTTGCGGCACTATCGTTCGAGTCACGACAACTTCGCGATTTAAGATAACCGAGAGGGGGATGATTCGTGTGACCGTAATAATCGTATTTTTGAATTATGTAGTCCTGGGGAAACGTCGAGACAACTCGAGGTTAACTTTTTAGCTGTGCGAACGAGCGACTGTCCACGCGGTGAATCGCTCTCCTATCTCAACGAGAAGATCCCGGCGCTTGGAAAGACTCACCCCCTGGCGGGAGCTGGATAGTTGGGCGACTCCGCGCGAGCCACAGCACAGGCACCGCCTCCCTATTATGCCACCCCCGTAACAACCAACCCCGCAACGAGAGCAGCCACGAGGCGGGGCTATAGAACCTCCGTCACGGGGGTGGTTCACCTCAGGGGTAACTACAAACACGTACTTAACGTACATTATTGTCATACTACGTCTCTGGCCAGAGCCTCCCCGTCTGTACTATACTAAAGTACGTATACTATCACTGAAACATCGTATTATCATCCATCTACGTCCTTGTGAAACTTCGTGTTGATAAACCTTTATACGTTTTCAAGAAATATCTTTTTTTACTTTCAACTTTTTTCCTTTACATGAGAAATTTATTATCGTTATTTGTTTCTCCAGTCTATATCGTTATCAATATTTTTTTACTCAAGTCTTATTGTAATTTAAAGTTCAGCATTTTTGTCTTTTAATTTTCGTTTCCTCTGAGTAAATTACAAAACCTTTTATCAGTGAAGATGTACGAGGGTGCGTTTACCGATTTCGATACAAAAAACGCGTATTATTGAATTTTTACGAGGAAAAAAATTGCATTAAAAATTCCCCACGATCGATCGATCGTCACGGTGTTAAAATAATTAAAAGGCGGAGTTAAATTTTTTTTAATACAAAATAATATCGTAAAACATGGAACTCCAACAATTTTTTATATTCGGATCCGTACACTTATTTTTTTATATTATTAGAACATTGTTACGATCGATAAATTATCGAGGATTTTGACAGAATCTTTGACTGATAAAAAAAAAAGAAATTTTTTTAACTGAAAATTTGATTTTAACTCGTTATACTAAAAAATATCAAAAATTTATCTCGTTAGTAAAATTTTCTTCATCGATAGATCTCGATGAAACCTAAAACTCCAGCTCGCATCAAACTTGATTCAAAATAATAATCCGACATATGATGGAACAAGCCTCTCCGCGTATCTGCAATTTTATCTTATTTATGTATTGACTTGATCCTCTCGAAGTAGCCTTCGTCCATTTCCCTTTCGGGTTCTCGAAGCAACGTTTAACGAACCGCAAAGAGGCTTGCGCGGTTCCGTGCAATCCCGGATAGCTCAGCAGTTGGCCAATTTCATCTGACACCCCCCATGCGGCACGCATCCACGAACGTGTGTAATAAATATCTTTCGGGGACCCCTGCCAATTATGCTCGGTCAATTGTCACGAGAAGAAGCGCGAAGCGAGTTGGACCACAAGGCAGGCTATAGAAAAAGAGCGAAGCATATCAGAGAAGGAGGAGCGGACATCATCGCAATATGTGAACATACGGTGCGTCGCGATCTCTCGTACCCCTCGTCATCGTCGTATAAGGGTGTCGGGTGCGTTGGAATATCATATATAGCATGATATACCTACCAGTCAGGAGTTTCGACATCCGTGACGGCATTATCAAGTTAATGCCCATAGTCATAGCGTAACTCGTGGTTGCCACAGTCCTGTAAACACATTTGTCCAGATTCTTCGAGCCTCAGCTCGTTTCCTGCCGGTTCCATTTAATAAAATTTCAAGAGGAGAAATTAAACCGGTAGTTCCGACACGTGCATCGCGTTATTTAATCAACGCAAAACTCTGCCAACAAGTGCGACGGAGATAATTTGATATACACGCAAATTGATCGAAAGGTGGGGATTGCTTAAAAGTTGGTTTTGATGCCCGCGCGACACCCGAGCTGACGCACACGCACTTATCGGAACAAGATAATTACTCGTACTTCTCAGATTACTTTCGTTAAATATATTAGTACAGTAGGAAAAAAAATATATAGAGCGTGCAATCATTAAATCTGCCTAAATTTCATTACATTTATTACTTTTCTGAGGAATCTAGGCATAAAAAAAAATCTTTGACGTTAACACTTAAATCTTTTAAGTCTTCCCTTAACCTTTTAATTCCGACCTCTATTTTTTTTGCATATAAAAAAACCTTTTCTACTTCTAGTCACTTTTATATACGATTTTAACACAAAAAATGCAATAAAATAAAAAACGCTTTTTTCATCAATAATTGAATAATCGTTGACTAATTATTTATTTTTCTATTTTTGAAGTCCTAGCGTTGTCATTTAGTAAATTTTATTTCATTGAACCATTAACCTTAACCCTAAGGTAACAATAACATAACAAAAAGGATGCAAAAAAACCTTGCCACGTAGCTTCCTGATTGTTTTCATATTACACAAAGTAACCTCCACGAGAAAGTTTCCTGATTAATTGTTGTTTCCTCGTACCAGAAAATATTGTGAAAAATGTAGAATTACGAGGGAGCAATGTGCAAGATTGTACTTTGCGTCTTTATTTTTGCAATAATTCTAGAAACTAACGTTTAACGAAAATTGAGTTATCAAGAAATAAAAAAAAATTCAAAGTACTATAAAATCTAATTGCTTCAATATATTTTAACAAAAATTGTAGTAAATAACGAGATCTCAATCCGTAACTGATCCAACAATATTTTAGTACAATCGTTTGAGTCATTTACGGGCTACAGATCGTTTTTGATTTTTGCAAGTCTTCATTAATTCAAATTGCTATAAAATATAAAAGAAAAGTTCGGCTTTCTACCGATCGTTGCCCAATTTAACATACAGCACCAGTGAATATTAATCCATTTCTGGGAAAAACTGAATTTAACTCATCTAAGTTTAGGTGAGTTGAAGCGACAACTTACATTTTTCAAAAATTCACATAAAATCCATGCAGCCGAACGGTTTTATGGATTTTTCCGAAATACCCTTCGACATTAATTTACTTATAAAGAATTCTTAGCTCCATAATTGAAGATGTTCGGCAAGTAGACCATTAACAGACACTTATCACAAAATAAAATTTTTTTTTTCACTATCATGATATGAAAATCTCGAAAAAAATAACTATTTTCACGAAAATAAAGCTTTAAAAGATGGCAAAAGCTCCTAAAGTGAACATCTCACGTATGACACGCAAGACACTTACAATAAGTGTTAAGAGACCAGATTGAGGATTACTGACTTGAGTACTGCAGTATCTCACTGATATTAAATAAGACAATTAACAATTAAATTAATAATTTAAAAACTGCAATCTTACTTTGACCTGATAATTCTTTTCTATAAGGGATATACTAGGTTCAAGTTTTTAATAACAATGATGCGAGAGAACACGTACTTCTATCGAAAGTGTACGGTGATGCGATGAAAATTTAACGACAAAGATTAATCCTCGGTGTGGTGACACGAGAATCAGAAGCAAAATTTTACTTGTTAAATTATACGTCGAGTGTGATTCTGTGATAATAAAAAAACTAAAAATTACAATTTTTATTATCATAATCGTTAGCTTTGGTAACGACACAAATTTATCACTGCAGACTCTCTGAACGTGCCCAATTGTACATCCACATCGAGCGAGAGCACCGATAAAATTTGATGGATTCTATTTTTTTTTTGCATCTTTTATCCTAGACCGTGCGAAGCAAAGCCTGTGGTTAACGATGCAAGCGATAATATAGCGAGTACGTGTTATGCACTGTACGATCCATGCGGTGATCGGTAAGATCAAGGCTCTGCACATTGACGAGAAGATACGAGGTGGTTCGAGTTGGTTAAATGTACCTGGGATAACATTTTCAATGGAGCGCGCATGCTACTGCAGCTTTGATGGATAGACGCGTGCTGGGTATTACCAGAGGCTTTCTTCGTAATCATCAACATGGCTTATCGGAGAATCAACGAAAAGCCCTGTGGTCGGTAAGTTGCATCGAGATTATTTAATCAGCGAGTAAAAGACAACCAATTCGTCGGCACTATAAATAAATAAATGGTGTTATAAGCTAATGCAATTTATAATTAATTATAATCATAATTGATATTAAAAAAGCATTCATTGTTTTTACATCATAATATTGTAGAAATGATTTCCAATAAATAAGTAAACAAGTTCAAGAGAATGCAACAATTATAACAAATAATCACAGTAAATTATGTCCCAAGGGTAGTCCGACTTATTACGTAATCAACTTCGGAGTACGCACATACAGGGGATTCGTCGGAAGGGCTTGACCAGATTTTTCAAAATTACTTTGCGGCCGAGGGCCAGAGGCGTTGATGCGTAAAAAATTTCGTAAGAGGGTTGTAATCGATTCAGCGACGACAACGAGAAGGGGTCTGACGGTAGCGCATATCGGATAACTCGATGTGTACGTGTGTCGCGTAACTCGAAGGGGACTACGACCCGAGGACGTGCATGCAACACAAAGCATATTCGTGAAACTACACGATATACGTTTGTAGCTGTGTGCAACAGTGTTTCTTTTTTTTTATTCCTGCACGGTCACTGTGGGTACTGACATACTGCGCAGTCAATTAGTTTAATAGGCCGACAGTTGTCTGCCGGACGAGGCGTGCGCGCGAGCAAGATGCAGGGTGTGCTCTATCCACCCCCACCCCCCTTTCTCACTCGCTTTTTCTACACCCCCGGAGCGATACACTGTTTTGTATAATATGTACGTGTGTAGTCGTGACGTCACGCCCCTCGTATGTCCTACGTCTACAACGTTGACCGTGTCTCTTGTTCCGTTTTTACGGTATACACAGGACGATTGACTCCAAAACTAAAACCAGCAAACTGACCATTCGTTAAGGGGCAATACTCCGAGATCTGGAAATGAAGTATTAAATTTCAATTATTTAATTTTTCTTTTTATTTACTTAATAAAGATTTCTGACAATTTGGACAAATTCGTTCTATAAACTTTCGTTACAGATAAACATTTTACGTGTATTTTTATTAAACTGGCATTTTTTTAAATGTCATTTTATATAAAATTCATTTTTCTAGACGGTAAGTCAATTTTTATAGCGCAGTTATAGAAAAGTTGAATTCTTTTGTGAATATGTCGTCAGTACGAATAATTTGCTGCAATTATTTTTGGTTATAACAGCAATGGAAATTTTCTTTTTTAATCAACTATGAAAAATAAAACACCGGAATTGGCGTGACTAAAAGAAATTCATATAAATTCAAGTAAATGTTAAGGGTGAAGAAACCGGGCATGATGTCGCTTCTTCGTAACCGTGTTCTGATTATTAAAGAAAAAAAAATAGTAGACGGAGTTCCATTTAAAAAATATTATTTTTTATTTCAAATAAATGAAACTCCTTCTACAATTTTATTATGTTTGAATCTAAGAATTATTTTACATAATCAGAACATTCTTACGAACGATCAAAAGTAAAAGATATACAATGCAATTTATTTTTTTCACCGATAATAACAAAATAAAAATCTTTGATTTACTAAAATCGATGAACCCCATCTTGATGCGCATAAATTAAAAAAAAATAATTTTTAATTCACTTTAACAGATATTCAAAAAAATTGAAATAAAATATTTAACAATATCTAGAAAAACGAGAATTATAATTGAAACTAATACAACTAAAATGGCGCACGTAAGGACAATCAAAGTAGCAGAGCGTTGTAGTATTAATACCGTCACGCAAATGTTATTTCGGGGTATTCTCGTGTAATGACTGTAATCCGTGGACCCTCGATTCACCCGATACTAATAGTCCACGGATAATACAGATTATCAGTCCCTCTGGTTTCTCCGTTTCTCATCTACCCTCTCGCTCACCTCGCAATATAGCATCGACCCCCTTTCGTTGATACACTCGAACGTGAAACATTGGTAGCGGTTTTAGTGATATATGTAGTACATAGCGGAGCGATAACGTTGTATCAGAGACCTAAGGCGCGCGCGTTGTGCCACACTCGAATCGGCAATCTGAAACAATCCGGTTTCGATGGTTAAATCCTGTGGCACGGTCAGCAATATACGCTATTGTGAGCAATCGATTTTCCATTTAGTGACGGTTCCTTGCTCTCCTTCTATAATTCTATAATACAAATAAATCGAGGATAATAAGAATTCAACGAATAAACCAATAAAAAAAAAGCGTTTAAATTGATATGTACACTTAACGATATTTATTCGCGATAAATGATATCTCAAAGTTTATGTTTGTTGGTTTTCGAGAGTTTCGTACAATTCTCTGGAGAGGCACAAGTAGACGGAGAGTATGCGGTAGGGGTTGTGCGAGAGCGGGTTGGAGAGGGTTGCACCCGCTTAAGAACACGCGGCACGAGCCACTCTCGTATAACAATAGGCTCGTCAGAGTTATGGATCCAGAGGTTTGTTGTTACAGTTAACACTTGACCGGCATTCGTCCGAGTACTCGTCAATTTTGTCGTCCCTCTTCGCACCCCTTTTTCCCACGGGACCCTCGTTCCCTTAATGGAGTGTTTAACGAGAAAATGTCTCGCTATTTTCATTAAGTAATTTACTAGAATAATTTGTCTTACAAACGAAGAAAAAAAGAAATAGAAATAGAATAATACTTTGTCGCAGTTAAGTACAATTATTTGTTAAGTGTGAGCTCAACCAAATTTATACGATTTTTCTGGCTGCACATCAGGCGTCAGAAGTATTTACCATTTTGAGCGTTTTGAGAAACGATGACGACAACGAGCCAAGGCGCCGGACCGCCTAGTCGTAAAATCCGTAATAGGGTACTACTCGCGTGTACAATGGAATATAACCATCAATGCCGCGGTGAATTATGTCAGGCACGTGTCCTCCCCGACATAACGACAAAGAGATCTAGCTCTGGCTCCATTGTCCGGTTCACATGATTTTTTTTCAACGATGCTAAGAGTAATAGATACATACCCGTTGCAGCTACTTGTGCTACTGGTTTAGTATTCTTTACTGAACACCACGCTGACCGACATTAATTGCTTTATTATTCGTTATATACAAGCTTGACGCTTATGTTTGAATTAATAATTTGATGATCGTTAGATAATGCATAGAGACTACGGTTCGATAATGGTGAATGACAATGTTTATTTAGGTCATAGACTGTCAAAAAGGCCTTTTACGAGATATTGGATAAAATAAAAAATCAATTTATACAAAATATAAAAATAACAATAAGTTTACCCTTTACAAGTCACAACGCCTTAAACCATCCTGGAATGGGACGATGAAGAGCAGAGTAGAGGTAACGCGTTGTTATGGTACAGCTGAAGGGTTGGGATATTCTTGTGAGTTATAAAGGGTTAAGTAGTATTACGTTATATTACATCTAGTTGCCAAAAAGAACGAAAATTTCGAACAATATTACTAAATTTAAGAGAAATAAATGTCGAAAAAATTTTCTAAAAATATTGTGCGGGTTGTTATGTAAAAAAATGTCTTCGACAAACGAGGTGACAAATCAGCCAGTTGACGGTAAATCATGAACAATCGATACAAGTGAAACATCTGGTTATACGACAAGTCATTATATTTATGGTAAACTTATTTATTTCAAGAACGCGCGTTATTTTGCTGCTGATAATATGAGGCTGTGTATCCTCTTTTGGTAAAAAGAATTCCGATACGAAAGACATTGAAATGTCAAGGGGTTTGTTGACGCTTTACTTCAGTGTTGCCATCTGTCGAGGGGTAGTTCAACCGATTCAGGTCGGTAAGTCGATCTCGAAAAGTACGACTCGTTTGGTAATATCGACTGTCAAACTGTCTCTTCTCACAACTCTCAATCCCTGGTAAGTGTTTCTCGACCATCGGTATATTATCGATTATAGAAAAAGTCCTATCTGCAGTCCGTAAAAACGCTTCTTACCTACGTCGTTGACTCCAAAAAAATTTCTTACAATTCGAAAGTACCTCGCGAGGGTATTATTCGCATGGAATGATAAAAAAAAATCGAACGCAACTCGAGTTCCCATCGCTCGGAGAGTCCGAGAACGTAATCCAATTGAGAATTATTCACGCTACCGTAGTCTCGATCATCCAGGAGACTTAGCACGAATTGTTCATTACAATGGTTCGTATTGGCCCTTGCATGATGGTAACAAAAGCTAGTCATTGTATGCGCCAACGTGGTAGCATTGTCATTTCTTATTCCTAACTACAAATAAACGAATTCCTGCTACGCCCTTTACTCACACCCTAGAGAATGGTTTTTCGTGAGCCTCGTGGCTTCAGCGAGCGGAATCTTTGGGCCCAGAGTGATCCTGAACAAGGTGCACGAGTCTCTCCACCGTTGCTGGACACTCGGTGTCACCCCTTCTCCCTTACGTCGCAGAGGCTTCCTTCAAAGGACTACAAGATAGAGGACCCACTGACTCAATTGGGGAAAGGGTTGTATTCCGGTGAGAGGCTGGTTAAGCCACCGCTAATCCCTAGCTTACACGGGTCTTTGGAGTGTAAATATTGATTCCAATCTGTTGGGATGGCACAATGGTAGAAAATCGACGTTGCGCTCTCGAGCGTGGGGACAGGCGCGAGCCGCTGTCAAAACAGTCATTACCAGCACCTTACGCCAAAGGGCAGATCTCTCGGACACTCCGGAGAAAGTCCTCCGTCCTTTATTCACCTTTGGATCTACCACGGCTTTTCCTTCGCCTCTGATCGAGACTGCTGATCGCCGGCTACATCGTCGGATTTTACCAATGTAGATTCGTTCTTTGCGAAGGTAAGAATGAAAATGTAATATTCACCGCTGTCAACTAATCTATGAGATTGAACGTGCTGTTAGAAATATTTATATTGCCATCTTGGTTTGAAAAAAATTGTCCGTACCCTCGTTTCTATCTTTTGCCCTTGATCCTGATGAGCAGTCTGCGGGTAGCACCCTTTAAGCTGACTCGATCTTCGATCCAGAACCGCAGGGTACAAATATATAAGGCCAACGTCTCTAAGTGAATAATAAACATCGTAGTTGGGGGGATGAAACGAGAGAGGCTAACGCCCGATTCGTATACAGTTGCTGGAGCCCTTTTGCTTCGATGGTACGGCGCGTTTAAGGCGCACATATTGGAGTCCTGCCTCAGGCTCTAGTCGGCTAGGACTTAGCCCTACCCCCTTTGGCTCCCATAAAATTATTATTCGACCATTATACGATCATTACCCAACAGTATGTGGGTGTAACACGAGAAACAAATGTGTATGCGTGCGCAATCGCTTACTCGGATACGTGACCAACCCTCTCTCTCTCTCTCTTTCTCTCTCGCTGTTGGCGGTGCACGATGGATCTGGTGACAAAACGCCGTGCATATCAATCCCCAAGCATCTAGCGTTACCGCACATGTATTTAACGCCCGAATCCTCGCGAAACACATGTTACGTACATCTGTCAATCGGACTCCGATAACCCGTAATTCCTCGAATTATAGAAATTCTTGTGTTCAATTGGCGCACTCTTTTTGGGGTAAACTTGATTTACCCTCTCATAGAAATGAGAATATAAGTGAATTATACATCATTTCAGTGCAAAAAATATACTTTAAATGTTATTTTTATTTCTTTTTTAGTTAACGATCAGTGGCTCGATCGTATCCGAAGAATTATTTTATTCGTTTACCGATTAGCTGTTGAAGAGACTGAAACTGCTGCTCTTTGCTTAGCAGCTTCAGTTATTTTTGAAGTACAAAAATATGGAGTCTTTAGATATTTTTTCTTGCATTTTTATGCCGAACTTTTGAATTTTTGACGAAGGGCTTCACGAATGGCTTCAATCGTGATAAGCATTAAATTTACGATCGCGGATCGAATCTTAAAAACTAATTTAAAAAAAAATAGTTAAAACAATAATGTTGAATAGACGGCCGTTGATGAATAAGAATGCGAAGAAACGCGGCTACAGTTCGATCTGTAGCCACCTCTCTTCGTCTTTTTATAAGCAGCTAAAATTAAGTACTATACTCCAGTTGGATTTATTATTTTCGATTTTAATATGATAATTTAAAAACGCTACAACACGGCTTAGAGAATGCAATTTTGCACAATCCAAGTTTATCTTTGTTTCTATAGCAATGAGAGCACTTTTGAGAGTTGCGAAAACGAGAGAGAAAGTAAATTCACGTACAATTATTATTAATTATATCATTGTATCGTACATGGAAATTAGTTACAAGATACATAGCCGCATACTCCGAAAAACTACAGATTAGTTACAAAACTTTGAGGAGAGTTAAAAATATTTCTCGAGTTCGAAAAGCGTGTTTGCGTTATTTTACTTTGTGGTTTATCACCCCTTTTGCTTGTGGTGCAGTACCGATAGTAATCCGATCCGGTACTAGCAAATAGAAACGACTTACTTGCTTCAAACCCCGAGTAGCCCTTGGCATCAGTACTGTTGTATTACATTAAACTCGCTTCTCATCTCGATCAAGGGTTAGAGGCAGCCAAAGTTTATTATTCAAAGTCGTGCCAGCAACACCCACGCGGCATGTCCGTTTATAGTTATATTGGATGTTATTATACGGACGGAAGAACGCAGTAACATGAAGGTACGAGTGTAGCGAGTGTATAGCAACGAATAGGGTGCTGGCCGCACACCCCTTTCATCCTCTATTACCAGGAGCAGCAGTAGCATAGCGACCGATTGACAAGAACTACTACGGGCGACCGTATCGCGGGATAGTATCCTCTCTCCTTTGTCGTGCGTGCTGAGTTTTCGGCCAGAGCTATTGTTGCGGATCGCTCGAGCCACGCGACAGCTGTTCGATAGTATCGATGACGTTGATTTTCGTATTCGAGATTCGTCCTGTGAGATACAACAACATTCATACAACAGCCCTGAAACCCGCAGCCTCTATCGCTTGATTTCTCATTCCGCGCTCCTCGTATATGTAATATACTGCAATTTGTATATCGGTTTAAGAGATAATAAGACACAAATTGAATTTTCTCTTAATCGCAACATTTAATCAGCGTTGTACAAAATATTATCAGAAATAGAGAATAAAAAGAAGCTGGTCATCATTAGAATCGAAGAAAATTATTTTCAATAGATTTTTGATGATTTTTTCAGTGATTTTTTATTTTTAATTTATTGAAACAACTATATAACAGCGTGTAATTCAAATACAGTCGGAGCCCGACTATTCGACTGACTCGGGACTCACCTGGTTCAGGTATTCGTCGGCGCCACTTTCCATTCCGTTGCGCATACCGAACGATCTGCGTATGCCTCCCGTTGATTATACGGATATGGAATCGGTCGAATAGCTGGATTGGTCGAATACATGGATGTTAAATAAGTGGGATTCGACTGTGAAATAGCTATTTATATTATAGATTTGTCCACATCTCTTACCCAAAAATCTGAATAATCGACATTGATGCTCCACTGTCCTATAAAACTGTTCATGATTGACGTTTTTCTCATGCGCAGTCTCTAACGTAGAAAAAAAATTGCAAGAGGGTGCGAAGGGAAGGCGTTAGAAATACTAAATACGTGCTAGTTATTATTTCGAAAAGTTTCGAAGAGTCGAACAACAATGGCCCTCGAAACGATTTGAAACATAGACACGGTTATGGGACCGGCTGTGGTAACATCTCGAGTGTTTTCGTAGGCAGAGTTCCGACCACATCGAACTGACAATATCCCAACACTGCAGCGGTGTTGGCTCTGTATGGCGGGCACGGGTTTCGAGGTCTCTACGGAGATCCATCGCCACGAGAATGCGCTTATACCAATGTAAGTCCACGCCGTACATTCCCATAAAATACAGAGACCTCCTTCGATGCTCCGATTAACAACAATATTGTTCCACGATCGAGAATCGTATATCTACCTAAGCCTATATCGTTCGCTTTAATAAAGCTCGATTAACGCTGCATAAACACACAGCCCTGCGTGAAACTTTCTCATGTATACGACTGTAGCGATCATAATAGAGCGCGAATGAAAGCAAATCGCTATGGGAACGATACGAAGTCACGCGGTGCGTCAGAGAGGCGTTGTGCCTCGCGTGACCGTACACAGCCGTCAGAAAATATTTCTCGAGTTCGATAACCACAACCCCAAGATAGCTCGACGCACGTCTATCACGTTCAGCTTTTTTCATATTTATCTACAAAATTGAATCATCATCGCTCTCATCGTATCACCGATTCAATGTCATTTTATACTTTTCATCGATGATTCATCGTTAAATCACATTTAAACGAATACAGCTTTTACTACCGTATCGAAATTCCATTGAAATATTCATTCATCGAATAATATATTTATGGAGGAATAATCCTCGTTGGTATCATTCTGTTTTATGCGAACAGAAAAATAAGTGTCCTGGCCCAAGGCAATGCACCCTGATATGTTCGTAGCGCGCATCGAGTGGCTCTCGTACATGCAGCCACCCCAATTCGTGGTTTAACCAAGCGCATAAGCACCTCGCGCGGAACTACAAAAGGGTTTCCGTGCCCGTGCGGTGATGTGTGTCGTCAAGCATCGAGAATTCCCCGGGGAGTATCTACTAATAGATTACCGCACAAATGCTCTTTGCGGGATGACATTCGGGGACTCTGCCGCGATGGGACGACATTGAAATATGCATTAGAAGCCACCGAGCTCTGTACGTTCATGATAACGGTCATTACTTCATTTCTCTAAATTGTTTTATCACTGTAAAGAGAATAACATAATTGTACAAATATCTGTAATTGTAATTTATAATTTTTAATTAATTATATTAAAATCGGCTAGATATTCATTTTTATTAATGAAAAATATTCTTGAAAATAATGCAAAGAGAATCCGTGTACTTGAAAGAAATTTCAAATAAATAAAATATTCATTGAAATTAATTTCATTCGTTTTAAATAAATTATCTTATATTTCATTTGAATTTTCTTGAAGTACAATTGAATTAAATGAATGATAATATTCGATTGAGCGTATAATTTAATTGGCAATAAAGAAAAATCTTTTAGAACAGGCGATTTAAAGAAATCTGATTGAAATAAACTTTCTATTCTCAGAGTACAAAGATGCTGCGTCCTCTCATGATTTAAACGTTCGTTTAAATTAAACTCGTTGTAAAAAAAAAAATTGGTAAATTCATCAGTTCCGCTGTTGACAATCGTTTTGCCCTCTTCGATGGACCGAAGAGTGAATCGTGCCGTACCAAAGAATCGTGAAGAGGTGATCGAGAAAATGCAGGATGAAGAGGTCTCGGGAACATTCGTGTAGCACCATCGCTGCGCCACGCCCAACGCTCCACTACACAATGCATCCACTGTCTCGGCACAAAGCTAAACACCCAAAATATTGGCAAATCCGGGCATTGAAGCGCAGCAGGGGCGCTCTCGGGTGTACCTAGTTGTCATCGCCGCCGGCGGTAGCACTGGCTGTGGCTATAGGCGCTCGCGCGGTGTTGAACGCCGCATTAAATATCTCGAATCTAATCTTCTCTATAATCCTGTTACTCGGGCAAACGGTCACGTTTTGCGGTCTGTTCGCTCTATTAGAGCGATGCTACGCGGCGTGAACCGGAATCGAAAAGGCGCGGTTGCGGTCCAGTGAGACCCAAAGAGCTACAGAGTGATTTTGAGAAGAAGGAGAGAGAGAGAGAGAGAGAGAGAGAGAGAGAGAGAGAGAGAGAGAGAGAGAGAGAGAGAGAGAGAGAGAGAGAGAGAGAGAGAGAGAGAGAGAGAGAGAGAGAGAAAGAAAGAGGAAGAAGAAAAAGAAATCGAGAAAACGAGAGAGCGATAGACTTCCGGTCAACGTTGGAGGCACAGAAGGACGTACGGTTGGAGGAAGTGGACTCCTTCGCTCTGCGCAGTGTCCACCTCGTCGCTCTACAATGGAATACGAAATCTCGTGCCCGCGTCCGTGTCACTACATTCGATTTTCACAAAAGGTCTCCACTCGGACTCCACCCGATAATCGACGCCTCGCTAAATCGTGGGGGTCGCTCACGTTTCTCCATCTCCGGGCATAGTGCAACGTCGAGAGTGCGAGAGGCCCTAAAGTTCAGCACGCTTCGTTAAACCGAGCGAGCATCCAGGCCCTACACTCGGTGTAAATACAAATGACGTCCCGTGGCGCGCGTGATATTCCACGAGCTCACCGGACGAGAATGTCTTTGAGCTATTATGTTTTTGTTTAAGATCTCCGTAGTGCGAACACGCACCGTTTGGTCAGTCACAAAATATTGTATTGTATCGTTGTATTGTGTCTCACGCTTTCGTGAATATACTGTAACGTCGAATTGTAATCCATTGAATCGAATGAAAAAGTTATGCGCATCAAAAATAAAATAGTAAAATACTAAAATAGTAAATAAGTAAAATACAAAATCAAAATATTACAATAAACATTACAAACAGTTGTTTTACATCGCGATATAAAAAATAACGCCGCGAAGATATTTGCAATTAGCCAATGAAATGTTTATATTTTTAATCATTCATTAAGTGATGCACGGAAGCGACCGATGTACGTTTTCTGATGGAAAGATAGTCGCAATGATAACGATCGAAACTTGTGAACAAGAAATACCTGATTTACGTCTTTACCCAGATCGTAGTTTTCTTCAGACCTATTTTTATATTATTTGATATAGCTACTCAAGGATGGTTCTTGTAATACTAAAGACGGAATCCTCTGTCGTAATTTCGTATTTTTATGAAGAATTGTAAAAGAGAGAAAAAAGCTACGCGAGCGGATATCGAAGAATTTCACTATCGCGCTTATCAATACCTCTCCAACAGTTTCAATAATTAATATTTGTAAAATAAATATATGTTCTATAGAAACTCTAAAATAAATACTAAAATACTGAAATACTTAAATACTGAAGTACTTGAACAGTGAAATACCAAACGTTCAAAAATAAATCATGTTCTCACATTCTTCTTTCGCTTTCAATTCAGTTTACTTGAACTATACTGTTTTCAACACAGAATTTTGCTGGGGTTCGTCCTCGGGCGAATGGAGTTTACAAATGATGAATATTTAAACAAGGCCAAGCTACCGGGCTAGGGTATACAGTGTCTACTTTATACACGTGATATACCGTTTCGTACGTATACCGTAGGTGTACAATGTATACGTAAATTACACCTTGGTCTCATGACGAAGACCGATAACGTCTCACGATGCTATTTTGCCAAGGGGCTATGGATGCGAGAGAGCGAGTAAGGTAAAGTGGTAGAGCGATGGTGGAATCGCAGGAACCGATGCCGATGTTGAAGGAGAGAACACGATGCTTAGAAAACACTCGGTACACGTTGCCGAAACGAGTAGAGTCCCTTTGAGACGGGCGTCAAAGCTAATGGAGTCTCTTTAGCACGGAACGCGCAGCTCCACCACCATCACCATCACCATCACCATCATCACCACCACCATCAGCAGCAGCAGTAGCAGCAGCAGGTCTTCTCGCTATATCGCACGATCAACCCCCTTAACCCACGGCCAGCCTCCCGCTCGCTCGATGTTTGACTCTCCTCTCTCTGCGCCGTTAAGCTTTCAGGTCTCGCACGTTCGCTTCTCATTCTTGATAACGCGAAAGCTCCGTACTTGAAAGAAAATCCTATCGAGTCGGAGATCATCTCGACAACTTTGTTGAAATCAACGGATTTTTATTCCGTGGATAAGATGTTTTTAATTCCTTTTTGGTGTAAACACTGTATTTTAAAGTACTCCCATTAATTTTCGATAGGGAATCAATGATAATAATCTTAATATCTATAATTGCTGTCATGGAAACATTATTTTTGCTCATAGAGGAAACTTTGTTTGGGAAAAAAATCGTTACATTCGTGTCAAGATACTCAAAATTGTCTAAAACGTAAAAAGAAATGATTTAGAAAAAGTCTGGATGTGTGTGTGCGTGTGTGTGCCGGGGGGGGGGGGGATTTTCGAAAAAAATGTGTTAGCGTTATAGCTATCCCAATTTTTTATTTCTTAGCTATCGAGCTAAATAATTCTTATCAAACAAAGTAATGTTCAAGGATGAAATGTATAGAATTTGAAATGAATCTAGATCCTTTGCAACAGGTTCGAATTTTATAGAATTTTTTTGAAAAAACAACTTCATCTCTCTGAATTACATCGATGATCACCAGTTGAAATTGAAATTTTTTTACAGGAATGAAATAATATTTAGCACTGCTACATATTCAATTTGGTGAGGATACGAAGAATGATTCGGATTTTATATAAATTAATTTTTTTTTGTAGTTTTAATTACTTCTACTTTTGAAGCATTTGAGAAAACGAGCTAAAATTTTAGATACCTAACGTAATAACACGTTCAGAGATATTTGGTACCAAATTTGGTGAAAATTAACAGAGGCGTTTGGATGGAACATTCCTATTTTTTATTTCTCTCTCTTTTATTCAATTCGGATTTTATTCAATTCAAGGCATTTTGCACACAGTATAGGAAGCCAAAAATCATCAACGTACACCGAGAGAAAGAGTTTCATGGAATCAAATATTAAGCCAACAAAGTCAAAAATCATCAACGTACACCAAGAGAAAAAGTTTCATTGAATCAAAGAGATTTCATTGAAATCTTGGCTTATGAAACTTTTATTTGCCGTCAATGAAAAAATATATTTAAGTTAATATTATCTTTTATTTAATTGATCGCGAATCGTATTAAATGCGGTGGCATTGAATCAATTAAAATTGTATCGAAGCTTACCAATCACTTTTATTTCCTTCAATGAAACTTTTATTTGTCGCTCAAATCCTACATTTTAAATCTCTTGAGCGAATCTCACCAAATTCCGTAGTGCCTGGCATGCCATATTCGTCACGTTCACTTTGCTTGTTCTTACTTAATTTTACTTTAACGGAGTTAAGGTTAAGGCGTAGTAACAGAAACATTACAATGGACCAATCGTTATTGCAAAAAACGGTCTTTTATTGTATTTTTGACTTGGTAATCGCACGTATCATGCTGCGACACACACACACACACACACACACACACACACACACACACACACACACACACACACACACACACACACACACACACACACACACACACACACACACACACACACACACACACACACACACACACACACACACACACACACACACGCACGCACACACACACACACACACACACACACAAATAAGTAAACAAACAAACAAATAAATAAATACTATAATGGTATTTTGCAGCCAGAGAATACGTGCGATTCGCCACAATTTTTTATTTATTTCTTTTTTATATATTTTTAAATATTTTTTACATATTTCTATAAATAGATCGTGATGCTCATCTGTGATTACATTATTGGTTATGTTTTATTTTTGCATGCTTGCGTTTAATGTTAATTTATTATTACATACCTTAGAATATAGTAACGTATTCGGGAATACTCATTCAAAAACTTGTCCATTTGAGTAACGATCTAACAATCGGCGTTTCGCCGGTTTTGCGCTCTCGATACAATACTAATATGAAAAACAAATCACGTCTCCCGTCAAGCGGCGGCCGCCAAATAAATGTCTCTTCGAAACGATCATTTCAAATATATTATTCATTTGAATAAAATAAATCGTTTCTTTAGTAAGTATACTGTCAAATAAATGTTTCCTCCAAGGCAATGAAATATTCTCATCGTGATTCAAATGAATCACATCATTGGAATCAAGTTATTATTTTCGTTGAGTCAAATAAATATTTAGTTGATTCAGTGAATGAAATTTTAATGTGCTTCAATGTGTCGTGTCAATCAATGAAAACTTTTCTCCCGGTACACTTTCTCATATAGACGATGCTTCGTAAAAAAAGTAAATACTGAGGAATCAATAAGCAATGTTCCACTTTGCATTAATTTTATTTCCTCATAGAGGAAGCTGTGCTTTCGTAAAAAAAAAATTCTCTAGATTTTGATATCGGAGTACTTAAAAAGTCCACAAAACGTCGATAAATATTTTTTTTAATGTCCGTGCGTGTGCGCGCGCGCGCGCGCGCGTGTGTGTGTGTGTGTGTGTGTGTGTGTGTGTGATGAGCCTGCAAAATTGTAATAGCTATAACTCAAGAATGGATTACTCGATCATCCTGAAACTTCGCACGCGGGCCCGGTTGCAACTCCTATCAGTGTGCTGCAATTTTTGGCAGAATCCCTAACGGATGTCTCATTTTGAGGTTGTTTGAATTTTTCGAATAAATAAGGTACGCTCACTAGCTTTCGTAAATTTTCAACTATCGAGTCAAAATTTTCTACAAAAATAGGCCGGGGAACAAGATTGTTCGGTATTGAGTTTGGCATGAATCGATCAAGGTGTTCAGATTAAATCGAATGAAGAATTTTTGTAATTTTTGTTATTAAAATCTATTTTTGCTTCAACTTTCGTAAATTTTCATCTACCAAATGAAACTTGGCATACAAATTCGCTAGGATACAAGAATACTTGTTCTTCAATATGGCGGAAATCGATTGAGAGATTTACATTTGATGCAATTTGTAATTTAACAAAATTTTCAATTTTATCGAAAATTGAAAATTACCATTCCCCGTCGAGGAGATCTGTGGATTAACGAGAATTCCAAGGAAGTAATGTGGAAATTTCAAATGTACACGCTTTGATCTTTAAATTATTGAATGCAATAATAAATTTAATAATTGTTATATTAAAAAATAATTTATGTACTTGATGAGTTTGTAATTTTTAATGAATGCTTTCTATAGATCCAAAGAAATAAAAAATAATATGTATCCGAAGGTCGAGAAGAACGAGGATCGAACCCGACTCTTTTCCTTCTTCTCAATCTCGTCTATCTCGATTCGCTTCGGAATCGTGAACCACCACCGTCGGCAGGGCTTGCAGGAAATCGGAGAAGCTGTCAACTCGCCGCCATACATCTGCCACTTACGCCCCCCCACGAGCGACGAGACTCTCCAAGAGCCACCCTCGATCGTTACAGTTACTCTCACAGTGTGCCTCTCTTTAAACTTCCCTCGCTCTTCTTTTTCACCACAATGACACGCTCCATTTTGTCACAATTATCTCCATTATGTTCGTTCGGGATCGCGCGGGGTAAAAAAGGAAGCGTTTTAGCCTTGCATCCACGTTTTACTCTCGCTATATACGTAGATACTCGCTTTACCGACGACAATATCTAAGCGTCACGAACAAAAAGAGCTAGTTCTCGCCTTCCTTTGGCGATCGCCCCATCTTCCCGCAGGTACTTCTTATTCCCCTCTCCCAGCCCTTCCCGCTCCACTTACCATTTCGTATTACAAAATTTTTATTGTGTTTTGACGCGTGAAGCTCTGATTTCCCGCAAGATCTTCTCACATACACTGGATCAACCCGAGTGCTGTTTTCTTTTTTGTTGTTGTCATCATCCTCCAATCGGTATACGCAAAAAGGATATAGATCGTGATCCTGGATAAGGGTTTGTCTGGTGCGAAAATCGCAGACTCTGGAGAAATTTTTTTTTTTTGTAAGGCCTCGAAGACCTCGTGAGTCTCTCACCCTCTTGTGTTGCTTCGCCCTATCTGATCGGACCAAATATAGAGTTACGAGTTCGGGGGTTGGTATCCGGTTCGCTGTTGCTTCTATTGCTACACCGTGCAAACCCACTTTTACTTTATTTCATGGTAAAGCTGACCGACTGACTACGGTGTCTCATAAGGAATCTTTAGAAAGAACTACGGCTGGTCAGTTTCACTTCGGGGACTTGGTGTACCCTTGATGCTTCGTTATTTCGAGGCTCCTATCCGAGAAGACCTCTATTCCCTTGTGGCTTGTTCTATATCGCAGACCTAATACTCCTGGACTTGTGAACCGATTTTATCTCGCTTGGGGAATCATCCACCTCCTCGCAACAATAATCGTTTAACCCGACTCCTTCGCCCACTCATCAATGGATTCAATACAAACTCAGGAAAAATGTCTGAACTGTAGTGAAAAGCATTAAATGGATTAATTCATAGCCAATGACAACTCCTGAAGTTATGAACCATTTATATTTCGATTTGGAAAATTATTTATCTCCATGGAACAATGATCGTTTAATCCGACTCCTTCGTCAATTCATAGATGTGTTCAATACAAACTCAGGAAAAACTTCTGCACTGCAGTGAAAATCCACGTGACAAATAGATAGGAAAGAATGGGGTAAATTGACACAGGAGCATATTGAAATAAGTTCGGTTTATATGCATTTAAAAATTAATTTATAGATACGAACGACTCCTGGTCTCGTGAATCGATTTTATCTTGGTTGGCGAATCATCAATCTTCTTGCATAAAAAATCGTTTAATCTATGTGTCAATAAATCGTTGGATACAATAGAAACTCAGAAAAAATTTTCACATTCGTGAAATATACGCGAAAAAATAGTTTTTATATATTTTCCAAGATATCAGTCAGATCTCAAAATAAATACAATGTATGTCATTTTTCGTGAAAAATATATTATATCTTTACATATATATTTTTCTATGTTAGGGTTACTGTTAGCGAATAATATATTTGGTTGGTGAAAGGAATATTTAATTGTCCAACGAATCAGTTGGATACATTTTTTAAAAATATTTACTATGACAATAATTTCGTGCAATCAACCAAATATTCTGTTCGCCACCCATAACCGTTCATTCGGTAACTTGAAGCAATTGATCTTCCCCCCCCCCCCCGTCCCGGTCCAGTAGTTTTTAGATT